>CM045748.1:33482859-33527859 GCA_024760905.1 Plotosus lineatus
GAGGGAACAATCTTCTGATGCCGGAGGGGAGCGCGCTGCTCCTCTTTATGGCTTGCTGATAGCTGAGTGAATTCAGGTGCGCTCTCTGGATTTCGCCTGCGGGTAACAGCCACGCCCCTCACCAGAGCCTGCAGTGTATGGGGGGGGAGTTGCCAACCCTGCCAACTAGCACAGACTATAACGTGAATGTTAGCATATTTGTGTTGAAGTGAGTGCGACACAAGCAAATTTTTTCAGTTAATGAAATAAATCCTTTGAATACAGAGAGAACATGAGCAGTTTCACAGAGAGGGAAGTGGTACAAAACAGGGGCGTGGCTAACACTAGCTGACTGGGATCAACGCCACATGATCTTAACAATAAATGAAAGGGGATTTTGATAATATATGGAAGTAAAATTATATAAAAAATATTGGAGAAGTACTGTCTACTTTGTTATTATTATTATTACTTTTTAATCATGTGTTTATTTGTGAATTTATTTATTTATTTTATCCATTTTAATGGCAGGTTTAGTCTCCAGCTATATCTCCAATAAGTAACAAAGAGATGTCATGTTTATTTAAAAAAATAGCAGAATGGGCACACACACACACACACACACACACACACACACACACACACACACACACACACATGCAGGCACAAAGACCTGCTGGAGTGCTGGAGCTCAGCCAGCACCATCAGCCCAACGTCCCTCCTGATGGGTAAAAAGAAAATGGTGGCTGTCTGTTTTAGTAAAGAATGAAAGCCCACTGAATGCAGTGATACCCGATCGTTATCTCATGCAATACTTTAACATCAATTCAATAAATAATATTTCTGCTTGTGTGGAGTTGGCATGTTCTTCCCGTGCTTGCATGGGTTTCCTCCTGGTGCTCCGGTTTCCTCCCACAGTCCTTAAAACATATACAGTAGGTTAATTGGCTGTTCCTAATCACCCATTGGTGTCAATGTGAGTGTCGGCCCAGCGATGGCTTGGCGAGCTATCCAGGGTGTACCCTGCCTTCACCCAGAGTCAGCTGAGATGGGTGCCAGCCTCCCCGTGACCCTAATTAGGATTCAGTGGTTCAGAAAGTGAATGAATGAATAAGTCTGCGTTTTATGTGTTTTTTGTCTTTTGTAGAAATGTAATGTTTTATATCTTTAATGTATATTTATTTTATCTTGATCAGTCGAGGCCCGGGTTAACAACGACCGCCATCAGTGCTTTTAACTCCACGCCACTCATGCCTTTCCTCTTCTCTCTCTGCCTACAGACACGCCTCCCGCCTCTCCTTCTTCAACCAACAGTAGAGGCGGGAGGCGTGTCTGTAGGCAGAGAGAGAAGAGGAAAGGCATGAGTCTGGGACTGAGAGTAGAGACTTTGAATGTTGGAACTATGACAGGAAAAGGTAGAGAGCTGGCTGACATGATGCAGAGGAGGAAGGTGGACATACTGTGTGTTCAGGAGACCAGGTGGAAAGGTAGCAAGGCTAGAAGCTTAGGAGCAGGGTTTAAACTGTTTTATCATGGTGTGGATGGGAAGAGAAATGGAGTCGGAGTCATCTTGAAGGAGGGGTTTGTCAGGAATGTTCTAGAAGTGAAAAGAGTGTCAGACAGAGTGATGAGTCTCAAGTTAGAAATTGAAGGCGTGGTGTTCAATGTTGTTTGTGCTTATGCCCCACAGGCAGGATGTGAGCTAGAAGAGAAGGAGAGATTCTGGAGTGAGTTAGATGAAGTGATGCAGAGTACCCCCAGAGGTGAAAGAGTGGTCATTGGTGCAGACTTCAAGGGCATATTGGTGCAGGCAACAGAGGGGACAAGGAAGTGATATGCAGGTTTGGTATCCAGGACAGGAACACAGAAGGATAGATGTTGATAGATTTTGCAAAAAGGATTGCAATGGCCGTGGTGAATGCTTTCTTTCAGAAGAGACAGGAGCATAGGGTGACTTATAAAAGTGGAGGTAGGAGCAGACAGGTAGACTACATCTTGTGTAGGCGATGTAATTTGAAGGAAGTCAGTGACTGCAAAGTAGTAGCGGGTGAGATTGTTGCCAAACAGCATAGGATGGTGGTGTGCAGGATGACGCTGATGGTGAGAAAGGTGAAGAAGGCAAAGGCAGAGCAGAAGACAAAGTGGTAGAAGCTGAAAAAGGAAGAGTGTAGTGTTGTCTTCAAAGAGGAGTTGAAACAGGCTTTGGGTGGTCAGGAAGTGCTTCCAGATGACTGGACAACTTCAGCTAATGTGATCAGGGAGACAGGTAGAAGAGTACTTGGCGTGTCCTCTGGAAGGACAGTAGATAAAGAGACTTGGTGGTGGAATGAGGAGGTGCAAGAGTGTGTACAAAGGAAAAGGTAAGCTAAGTAGCAGTGGGACATAGCGAGGACCGAAGAGAGTAAACAGGAGTACAGGGAACCACAGCATAAGGCAAAGGTAGTGGTGTCAAAGACCAAACAGAGTGTGTATGATGACTTGTATACTTGGTTGGCAGGAAGGAGGGAGAAAATGATTTATACAGGTTGGCACAGCAGAGAAATAGAGATGGGAAGGACGTGCAGCAAGTTAGAGTGATTAAGGGCAGAGTGGGAAGTGTATTGACTGATGACAGAAGTGTGCTGGGAAGATGGAAAGAGTACTTGGAAGAGCTGATGAATGAGGAAAATTAGAGAAAAAAGAGTAGAAGAGGTGACTGTTGAGGACCAGGAAGTAGCAAAGATTAGTAAGGGTGAAGTGAGGAGGGCATTGAAGAGGATGAAGAGTGGAAAGGCAGTTGGTCCTGATGACATATCGGTGGAGGTATGGAAGTGTCTAGGAGAGGTAGTAGAAGATTTTCTGACAAGAACATTCAACAAGGTCTTAGAGAATGAGCAGATGCCGGAGGAATGGAGGAGAAGTGTGCCGGTGCCCATTTTTAAGAACAAGGGAGATGTGCAGAGTTGTGGCAACTACAGAGGGATAAAGTTGATGAGCCATTCAATGAAGTTATGGGAAAGAATAGTGGAAGCTAGACTAAGGGCAGAGGTCAGCATTTGTGAACAACAGTTTGGTTTCATGCCAAGAAAGAGCACCACAGATGCAGTGTTCCCTTTGAGGATGTTAATGGAGAAGTACAGAGAAAGTCAGAAGGAGCTGCATTGTGCCTTTGTGGATCTGGAGAAAGCATATGACAGAGTGCCAAGAGAGGAACTGTGGTATTGCATGAGGAAGTCTGGAGTGGCAGAGAAGTATGTTAGAGTGGTGCAGGACATATATGAGAGATGTAAGACAGTGGTGAGGTGTGTGGTCGGTGTGACAGAAGAGTTCAAGGTGGAGGTGGGACTGCATCAAGGGTCAGCTCTGAGCCCCTTCTTGTCTGCTATGGTGATGGACAGGCTGACAGACGAGGTTAGACAAGATTCCCCGTGGACTATGATGTTTGCAGATGACATTGTAATCTGTAGTGAGAGCAGAGAACAAGTGCAGGAAAATCTAGAGAGGTGGAGGTATGCCCTGGAAAGGAGAGGAATGAAGGTTAGCCTCAGTAAGACAGAATACATGTGTGTGAACGACAAGGACCCAAGAGCAATGGTGAGGTTACAGGGAGCAGAGATAAGGAAGGTGGAGGATTTTAAGTACTCAACAATCCAGAGCAATGGAGAGTGTGGAAAAGAGGTAAAGAAGCGTGTGCAGGCAGGTTGGAATGGTTGGAGAAAAGTGTTTGTGTAATGTGTGATAGGAAGGTATCGGCAAGAATGAAAGGCAAAGTGTACAAAACGGTACTGAGGCCAGCGATGTTTTATGGTTAAGAAACAGTGGCACTGGGGAAAAGACAGGAGGCAGAACTGGAGGTAGCAGAGATGAAAATGTTGAGGTTCTCTTTAGGAGTAACGAGGATAGATAGGATCAGGAATGAAAACATCAGAGGGACAACACATGTAAGCGGTTTTGGAGACAAAGTCAGAGAGGCTAGATTGAGATGGCTTGGACATGTACAGAGGTCTGTCTTCCTTTCGGCTTTTTCCCTTTTATTCGGGATTCACCACAGCGAATCATCTGATTTGCACGTTTGATTTGGCAGAGGTTTTTACGTCGGATGCCCTTCCTGTCACAACCCTTTAGCAAGGGACAGAAACACACTGACGACATGTACTGAGGAAGGATAGTGAATATGTTGGCAGTAGGATGCTGAGGTTGGAAGTACCAGTCAGAAGGCCTAGAAAAAGACCAAAGAGAAGATTTGTGAATGTGGTGAAGAAGGACATGAACGTAGTTGGAATAAGAGTAGAAGATGCAGAGGATAGGGGAGATAGAGGATAGATGGAGGCAGATGATTCGCTGTAGCGACCCCTAAAGGGAACAACCGAAAGGAAAAGAAGAAGAATGTATATTTATTTTGCTCTTCCCTCCCATCATGGACAGAATCACAGATTTTGGGGATTCTCGGAGAGACATGGCAGGACGCCTTATGAAGACAGGGGGATAATGTTTTTCTTAATAAATATTTCATAATGAAGGTGTGAATGTCCCCTCCCTGAATCGCCACCTTCTCGTGGTGGATGGGTTTGCGTGACCTAATGCTCCTCTGAGCTGTGTTGTCAGGGGCATAATGTGAGTTACGTGGCAGCCGAAGGCATGGTTTTTGTCCGACCGATCCTCGGTTACTGACTCTGACTCTAGGGACATGGAATGTCACCTCTCTGGCAGGGAAGGAGCCTGATCTAGTGCGTGAGGTGGAGAGATACCGACTAGATATAGTCGGGCTCACCTCAACCCATAGCTTGGGCTCTGGAACCACCCATCTTGAGAGAGGCTGGACCTTATTCCATTCTGGCATTGCTCATGGGGAGAGGCGGCAAGCTGGTGTGGGCATTCTTGTTGCACCTGCCTCAGTGCCCAAATGTTGGGGTTCTCCCTGGTTGACAAAAGGGTAGCTTCCCTGCGTCTTCTGGTGTGTGTGGGGGGGTCCTGACTGTTGTGCTTATGCACCAAATGACAGTTCAGAGTACTCACCCTTCTTGAAGTCTTTAGGGGGTGTGTTGGACAACGCTCCCTCAGGAGACTCAATTGTTGTCTTGGGAGACTTATGGGCAACGATAGTGTGACCTGGAAGGGTGTGATCGGTAGGTACGGCCTCTCCGGTCTGAACCTGAATGGTGTTTCATTGTTGGACATCTGTGCTCATCACAGTTTGTCTATCACGAACACCATGTTCGAACATAAGTGTGCCCATAAGTGCACTTGGCACCAGGACACCCTGGGTCACAATGATTGACTTTGCAGTCGTGTCATTGGACTTGCGGCCGTATGTTCTGGACACTCAGGTGAAGGGAGGACCTGAGCTGTCTACCGATCACCACCTGGTGGTGAGTTGGCTTCGGTGGTGGGGGAGGCTGCCTTCCAGACCTGGCAGGCCCAAACATGTAATTAGGGTCTGCTGGGAAAGTTTGGCGGCGTCTCCGTCCAAGAGACCTTTAACTCCCACCTCCGGCAGAGCTACAACCACATCCTGGAGGAGGCAGGTGACATGGAATCCGAATGGGCCATGTTTCGTGCCTCCATTGCTGAGGCGACAGCCCATAGCTGAGCCCGGTGGTGGACACCTGTGGCGAAGGGGTCCATCCAGGTGAAAAAGGAGGCCTATCGGGTTTTATTAGCCTGTGGGATTCCCAAGGCAGCAGACAGATACCGGCAGGCCAAACATGCTACAGCCGAGGCTGTCGCAGATGCAAAATTTCGGGTGTGGGAGGAGTTCAGTGAGGGTCTGGAGAGTGATTATCGATTGGCCTCAAAAAGGTTCTGGACCACCATCCGACGCCTCAGGAGGGGGAAGCCATTCTCCACAAACACTGTCTACAGTGGAGGTGGGGAGCTGCTCGCCTCGACTGGGGATGTCGTTGTTGATTGTTGTTGTTGATGAGCTACTGGAGGAAGATGTTGATGCGCATTCATCATTGTATCTTATCTCCGTAGGTAGTGTAGCAATTCGTCTCTTCTGGAGAAGATTAACCGGGATGCAGGAACGCTTGCTACTTGTCCCCAGAAACACGCTGACCGCTTTTTGCAGCCTACTCTTTACGAAAGTCAGCAATGGTTCTTTTACATGCCTCTCACCATAGTCAGTGAGCGACATGGCCCGCCTTTGATAACCCAGTTAGCCGCACTGACGGGACAGTGACAGCCCTGTGGGGACTCGAACCCCCAACCTTAGGAACAGCGATCCTACGCCCTATCCACCAGACCACCACTGCCCTTGGAGATGTCGTCGAGAGGTAGAGGGAATACTATGAGGACCTGCTCAATCCCACCAACAAGCCCTCCATGGAGGAGGAAGACCCTGGGGGTTTGGGTGGGGGTCTGCCCATCACTGGAGTGAAGGTCAGTGAGGTTGTCAAAAAGCTCCTCGGTGGTTGAGCCCCGGGGTTGGATGAGAGCCGCCCTGAATATCTCAGGGCTCTGGATGCTGTAGGACTGTCTTGGTTGACACGTCTCTGCAACATCGCATGGCCATCGGGGGCTGTACCTCTGGATTGGAAAACCGGGGTGGTAGTCCCGATTTTTAAGAAGGGGATTATCGGGGAATCACACTCCTCAGCCTACCCGGGAAAGTCTATGCAGGGGTACTAGAGAGAAGGATCTGACCGATAGTCGAACCTCGGATCCAGGATGAACAATGTGGTTTTCGTCCTGGCCGTAGCACTCTTGACCAACTCTATACGCTCTGCAGGATCTTGAAAGGGGCATGGGAGTTTTCCCAATCTTTCCACAGGTGTTTTGTGGATTTGGAGGAGGCTTTCGACCGTGTCCCTCAAACAATCTTGTGGGGTGTGCTCCAGGAGTACAGTGTTCCAGACCCGTTGCTACGGGCCATTCGATCGCTGTGTCATAGGAGCCAGAGTTTGGTCCGTATTGGTAACAACAGGTCGAATTCGTTTCCAGTGGGAGTTGGAGTCCGCCAAGGTTCATAATTTTTATGGACAGAATTTCCAAAGTGAGAGGGTGAGTGAGTGATGTAGAAGTTGACTCTACATGAGATTGGTTCATGCACACCGTGAATCCATTGAATTTGAATTTTTTATTAAAAAACCTTTTTTTAATCAGTGTCTGTCCAGGATTCCAGTCGAATCCTTTCGTGTACATTACCTCTTCGATCTCAATCCTATAAAATCCTTGTTATTAAATCAGGTGATTAATTCCGAACACCTTCAGCACTTTAAACAGCATGAGGATTAGTAATAATCACTAACATGTGGTTACATCCTCTGTAACAAAGTGGACTTGAGGAATGAACCCGTTTGGAATAAAACATCGACCTGCACTTGGTTTCCTTCTTTATTTGCTGAATTAATTCAATGGATCTTGACATTCTCAAGGACTCGGATTTAATATGATTTTATAGTCTTTGATTAACGGCCTGCTTTTAACCCTGACGTCCTCTTTAATTCTGATTTATTATCGGTGATGATTCAGCGTGGGCATCTGTCCCGCTTCCTCAGACGAGGACACGACAGAGACATACAGGAGTGCGTTTATTAGCCTTCCTCCTTCATCCATCCTTCTTAATCCTCCATCCTTCCTCCCTCCTCCTGGTTCTGAGGATCTGAAACCCTCCCTTGGAATCATGTAAGCATGCAGGAAGCATTAAAGCCCATATATGGAGAAGATATCACACATTTCCTTGTATTTATACATACTGCCATAGGAAGAATGTTCACTCGCACTACACTGCACCATCCACACTGAGTGTCACCCAATGTCCTATCACAGCAAGGGTCAAAGGTGACAGAGTTTTAACAGCTGTTCTCATTCTTTGAGGTGCAGTGTATAATTTGTGTTCAATTCGATGGAAAGCTCTGAGGCTGGGCTTCCTCACGCACTCAGGTTCCTGGTGTTGGATCAATCCAGTGCAGTATCACCAATAGACTGGTCGGTGAAGCTCTGCCTCCAGTCTGTATTAATTCTTCTCCTGGGGTTGTTCTATATTTATGTATGTTCATCTCGCATACAAACCCTGACCAGGTTTTCGACTGAACAACATCTCCAAGAACATTCACAACACTGTGCTACCAGTAATGTGCTTCACCGTGGAGATGAGGAGTGCTGTGTTGAGTGGAGTGTTTAGGCTGTGTGTGTTGTGTGGAGTCCAAATTGTGTGTGTGTGTGTGTGTGTGTGTGTGTGTGTGTCTGTCTTCTTGGTAGTTTACTCGCTCTCCAACTTTGTGTATCTCATCTCCTCAGTGTGGAATCACGGATCAGGTTCGGATCTGAGGTCGGATCTCTCAGCGGGATGTTTCGAGTTTGGGATTTTTAAACTGTGTTTACAACTAAATCCTGTTTGATCTTTTCCCAGAACATTGTCCCGGATTTGCTCTTCGTGGTAGCTTGTTTGTAGTGAGAACAGGTGATACTTTATTTACACACAGGTAACTTGTGAGGGAAACTGAACTCAGGGGAGGTAAATACATCACTACTTTCAGGTGTGTATTATGGGATGTCTCGTGTAGAGTCACAGCATAAAATTATGTGAAGAGTGAAAAATTCTACAAACTGCTGTAACAGAGTTGACGGTTTCTTTAACATTCTTCAACAGAAGCACAGACGAGGGACCTGGACTCTCTCTCTCTCTCTCTCTCTCTCTCTCTGTGTTTAGCTGCAGGAGAAAAAAGCTTGAGGGAATTTTTCCACTGCAGAAACACAAAGACTGAAAATCAAGGGTTTCTCGTTGAATTCTACATATTTCAAAAAATTTAATACAGCTGCTGTCTATAGTTCAGAAATTTTCAGCAGATATGTTGAGTTTAATGTGTGTGTGTGTGTGTGTGTGTGCATGAGAGAGAGAGAGAGAGAGAGAGATTTCATTCTGCACTGACTCATACATCCACTCCGACATCATCCTGTTGAACAGATCAATGTAAGCCTGCAGTTCTGAATTATTCAGGAATGGAATGTGCTGATCAAGAAAATCAAGCAGCTTTTATTTCAAGTTCAAAATATTACATGCAGAAGGGCGCCATCTGCTGTATGTAAACGGAACAACTCTTCCATCTGCACTAAAGAGGTGTTCCGGTTTAATTCTGAGACTCGAGCATACACTTCAGCTGCCCGGTTTCACCAACACGCATCAATGATTTCTGTGAGAAGTTTCACCACAATAATCTCCTGAACATCAGACCGGAGTATACCAGAGTTCATAACCATCAGCCTCAAAGTCCATCCCTCGTTCAGAATTGCTTCGGGTTTCAGATACGGCCCAAATGGTGAATACAATGCTGTGTTTTTCGGACCACAAGGAGCATAAAAAAGCCCTGAACCCTCCCCAAAAAAACCTGACGGTGTGCTTTATGCGTGGATGAAGCACACAACCCCATCTCACCGACACCGTCGAAACCCAAGTGAAGTTTAGAGCTTACCATCATTCCGGTGGATTAACCAAAGAGCTCCAACCGCTAGATATTGGTGTCAACAGGTCATAACATAAGTTTGAGAGATCCTGGCTTTATGTGCAAATATCAGCATTATTACTATCGCAGTGACTGGATAATACGCGAGTGGTTTTTCCACCTAATCTCCGTCTCTACCCCTAGGATGCTTAGCTGGCTTAATGAGAGTCACACATTCACCACTGGGATAAAGCACTGCTACATGTGTCCTCCTGAGACCTCGGATTAACCTTTATTTTATTTAAAGTTACACTGATAGCGCTCCTTAAGAGTAATGACCTCTGTTCTGTAATGAACACAATACTGATACGCTAGAGGCCACGACCTAGGAAGAGTTATAATCTCCAGCTCTATTGATTGGACTCCTTGTGAGGGAATAATAGATAAAATATTGTAACAATGTAATAATAGGGGGATCCAGGCGCAACTGTTAAACTCCAACACTGAGGATAAAGAATTTGATGGATTTGTGAAAGAGGAATGAATTGAAAAAGTGAGTTTATTGTTTTTATATTATTATAACTGAACAATGTTGAGTTATTGTTCATCATTTTATCATCCTAATTAGGGTCACAGGGAGGCTGGCGCCCATCTCAACCGACTTGGGACGAGGGCAGAATACACCCTGGACGGCTCGCCAGGCCATCGCAGGGCGAAAACACGCTGACGGCTTTGCACTCATTCTTATCGAAAGTCAGCAATGGTTCGTTTGCACGTTTACCACATAGAGTGAGAGGCATAACCAGCCTTTGATAACCCAGTTAGTGCACTGAGGGGACAGTGACAACCTGTGGAGAGTGGGACTCGAACCCCCAACCTTAGGATCAGTGAAGCAGCACCTTTCTTGCCACCAGGCCACTACTGCCAAGAGTTATTATGACGTGTATTACTTTATATTTTATGTGTTATAAGTGAACAGTGGGGAGTTATTGTGAGAGCTGAATCAAGTTTGGTTTATCTGACTTTTGTTTCACTTAATTCACCTTATCATCCAGTGCGCCTCGTGTATGGACAGAGGCTGTTCAAGCGTCGTTCGTTGGTGTTGCGCCTTATAATCCGGTGCGCCTTGTGGCCCGGAAAATGCACTGGTTGTTGATGAAAAAGAAACACATGCTGGAGATAGAATCAGTATTTATTACCTCTGCAGTGCTTAATGAATAGTAACATGAACTACAGAATAAAACACATGCACACACACACACACACACACACACACACACACACACACACACACACACACACACACACAGGTTTACAGGGACTCAGAGCTGGTAGGTGGCGGATGTCTGAGCCATGGCGTTGTAGATGTACGTGTTGTTAAATGGTACAAACTGGTGTGTGATGAGTTTGATGGCTTCCTGAGCTGCCGCTCCTGGACAGAGAAATGTTTTAAACACAAGGTGACCATCGGGGGGGAAACAGAACCTCACTCCACTGCTTTATTCCCCTTATACCTCAGTTATTCATCAAAAATTACACATTCTAATGATTTAAGTGATTTACATCTGTATGAGTCTGTATGTGTGCAAGTGTGTCTGTGAGCGTGTGTGTGTGTGTGTGTGTGTGCATGTGCAAACTCACCTCCTAGTAATGCTGCAACTGTATGTGGCTCTGCGGCTCCATACCGGCAACTAAAAAAAAACACACACACACACACACTGCATTGGAATCAGTCTGAGATTAGAACACTGCTATAATAATATAATAAGTATGTGTCATAAGGGCTGTAACAGTATAAATGATTCATGATGAAACATATTGTTACTGAGTGATGTTTAATAAATTAGGACACGTTTGGGGGAGGAAGTCACATCACACTGATGTTCACTCACAACTCGTGGATGTAGTCATCTTTCACGTTGACATTGAGAGTGTACTCTTGCAGGAGACTGTTCACACACACCTTCAGCCTGCTGATGTCCTCCTCCACCTGGTAATTATACACACCTGACACACACACACACACACACACACACACACACACACACACACACACAGAGTTCTAAAGCAATTATCCTGACACTATGGAAATTATGCACTGGTCATGATGGTTCTACTGCAGGGGCCAAATCACTGAATTCCAAAGTCATTGAGGGCCAAATAATCACTGAACATTCATTCAACCATGACAAAATGTTTTTTTTCTAGTGGAGGGAGGATAAACAGCATTTCATGGTGATGCTCTTTAAAACCTTCAGAGGACCACATAAAATGAGCAGGCATGCCATATTTGGGCCTTGAGTTTTACACCTGTGTTCCAATGTGTTTATTTAATTCTGATGGTTGAACTGGTTCTGTGGTCCTGTACCTGGGTATCTGGAGTGCTGCTGGTAAAAACGATCCACAGAACGCAGCATGAGGTATAGAACCATCTCAGTGTCAGGATTATCCATACAGGACACTACACATACACATTAAAAAGATCCAATGATAGGGAGTGAACATTATGAAATAATATTGTGTACACATCAGATACAGCATGTGTGTGTGTGTGTGTGTGTGTGTCCATGAGAGACTCACTGATCTCGTCTTTGTTAAAGGTTTCCACATTGTATTCCTCAGCCAGAGACCTGCAGCAGATAACCCGCAGGAATGCTGCATTCTTACCTGCACAGGAAAACAGTACAGTCTCACACACACACACTTAAAGAATACATTTTCCAATGTCTTTGAATCCAAAACAAGCAGTTCCTCATTTGAGCACAGACTCTAGTGTGCGTCAGTGTGCGCGTGCATGAGGGGAGGGAGGGAGAAAGGTGAAAAGAGGGAGAAGAGGAGAGAGAGGGAGAGAGGGACTCACAGAAGAGTTTGATGTCTTGTTCAGGGATACTCTCTGCTGACTTCAGTGTGATCAGAGGCAATAATAAATAGTAAATTATTACATCAATTAAAATATAACTATCAGAAATCATAAGAATAAAACACACACACACACACACACACACACACACACACAGGCCTCTGTACTCTGTGCGTGTGTATTACCTTCCCAACAGCTTGAAGATTAGACTCTATGTATTTTGCAACAACAGCAGCGTCCTGCATGGCTTTCTCCCTGTAACTGCACACACGCACACACAATCAACATACTAACAAACCGATTCTCACATTTTTTTATTTCCATATACATTAGGCCCTCGACATTTGGATGGGTTCGGTTCTGGGCTTTTATTTTTATTGATGATAAAATATAAATATTATTTTGCGGCTAGCACTGAGCTAATATGCACCCCGGCTAACAAGAAGCCCAGGCATAGTTCTCAGAGTGTCCGGCACTTGGTTAGCACTTCCGGTCATACTGCTTGAAAATGTTCAGTCCCTGCGAAACAAGATGGATGAGCTTCATGCTCAGATTGCAGCACAGAAGGATCTGCTGTTTCTGTGAATCATGGCTCGAGGAGAGTACACCTGACGAGGCGATTGCACCAGCCGGCTACACAGCCTTCATCCCCTGCAATCCCAAGTGCCAGAGTCGTCGTTCGGCTCCTTCCCGCCTGGGCTTCTTGTTAGCTGGGGTGTGGCTAGCATCAGCTACCGTAGCATATTAGCTCAGTGCTAGCCGCACCCCGGCTAACAAGAAGCCTAGTTGAGCGTGCTTAGTTATACACGCCCAAAGATACTCCGATCTTATAGCTGTAGTAGAGTCGACCGGTCGTAGATGAGCATAGTGCAAAACATGAACAAAAAAAAAAAAAAAAAACAACAAATAAAACAAATTAAAATGAACAAAGAAACAATTTGACTCTGAGAACTCCACGACATCACCCTCTGGGCAGACGTCACTCCAAGTTCAATGTAAAAGGACATGAAGAGTACTGTAACAAAGCTTATCCTTTTGGTATCGTTTGTTAAACATGCTACAGAACATAAAATCTCACGCATAAACATTAACTTAGGTACTGTACTGGAATAATAATTGAAAAAGATTTTAATACAACAGTTCAGAGAAAACCGTCGTTTCTCAGGAGAAAATCTTATTTCTTCAGAAGAGACATCCAGCGTTTTCTATCGCTTAGCCAGAGAAGACGCATAGCGTTTGAGTGGTATCATAGAGCTTAACTGGTAATTAAAACACACACAAAAAAAGAGGCTCATTGACAACTTGTGTGCGAATGAGGAAAACGGGGCGGGACATCAGCTCAACCAATCAGGAGAAAGGAGGACAGCCATTGGCTGAATCTGAATCACGTGTAGGTTGCTCGGTAGTCAGCGAATACTCAAACCGTGGGTGCAAAACCGCAAATAGTCAATGGCCTACTGTATTTATATCTCAGCTGAGTTAAATTTTCTGCATCTGCGTGCATGTGTACACGTGTGTGTATGTGTGTGCGCGCGTGTATACGTACACATTTTGCAGATTGATGAATTTATCAGAGTCTGAAATCATATCCGGGATGGTGCCGCGTAGGGGAAGTTTCCCGTTCCCTTCATTCATTACAAAATCCCTCACACCTCGAGCCATCACCCAAAACGCTGGGGTCTGTGCACACACACACACACACACACACACAAGGCTGAACAAACACGTAACACGGGGATCCAAATGTTCCAGGTGGTGGTGATAACCATCTGGTGTAAGACTGATGAAGTGTCGGACCTGTGAGTTGATGTTCTCACACTGCTCACTACTGAAAATCTCCTCCACACTGCTGGAGATCTACACACACAAATAACATTATTCAAGAATCCACAAGTGATTATTAGCGATCACACGCAGGCGCACACGCACACACACGCACACCTTGGTGGGATTTAGAGCCGTGTTAACGTTCTTAACAGCTTCATCAAAGTTCTCCTCTTCCTCCAGAGCTCCTTTTTCATTCTTACGAATTCCTGGGAGGAGAATCAGGACGATGGTGTCAGTGACATCTCATTAAAATCACACTTTAATCAGAAAAGACTGAAAAAAGAAGAAATAAAAACCAGAAAGAAAGAGACGGACAATAAAAGACTTAAGGTTTGGTGGCGTGAACGTTCTTACCATCTCTGATCAACCGTCTAAACTCCTCCTTCTCTTTATACGACTTTGGCAACTGAAAATCATGCTGATGAAAAATAATTCAATAAACAGCAACAACAAGAATCATTATTATAATTTAAAAAAAAAACCCTCTTTGATTACATTAAGCATGTTTTTTATTCTACATTTTCTTTCTAAATAAAAATAAAATATGTGACCACAGTTCTGTCAGGAGACATGATGGAGTGAATGGCTCCTTCTTGTGGGCGTGACTGGGTTACAGGTGTATCATACCTGGTGATGCAGAAACGCGAGGATGAAGCTGTGGAAGTGTGTGAGATGAGCTACACCTGTAGAGTTTCACCATCAGGGATCTGAACTGCTTGTTTATTGTTATTTAATACGAAGGCGGAATGTATGCGTGCATCATCACCACTCTGTGGTCTGGAGATTTCTGATTCAGACAGTTTACTCAGTCTCCAGCCTCTCTCTCTCTCTCTCGCTCTCTCTCTCGCTCCTGTCACCCCCCCCCCCCACTCTCCCTTCACTCCCTCCTCCCTGATCATGTTCCATATTTAGATCCTATAACCCTTGCTGGATATCACATGCTCCAGAACACAGCACACATTACACATGTACAGACGCTCCCCGACTTACATTTGTAATTGGTTCCAGACGGCCAAACGTAAGTGTGAAGGATGGGCACTCAAGTCTGTCATTTGTAAACAATGGACGCAGCGTCATTGCGTCAGCGTACTACGTAGGTACGGCTAAACTCAAAATTTGACTTTTTTTTTTTAGTGGGTAGGGGTGTAAAGTCAAAAAAAAAAAAGCCCCGTAAAACGGATGAACGTAAGTTGGGGAGTGTCTGTACACAGTTACACGATCATGCTTCTCGCACCGTCGTTCCCCTTCAAATTGTACACTTTGTTTATTCTAGGAAAATCTTTGGGAAGTTAATAAATAAATTACTTTATTTGAAGTTGTAGTGTGTGATGTTCTAACGAGTATAATAAAGTGAAAGGGTGTTACCTCAGTGTACCACTTTTCCAGGTGCTTGGCAACGATGATGACCCACGGCGTATGGCTGTGATCCTGTGGTAACATCAATAACACGCTGAAGTCGGGAGCATGAGAACTAAAGCTCCGAAGTGGAGAAGTTTCTCTCTGTACCTTCTTATTCATGGAGTCCAGCTCATACGAGTTGATGTGATCCCTGAGTGCAGAGAACTGAGCATCCAGTCTGAGGTCCTCCAGAGCACTGTCTGGGTGAGACTCCACCACTGACCCCCCCCCCGCACGCACGCACACACACACACACACACACACACACACACATTTGATGGAGGAGAATCAACCATAAAATTCTTCAGTATTATTGTTTGATGGTGATGCTTAAAATAAAATGATAGTGAAACATATAAAGAATCTCTCACACACCACCCTCACTCTCACATACACTCTCACACACACTCTCACCCCCCTCTCTCACACACACCCCGCTCTATCACACCTCCTTCTTTCTCTCACACATGTCTGAGCTTTCTCTCTCTCATGCCCCCTCTCACTCACACACACACACACACACACACACACACACACACACCTACACCCCCATCTCTCACACACACATCCACTCCCTCGCTCACGCCCCACCTCTTTCTTTTCTCTTAGACACGCCACACTTTCTCTTTGGCCCTCTCTTACACGCCCCCCTTCTCTCTCTCACACACACACACACATCCCCTTCTCTCTCACGCCTCTTCTTTCTCTTACACACACCCTCTCTCTAAGGCATGCCCAAACACCCTTCTCTCTCACATGCGCGCACACACATACACCTCTCTCACACCCTCTTCTTTCTCACACGCTCCATCCTCTCTCTCACACCCCATCCTCTCTCTCTCTCCCCCTCACAACCCTCATTTTTCACTCTCACAACCCTATTCTCTCTCACCCTCAAATAACCAACATTCTCACGCACCCCCATTCTCTTGTTTCTCTTACACATTCCCCCACTCCTTCACACACAACCACTCTCTCAAACCCCCACACATGCCCTCTCACTCACATGCCTTCTCTTTCTCACTTTCTTACACACCTCCACTTTCACAGACGCCTCTCTCACTCACTCCCCTTCTTCCTCTCACATATGCCCTTTCTTTCTCTCTCTCTGACACACACACACACACACACACAAACCCGTTCTTTCTCTCTCCATACAACCTTTCTCTCTCACACATGCCCTCACACACACACACACACACTTTCCCCTTCTTTCTCTCACACAAGGCCTTTCTCACACCCCGCATCTCTCTCTCCCTCACACCCCCTCTCTGACACACACCCCACCTCATGCCCTCTTTCACCCATGCACCCCCACAGACACGCCCCTCCTCTCTCTCACCCCCACATACACCCTCTCTCACACCCCCTCTCTCACACACACCCCACTCTATCACACCCCTTCTTTCTCACATGCCCTCCCTTTCTCTCTCACACACCTCCCTCTACCACACACACACACACAACTCCTCTCTCTCATACACTCTCACACACATGCCTCTCTCTCACCATACTTCTTTCTCTCACACACACCCTCTTTATCTCTCTCTCTCTCTCACACACTCACACATTCTGTCTCTCTTTCACTCTCATGTCTTCTCTCTCTCACACACCCCCACTCTCTCTCATACTGTCACACACACACACACACACACTAATAATAATAATAATAAGAAGAAATCCCACCGTCTGTCTTCCTTTTGGCTTTTTCCCTTTTACTCGGGAGTCACCACAGCGAATCGCAGGTTTGATTTGGCAGAGGTTTTTACGTTGGATGCCCTTCCTGACACAACCCTTTTTAGCAAGGGACAGAAACACGCTGACGACTTTGCAGCTACTCTTTATGAAAGTCAGTAATGGTTCTCTTACATGCCTCTCACTATAGACAGTGACAGACATGGCCCGCTTTTCATAACCCAGTTAGCTGCAGTGACAACCTTGTGGAGAGTGGGACTCGAACCCCCAAACTTTGGATCAGAAATCCAGCACCCTATACCACTAGACCACCACAATAATATGAAATCCCACTGTATGTATTAAATTCCAGTAACAGTGACTTAGGTTTAAATAAGAGAATAAACAGCTCTGATAATCAATCACCTGTGTGTTCCTCCACCACCAGTCGCATGTAACCCACCAGTCCATACGTCCTGCAGATCATAAACGGAACACGGGCCTTCCACAACACACATGCCAACCTCAAACACACACTACACACATTTATAATGCATTACCACACACACATTAAGAGAGTCAGTAGAAGCATCTATTAAATATAGTACAGCGATAATGTGATAAAGTGGGACACTGAGACGAGAGATGAGATGCTGCTTTACCTTTCTGGAAGCTGAACACTGATGACCAAACTAAACCTGTTAAAAAACTCTGCATCGTTTTCCAATAATTTATCAACATCCTGCAAACACACAGAGAAAACATCATGATCTCACATATACCAATCTTTCTCTCTCTTTCTCACACACACACACACACAACCCTCCCACACACACCTCTCTCACACAACCCACCACTATATGAGACATACACCCTTGCACGAGACATGACGTTTCACGCTCAGGACTGCAGGGCTTTAAACAAGGTGGAGCTGTTAGTGCATAGATTTTATAATATCTGTGACTTCTCTCGTTGACCCTGACAAAATGGCTGCCCTCTCTGAAGTCTCCCTGAACATTGATCAAGTCAATAGCCGTGTTTGTTGAAAAAAAAAAAATAGTTTATGAGCATGAAATACTTTAATTCCATATTTTGTTGCTGTTGTCATGTTTCAGATGATGAAATGCAGAAATGAAGCGTGCTAACCTCATAGCTCACTGATGCTAGCTAGCCATTTGGCAACATGACTGGCTGTACGCATTCATAACCATGTGCTCATTTTATTTATTATCTGTGACTACATAGAGCTTTTTAAAAAGTTATAACATCAACATCTTAGCTTAACTACAGGGCAAGTGTATTTAAATCTCAATGAAGGATTCGAGGGGAGTAGAGGACAGAAGAAAAGTGTAACGACAAACACGAGACAACTTGTAGTGATCCAGTGTGTCGCTGGCAGGTGGCACATCGAGCCGTGTTGTTCTGCAAGAGTGAATCATGTTTCAGTGTAAATTCAATTAAAAACCAGCTCACAGCAGCCTAATCAAAAGGGGAGAGGATTCATGTGGTATTCCCGATGGTTCTCACGATGTTCCAGGTCTGAGGGTATGACGGTTCACAGCTGATTAACGGGCCACACTTACTGCGTTGTGCTTACATGCTTTATATCAGCCTATTATTCTAACCAAAGAACATTTCAACAATAAATCATCTCAACAATCTCATCTGAGGAATGATAGGAAGTCTGGCGAGAACTCAGGTTTCTCAACTCAGGGGACAGTCAGGAGGTTTCTGCTGAGAAGTGAGATGCAGAAGAACAGCTGAGAATTTACTGTGTGTTTATAATCTCTCACCTCCTCCACAAAGTTTCCGGAAACATCATTGTTCAATTCCTGCAGTAATTCTGTTGCTGCCTGAGCTCGACTCTAAACACACACACACACACACACACACACACACAGAAGAAGTACAATCGTAAGTATTACCATAACAATAATAATTATTATTATAACTATAATAATGATAAGGCGACGATGTGGTTTGCACATCCGCCTCACAGCAAGAAGATCCTGGGATCGAGTCCCAACTCGGGCAATTCTGTGTGGAGTTTGCATGTTCTCTCTGTGCTTGCTTGGGTTTCCTCCGGGGACTCCGGTTTCCTCCCACAGTCCAAAAACATGCAGAGTATTCTAATTGGCTGTTCCAAATCAACCAAAGATGTGAGTGTAAATGGTTGCATGAGTGTTGGCCCTGCAATGGCCTGGCGAGCTGTCCAAAGTGGACCTCACCCTCACCCACATTTGGCTGGGATGGGTGCCAGCCTCCCTACAACCCGAACCAGGATTAAGTGGCTTAGAATATGAATGAATGAAAACAATAATAACAGCATGAATATTAAGAAGAACTAATAATAAGAATAATAATTGGCAGATCATACCTTACCAATACTGTCACTGCTGAGAAAGAAGCTGTAGAATAAAATGAATAAAAAAGTGAAATACAGCAGTGTGTGATTAGAGATGGGCTTTACAGGGTCAAAAAGGGTCATGTTTCAAATCCATCAGAGTACCAGGTTATTTACTGCAGGTTGATCTTCTGAGCATTTTTACACCATATGTATCGAAAAGTATTAAAAAACGAGTCACCCAAAAATCTGATCAGGGTGGGCGGACGGCACCTTATCGTGGTGGAGGGGTTTGCGTGACCTAATGATCCTAGGAGCGATGTTGTCAGGGGCGTAATGCCACTGGTAGGGTCACCCAAGGCAAACAAGTCCCGGGTGAAGGTCCAGACAAAGTGCATTTCAGAAGACCCTTATGACATCTAAGAGACATCTAAGGAGGCAGTCACCCTTGCCAGGATGCGGGTCCCCGGGGTTCCCTCCTGGAGCCAGGCCCGGGGGAGGGGCTCAAAGGCGAGCGCCTGGTGGTCGGGCTTCTACCCATGGAGCCTGGCCGAGCCTAGCCCGAAAAGGAGACATGGGTCCGCCCTCCCATGGACCCACCACCTGTCTCGGTGCCCAAATGTTGGGGTTCTCCCCGGTTGACAAAAAGGTAGCTTCCCTCCGTCTTCGGGTTGGGGGGGGGGGTCCTGACTGCTACTTGTGTTTATGCACCAAATGATAGTTCAGAGACCCTTTTTGGAGTCTTTCGAGGGGGGTTGTTGTTGGAGAACACTCCCTCAGGAGACTCACTTGTTGTCTTGGGAGACTTCAACGCGCATGTGGGCAACGATAGCGTGACCTGGAAGGGTGTGATCGGTAGGTATGGCGTCTCCAATCTGAACCCGAATGGTGTTTCGTTGTTGGACTTCTGTGCTCGTCACAGCTTGTCTATCACAAACACCATGTTCGAACATAAGTGTGCCCATAAGTGCACTTGGCACCAGGACACCCTAGGTTGCAATTCGATGATTAACCTTTTAGTCGTGTCATCGGACTTGCGGCCATATGTTCTGGACACTCGGGTGAAGAGAGGAGCTGAGCTGTCTACCGATCACTACCTGGTGGTGAGTTGGCTTCGGTGGTGGGGGAGGTTGCCTTCCAGACCTGGCAGGCCCAAGCGTGTAATCAGGGTCTGCTGGGAACGTTTGGCGGAGTCCCCTGTCCAAGAGGCCTTTAACTCCAACCTCCGGTACAGCTACAACCACGTCCCGGTGGAGGCGGGGGACATGGAATCCGAATGGGTCATGTTTCGTGCCTCCACTGCTGAGGTGGCAGCCCATAGCTGTGGCTGTAAACTCGTGGGTGCTTGTAGTGGCGGTAACCCCCGAACCCGGTGGTGGACACTTGCGGTGAAGGGGGCCGTCCAGCTGAAGAAGAAGGACTATCGGGTTTTATTAGCCTGTGGGACTCCCGAAACAGCAAACAGGTACCGGCAGGCAAAACGTGCTGCAGCCGAGGCTGTCGCAGATGCAAAATCTGTGTTCGGTGAGGGCCTGGAGAGTGATTATCGGTTGGCCTCAAAAAGGTTCTGGACCACCATCCGACGCCTTAGGAGGGGGAAGCAGTTCTCCACAAACACTGTTTACAGTGGAGGTGGGGAGCTGCTTACCTCGACTGGGGATGCCGTTGAGAGGTGGAGGGAATACTTTGAGGACCTCCTCAATCCCACCAACACGCCCTCCGTGGAAAAGGACGACCCTGGGGGTTTGGGTGGAGGTCCACTCCAGTGATGGGCGGACTTCACCGAGGTTGTCAAAAAACTCCTCGGTGGTTGAGCTCTGGAGTTGAACGAGATCCGCCCGGAATATCTCAGGGCTCTGGATGATGCAGGACTGTCTTGGTTGACACGTCTCTGCAACATCACGTGGTCATCGGGGGCTATACCTCTGGATTGGCAAAACAGGGTGGTGGTCCCGATTTTTAAGAAGGGGGACCGGAGAGTGTGTTCCAATTATCAGGGAATTACACTCCTCAGCCTACCTGGGAAAGTCTATGCAGGGGTACTAGAGAGGAGGATCCGACTGATAATCGAACCTCGGATTCAGGAGGAACAATGTGGCTTTCGTCCTGGCCGCAGCACTCTTGACCAACTCTATACGCTCCACAGGATTTTGGAGGGGGCATGAGAGTTTGCCCAATCTGTCCACATGTGCTTTGTGGATTTGGAGAAGGCTTTCGACCGTGTCCCTCAAACGATCTTGTGGGGCGTGCTCCGAGAGTACGGCGTTCCGGACCATTCGGTCGCTGTATCACCGGAGCCAGAGTTCGGTCCGTATTGGCAATAACAGGTCGAATTCGTTTCCAGTGGGAGTTGGAGTCTGCCAAGGCTGTCCTTTGTCACCGATTCCGTTCATAATTTTTATGGACAGAATTTCTGGGTGCAGTCGAGGCATTGAGGGGTTCTGGTTTGGTGGCCATCGGATCTCGTCTCTGCTTTTTGCAGATGTTGTTGTCCTTTTGGCTTCATCAAGTCCGGACCTCCAGCTCTCATTGGAGCGATTCACAGCCGAGTGCGAAGTGGCTGGGATGAGGATCAGTACCTCCAAGTCTGAGGCCATGGTTCTCAGTCGGACAAGGATGGAATGCACCCTCAGGGTCGGGAATGAGGTCCTGCACCAAGTGGAGGAGTTTAAGTATCTTGGGGTCTTGTTCACAAGTGAGGAAAGGATGGAGTGGGAGATTGACAGACGGATCGCTGCAGCCTTTGCTGTTAAGCGGAGCCTGTACCTGTCCGTTGTGGTGAAGGAGCTGAGCCGCAAGGCGAAGCTCTCAATTTACTAGGCGATCTATGTCCAACCCTCACCTATGGTCACGAGCTTTGGGTAGTGACCGAAAGAACAAGATCGCGGACACAAGCGGCTGAAATGAGCTTCCTTCGCCGGGTGGCGGGGTTCTCCCTTAACGATAAGGTAAGAAGCTCTACCATCCGTGGAGAGCTCGGAGTAGATCTGCTACTCCTCCGCATTGAGAGGGGCCAGTTGAGGTGGCTCGGGCATCTGGTCAGAATGCCTCCCGGACGCCTCCCTGGTGTGGTGTTTCGGGCATGTCCAACCGGGAAGAGACCCCGAGGTCGACCTAGAACACGCTGGAGGGACTATGTCTCTCGGCTTGTCTGGGACCGTCTCGGTGTCCCCCCCGGGAGAGTTGGAGGAAGTGGCTGGGGAGAGGGACGTCTGGACCTCTTTGCTTAGGTTGCTGCCCCCGCAACCTGACCCTGGACTTAGCGGATGATGATGATGATGATGGAGACTTTTACATTTATAGAAGATTCCCTTATCTAGTGTGAGTTATCACTTCTATACAACCGAAAAGTCGTGGGTTAAAGGCGTTGCTCAGGGGCCCAACAGCAGCAGCTTGGTGGTCCTGGGCTTAAACCACCACCTTGTGGATCAATGCACAATGCAAAGCCAGAGCCTTCACCACTGAGCCATAACTGTCTGGAGACTCTGCGTACCTGACTGTGGTGGTTCATAGGGTTCTCACTGTAAGAAATCCAACTACAACCACATTCATGTTCAGGAGCAGATTTTGGGTAAATACAGTAATTTTTCATTAACTTACTTCTATAATAAAAGTAGGAGTTCATGTGAACTCGCATTTATAGGCGATACAATCTCAATACTGGGCTGAATTTGATGAGAGGTATTTTAGTACTCAGGAGAACACCTGCTTCAATTCGCCTGGTGCTGTCATTTCACTCAAACATCAAACACACTAAACACTTTACTTATTCCCAACGTCCTCGCCGCTCACTTTGTGTCCATCAACTATAGTGAATGAACCGATACCTACACACACACACACACACACACACAGTAATAGGTATCATTGTTACACAATAAGAAATAACATGCACATGCTTGTGTATTGTTTTGTGTACTTGTGTCTGCTTACGTACATACATACATACATACATACATATATATATATATATATATACATATATATATACACACCCACACACACAAGTACACCCAAACATATGTATGTATGTGTGTACCAGGTAAGACGAGGTTTTTCAGGATCTCTGTTCCAGATGTTGAGGCATTTATCAGACACACATTCGCACTTTCAAGCGCATCCTGACCATGATCTCCCCACAACCTTACACACACACACACACAGAGAGAGAGAGAGAGAGAGAGAGAGAGAGAAAGACACAGAAACACAGAGATGCAGTTCTTTATGTCAGTAATATCCTTATAAATATTAAACATTTCCACTTTAGTAGAAGTGACATCCTCTGTCATCATTTACTAAAAATAAACTCATACAGTACTGTTTTAGCCTTCCGTACTGGTTTTATAAGAGTTTTATGTTTTCATGTTTCCTGAAGCTGACAGAGCTGTGACTCTGCACGCGCTCTCTTCAGGCCTAAACTTCCACACTGGCACTAATTAGGAACTAAATTTATTATAAATCAGAAATAATTCAGATTTAAGTGTACTTCATCATTATTTACCTCAGCTGTCGATCATATCTTTGCTCTTTATTGGTTTTATGTTCGGCCATACCGGTTACATGCAACACAAGCACCACCAACCTGCAGAATCAAGACAACGGCTGTGTCCCAAATTCACCACTGCATCCTACATAGTGCACACTGAACATTAAAAAAACAGTTCTGCACTCATCCAGGTCACTTAATTCATGGTACGACTAGAAACTGCCAGTATAATAAAAACTGCAACTAGTTACATGAAGTTACATAGTACAAATAATAATCCTGGAAAATTATTCTACACACTATTTAGTACCTTGGTGTGGTTTGAGAAGGAACCATTCATCCCGCTGCAACCCCATCAGACCATTAGATAAGTCCACTAAATAAACAAAAATATAAACATGTACTTTTTTATTATACAGCTGAACTGTGATTAATGCTTTGTATATACGAGATATTATTATTCATGCGACCCCTAGAGATTCAAATATTGTCATTCATAATCCTTATTCAAATCTGAGTATGGTTCACCCCCCCTAAACTCAAAATAATGGATTAATCCAACTGTGACGTTCCTAGAAAAGACGCCGCATTGAATCCTGGTTCGTACGGCTACGGCGCCGCCATATTGGTCAGGGTCTTTAATGTCAATAAATGGACGGAAATAAACAGTGCAGAAGCCTAACACTTCCACAAAAGCTAAAGAAAAAGGAACCAGATCTGTATATCACATCAAGTGAAACATTTATTGTTATAAGATATTTTTTCGCAAAACTATGATTATATAAACATATCACAATATATCCAGATGTTTTTACTCTATAAAAAAGTACCATGCATTAGAGTTGGGCGATGCATCGATAAATTACTGTTATGGTGACATATTTGTACCCCAGGGCAGGGGTGGTCTAGTGGTAGAGGGCACTGGATCGCTGATCCAAAGGTTGGGGGTTCGAGTCCCACTCTCCACAAGTTTGTCACTGTCCCCCCCCAGTGCAGCTAACTGGGTTATCAAAGGCGGGCCATGTCTCTCAATGTCTATGGTGAGAGACATGTAAAAGAACCATTGCTGACATTACTAAAGAGGAGCTGCAAAGTCGTCAGCGTGTTTCTGTCCCTTGCTAAAAAGGTTGTGACAGAAAGGGCATCCGACGTAAAAACCTCTGCCAAATCAAACGTGCGAATCAGATGATTCGATGTGGCGACTCCCGAGTAAAAGGGAAAAAGCCAAAAGGAAGAAAGACAGACAGATATGGTGACATATTTGTACTGTTAGCCAATCAATCAATCATCCTCAATATTGTGATTTAGAATAAATATTAACCTTTCTTTAGGAATGAACAACAACAAAAACCCACATTATTGGAAAGTTTGTGTTATAATTATTATTGAGGTTTTGCAGTCACGAGACCCCAATACCTTCATGCACCATCTTGGACGGCAAGCGTGATCCAGAACACACACACACACACACACACACACACACACGATTCACTAAGCATGGCTTCAACAACAACCAATAATGACAGCGAAAGCAAAATATGCGAGAGTGTCGAAGCAAAAAGCAATGACACTATTAATATTGTCAGACGTTGTCAATCAGAATCAAAATCAAAATCAAAAATGCAGCCATGAGGCGGGGGGTGGCACTAACCAGTGTCTCTCCCCGTTATGCTGGTCCCAAGCCCGGATAAATGCAGAGGGTTGCGACAGGAAGGGCATTCGGCGTAAAACTTCTGCCACATTAAAAATGCAAATGGTCAAAACAAAATTCATACCGGATCGGTCGAGGCCCGGTTAACAACGACCGCCATCAGTGCTGTCAACCAACAGGGTGCTGATGGAAATTGGACAACTCGAAGACGTCAAAGAAGGAGAGGCAGGGGGCGTGTCCGTAGGCAGAGAGAGAAGAGGAAAGGCATGATCCTAGGACTGAGAGTAGGGACTTTGAATGTTGAAACTATGCAAGGAAAAGGCAGAGAGCTGGCTGACATGATGCAGAGGAGGAAAGTGGACATACTGTGCGTTCAGGAGACCAGGTGGAAAGGTAGCAAAGCTAAAAGCTGAGGAGCAGGGTTTAAGCTGTTTTATCATGGTGTGGATGGGAAGAGAAATGGAGTCGGAGTCATCTTGAAGTAGGGGTTTGTCAGGAATGTTCTAGAAGTGAAAAGAGTGTCAGAAAAAGTGATGAGTCTCAAGTTAGAAATTGAAGGCGTGATGGTCAATGTTGTTAGTGCTTATGCCCCACAGGCAGGATGTGAGCTAGAAGAGAAGGAAAGATTCTGGAGTGAGTTAGATGAAATGATGCAGAGTACCCCCAAAGGTGAAAGAGTGGTCACTGGGGCAGACTTCAATGGACATGTTGGTGCAGGCAACAGAGGGGACGAGGAAGTGATGGGCAGGTTTGGTATCCAGGACAGGAACACAGAAGGACAGATGTTGATCGATTTTGCAAAATGGATGCAAATGGCTGTGGTGTATACTTTCTTCAAGAAGAAACAGGAGCATAGGGTGACTTATGAAAGCGGAGGTAAGAGTACACAGGTAGACTACATCTTGTGTAGGCAATGTAATTTGAAGGAAGTCAGCGACTGCAAAGTAGTAGCGGGTGAGAGTGTTGCCAAACAGCATAGGATGGTGGTGTGCAGGATGACGCTGATGGTGAGAAAGGTGAAAAAGGCAAAGGCAGAGCAGAAGACAAAGTGGTGGAAGCTGAAAAAGGAAGAGTGTCGTGTTGTCTTCAAGGAGGCGTTGAAACAGGCTTTGAGTGGTCAGGAAGTGCTTCCAGATGACTGGACAACTACAGCCAATGTGATCAGGGAGACCGGTAGGAGAGTACTTGGTGTGTCCTCTGGAAGGAAAGTAGATAAGGAAATTTGGTGGTGGAATGAGGAAGTGCAGGAGTGTGTACAAAATAAGAGGTTAGCTAAGAAGAAGTGGGACATTGAGAGGACCGAAGAGAGTAAACAGGAGTACAGGGAGACACAGCGTAAGGCGAAGGTAGCGGTGTCAAAGGCCAAACAGAGGGCGTATGATGACTTGTATGATAGGTTGGAGAGTAAGGAGGGAGAAAATGATTTATACAGGTTAGCACAGCAGAGAAATAGAGATGGGAAAGACGTGCAGCAAGTTAGAGTGATAAAGGACAGAGAGGGAAATGTATTGACTGATGACAGAAGTGTGCTGGGAAGATGGAAAGAGTACTTTGAAGAGCTGATGAATGAGGAAAATGAGAGAGAAAAAAAAGAGTAGAAGGGGTTACCGTTGAGGACCAGGAAGCAGCAAAGATTAGTAAGGGAGAAGTGAGGAGGGCATTGAAGAGGATGAAGAGTGGAAAGGCAGTTGGCCCTGATGACATACCAGTTGAGCTATGGAAGTGTCTAGGGGAGGTAGCAGTTGATGTACAAGGGAGATGTACAAAGTTGTGGCAACTACAGAGGGATAAAGTTGATGAGCCATACGATGAAGTTATGGGAAAGAATAGTAGAAGCTAGACTAAGGACAGAGGTCAGCATTTGTGAACAACAGTCTGGTTTCATGCCAAGAAAGAGCATTACAGATGCAGTGTTTGCTTTGAGGATGTTAATAGAGAAGTACAGAGAAGGTGAGAAGGAGCTGCATTGACCCTTTGGGGATCTAGAGAAAGCATATGACAAGGTGCCGAGAGAGTGCCGGTGTGACAGAAGAGTTCAAGGTGGAGGTGGGACTGCATCAAGGGTCAGCTCTCAGCCCCTTCTTGTTTGCTATGGTGATGGACAGGCTGACAGATGAGGTTAGAGAAGAATCTCCATGGACTATGATGTTCGCAGATGACATCGTGATCTGTAGTGAGAGCAGAGAACAAGTGGAGGAAAATCTAGAGAGGTGCAGGTATGCCCTGGAAAGGAGGGGAATGAAGGTTAGCCTCAGTAAGACAGAATACATGTGTGTGAACGACAAGGACCCAAGAGGAACGGTGAGGTTACAGGGGGCAGAGATAAAGAAGGTGGAGGATTTTAAGTACTTAGGCTCAACAATCCAGAGCAATGGAGAGTGTGGAAAAGAGGTGAAGAAGCGCGTGCAGGCAGGTTGGAATGGATGGAGAAAAGTGTCCAGTGTGATGTGTGAGAGGAGAGTATTGGCAAGACTGAAGGGAAAAGTGTACAAGGCGGTGATGAGGCCAGCGATGTTGTATGGTTTAGAGACAGTGACTCTGGGGAAAAGACAGGAGTCAGAGTTGGAGGTAGCAGAGATGAAAATGTTGAGGTTCTCTTTGGGAGTAACGAGGATGGATAGGATCAGAAACGAGTACATCAGAGGGACAGCACATGTAAGATGTTTTGGAGACAAAGTCAGAGAGGCTAGATTGAGATGGTTTGGACATGTACAGAGGAGGGATAGTGAGTTTATTGGTAGTAGGATGCTGAGGTTGGAACTACCAGGCAGAAGGTCTAGAGGAAGACCAAAGAGAAGATTTATTGATGTGGTGAAGGAGGACATGAAGGTAGTTGGAGTAAGAGTAGAAGATGCAGAGGATAGGGTGAGATGGAGGCAGATGGTTCGCTGTGGCAACCCCTGAAGGGAACAGCCAAAAGGAAAAGAAGAAGCCTATATTGACAATATAAAGAGTCATCAAAGTGTCTTGAACAGGAATCAAATAAACAAAGAAAAGTATTTTATAATCATTCATATTTCTACTCAGTGTGAGACTGGCACCTATTTGGATTTGTTGATAACCTCATTGATAACCTCGTAGGAGTCAAAGAAGGACACGAAGCTGTTTTTATGGCAGTCAGGCTTGAAAAGTCACCTCACATAGATATGTCATGGAAAATGGGAGCAATGTCAAAATAGCTTTGTTTGCCAGAATATGAAACTCTTTGGCAGTCGCCAACCAAAAACTGTCCAAAAGTAGAATCGCAAAGCTTGGCATTAAACCACGATTCTGTCTCAGTTCAGTGAGTTCCTCCAGCTCTTGTAAAGTCATGTCCTTTGCACCAGCTGATGCCGTGCTATATGGGTCCCTAACCCAGTCCAGGCATTCAGTGGAGGCTGAAATAAAATGACATATTCTCTTCAAGAGTTTTGAAATGTTTAACTATTACCTCACACAATGCAGGGCAATCATGCCTTTACTTGGTGAGTGTGAACATTTTAAGGTTGCCACTTTCCACATGTTGTTGCCAGAGTTGTACCTTTGAACAAAATGTGTTATTTTATCTGTACTTGTAAGCAGGTTTTGATTTCAGACTGTATGTGTGTGTTCGGATCATTCAGATGATGAAATAGAATTAGAATCTTTCCTGTTCAAATACTCCTCCATCACTGTCACGTATCGTAGTCTCGTGATCCACAATGCCTCACCCATGCATCATTAACTCTCTTGTCTCAAAGTACAAAGCAGTTAGCTACATGCTGCCACCTACTGATAGGGAAGAGTATTACATGGTTACTCTGCCAATCACTGGACAGAACGGACACTCGACAACGGCACATGATATGCAGATAATAATTAATATGCTTTTTTAGACCAATTAGGTGACGTCATAATTTCCTACAGCACACCAGACAATATTTCACACAGTGAAATGGCACAGTGGTTGAAAAACCACTTTATAAACTTTAGAAACAGTGGCCCTGGGGAAAGACAGGAGCCAGAGCTGGAGGTCGCGGAGATGAAAATGTTGAGGTTCTCTTTGGGAGTAACGAGGATGGATAGGATCAGGAATGAGTCCATCAGAGGGACAGCACATGTTAGAGGTTTTGGAGACAAAGCCAGAGAGGCTAGATTGAGATGGTTTGGACATCTACAGATGGGGGACAGTGAGTATATTGGTAGTAGGATGCTGAGGTTGGAACTACCAGGCAGAAGGCCCAGAGGAAGACCAAAGAGAAGATTTATGGATGTGGTGTAGGAGGACATGAAGGTAGTTGGTGTAAGAGAAGATGCAGAGGATAGGGTGAGCTGGAGGCAGATGATTCGCTGTGGTGACCCCTGAAGGGAACAGCTGAAAGGAAAAGAAGAATAAGTACATTTGTTATAATTATTATATAATGTGTGTGGCGTAGTGATGGTAGTGGTGATTACCAAGGTCGCTGTCCAGGGTTTGTTTCCCAGGCTCAGGTCATTTCTTTAGCCCAGAGTCGGCTGAGAAGGGTACCAGCCTTCGCTTGACCCTAATTAGGATTAAGCAGTTTATAAAATGAATAAATGGTATGATGTGTGGGCTGGATTAAAAAAATTCCCATCGGTGTCTGCACCTGGAAATCAGTGCTACTTCTAATTGTTTATTAAAAAAAGAAACATGCCTCAGAAAGCACATCAGACAACATAAAAACAACACAGAACTCGATTCTGTGTCAGGTCCTGTGATTGTGATTCTGATTGGTTTAGTGGTTGATTTTTGGAACTGAAATGCTGCTGTTTGATAGACTGATGTTCCGAACCTCAGAGTTAAATGTACATGTAAAAGACGTAATAGATCTGGTGTGTAGTGTATAGCTTCAATCACTTCATCTACATTTAAAACTTGGATCAAGTGCCCTTGAGCAAGGCCCCTAACCCCCTACTGCTCTCAGGGCGATGTGATGTCAGGCAGCCCACAGCTTCAAGTGTGTGTGTTGACTTTGGATGGATTCAATGCAGAAAAATTTCCTTTGTAGAATCATTCATTCATTTTCTGACCCACTTAATCCTTTTTAGGGTCGCAGGGTGGCTGGCAGCCATCGCGGCCGGCTCTGGGCAAGCGCAGAATACACCCTGGACAGCTTGCCAGACCATCACAGGGCAGAAACACACTGACAGCAATCCAATGGCCTACTCTTTACTAATGATGGCAATGGGTCTGTTACACGCCTTCAAGCACAGACAGCACATTCGCTGGACTGTTCCAAATCGGCCCGAGATATGTGTGAATGGTTGTGTGTGGCCTGGTGAGCTGTTTGGGGCATACTTTGAAGTTCAGTAAATGAGTGAGTGTGTGCCAAACAGTGGGTAAAGCTCATCTTCTCCATGTTGAGACTCTGAGGAGGAAACTGACCTTTTGTGTTAATACCAGTTTGTGGAGTTTCAACTTTTTTTACTGAAAATAAAATGTGTGTTCTGATCAGAGGAGTGTGTTCAGTGTCACACACAGGTCCCGTGTGTGTGTGTTTAATCTGCACCTGCTGTTTCCCACTCGTCTCGGTGCGTGTGAGAGGAACAAAAGTGGCTGTTGAGGGTGTAGCAGCTGCTGGACGTCTGTTTGGAGGAAACCCACCCGACTCCAATTGTGCTCCATTAAAGTCCAACTGAACCTCTTAAACTAATCTACCGATGTAACCTCCACTCGCCCAGCACGTGGGGTGTCTCGGTTCATTTGACGTTACTTCAGACACCGACACGACTCATGTGCTTTTCAGGGTCTCGGTCATTGTGTTTTTATTTGTTTCGAATGCTTTAAACCAATAACTTTACCACCGATATTAAATAAGAAATGAACGCACGGATTCTCTGGAACCTCACAGACCAAATCAAAAGCTACGGTATAACCGCTGTGGTTCCTTTTAGGTTAAAGTGATCAGAGGCGTGAGAATGAGGGAAACTCCGAGTCTGTGAGTGCACATTCAGAACTTTATTAAAAAAATTATACAAAAAGACATGGATGTAGCAGCATGTAAAACCTTTAAAAAAATTATTTTGGTAAAAATCTTTCACTCAAGATAAAACCAGACTCTGACTGCCTTCAAAGACGTTTCCATGGTAACCTGAACCTAAATTTTAAAAAAGGCACCACACGATTCTCCAGAACACAGTTAAACAAACTATAATTCTGTGTGTGTGCGTGCGTGTGTGTGTGCGCACGTGTCCATCCCACTCCCTTAATAGCAGCATTAAAGGCATCAAGGCCTTGTGAGGAGTCAGGATGTGGGCATGGCTCCATGAAGCGACCGGTGATTTTGCAGAGATAATGAACCATCTGAGAAAAACACGGGTCACACCCCATCAGCACGCAGAAATGGAGGACAGAGAGTCCTCAGGTTTCTCACTGCTGGGGGGAGGAGTCAACACTCCGGATGGAATGGATGAAGTCTGACTGTGTTTCAAATCTGTCAGCTGATGGGAGTTTACCTTCACCTAAGGAGAGCAGAACGAAGAGTCAAAAGATCCACCTCATGATCATCTAAAACACTTGATATTCACACAGCATGGGTCTCTCTCTCTCTCACTCACTCAGTCACAGACACACACACACCTATTTTTAACAGACAGTTCACTCAGTGCTGCGTCTCGTCCTCAGTGAAGACCGAGTGTAGGAATCCCCCATTTAGCCCAATAATAATAAAAAAAAGAGCACCCACAGGTTAATTATGGATCAAGTTGAAGAAATTTAGCATCAACACACCTATAAACAGCCAGAGAATATTTATAATATTCAATATTTATAAATATTTTAGCTCTAATAAACAGTTACGAGTTCTAAATCTAAAGCGTATTGGCATAAGCTTGGACGCTACGGGTCATCTCCGACGGTGGGAGGGACCACTGTGTCCCACTAGTCAGCTACTCAAGCTGGGCAGCACCCGGCCAATAAGGTGCTGACTCGTCACAGTCTGCCTGCTTCAATGGGTGCTTGGGGCTCAGGACAAAATCCGAACTGCAGACTGAAACTTCTGCACCATGCAAAAAACTAAGAAACAAAGCTCCAGTCCTTCGACTGGCAACTTGGAACATCAGAACAATGTGTCCTGGTATCTCTGATGACCTCCAGCAAATTGACGACACCAGGAAAACTGCAATCATCGACTGTGAACTAAACAAACTTCAGATAGACATTGCTGCTCTCCAAGAGACCAGATTTCCTTCCTGCGGCAGTCTGAAGGAAAAGAACTACACTTTCTTCTGGCAAGGTCTCGAACCAGACAACCACAAAATACATGGAGTCGGATTCGCTGTACATAACATCCTCCTTTCATCGGTGGAACCTCTGTCTGAAGGAACTGAACGCATCCTGTCACTGCGCCTCTCTACATCCCAGGGCCCCGTCAATGCGATAAGTGTATACGCTCCAACCCAGTGCTCAAAAGCTGCCACTAAGGATGCATTATATCAAGAACTCGAGTCAAAAATAACCAGCACACCTCCCAAAGATCATCTAATCCTCCTAGGCGACTTCAACGCCCGAGTAGGAAATGACCATGACTCCTGATCAAATTGCATAGGGCATTTTGGAGTCGGTAAGCAAAATGAAAATGGACAACGCCTTCTTGAACTGTGCAAGTATAAAGGGATGAAGAAAGCTTTCGGTCCCCAGCCGATTAAGCTGGCTTCCCTAAAGTCAACATCAGGAGAAATCATCAAAGACAGGGCAAAGCGAATGGATAGATGGGCTGAGCACTATCAAGATCTCTACTGACATCGTCACTGATAAAGCCTCCAAGACTCCCGAAGGACACACAAGAATAGAGCTTGATGTCTTACCAACACCTGGAGAGCTTAAAAGGGCAATCAACTCACTTTCTAGGGGGAAAAAGCACCAGGAAGTGATGGAATCCCCCCCAGAAGTCATCAAGGCAGGAATAAAAAGCGAGCTCTTCCACCACCTCCATCAACTGCTGATGAAGTGTTGGGAAGAAGGCACTGTCCCACAGGACATGCGTGATGCCAAGATTGTGACCCTCTACAAAAACAAAGGCGAGTGCAGTGACTGCAATAACTACCGGGGGATATTCCTGCTCCGCACTGCTGGAAAAGTGTTCACTCGTGTTGCCCTCAACCGGCAACAAGCTCTCGCTGAGTCTGTGTATACTGAATCTCAGTGTGGGTTTCGATCAAAGCGTTCGACAATAGACATGGTGTTCTCGCTCAGACAGCTACAGGAGAAATGCAAGGAACAGAGACATCCACTATACCTTGCCTTCATTAATCTCACCAAGGCCTGCCCTCCCAAACCCCTTAAACTTATCATTGCCTTCTACGACAACATGACAGGCACTGTGCACTTTGATGGATCATCTTCCAAACCATTTCCAGTCAAGAGCGGGGTAAAGCAAGGGTGTGTACTGGCACCCACACTCTTCGGAGTGTTCTTCTCCCTCGTCCTAAACTACGCCTTTCGCAACTCTGAAGATGGCATCTTCCTCCACACAAGGAGTGACAGCAGTCTTTTTTAACATCAATCGCCTTAAAGCCAAATCGAAAATTCAGAAAGTACGAATAAGGATCCTGCTGTTTGCTGACGATGCTGCTATTGCCACCCACTCTGAAGATTCCCTTCAACGCCTCATCACAAAGTTTGCAAAAGCGTGCTCTGAATTTGGCCCAACAATCAGCCTAAAGAAAACTATCATCATGGGTCAAGATGTCAGTGCTATCCCCTCCATCTCTATTGGCGATCACACCCTTAAAGTGGTGGGAACCTTCAAGTACCTTGGCTCAACAATATCTAGCAATATGTCACTGCAACATGAGATGGAGTCCAGACTCAGCAAAGCCAAAGCATCTTGGGTCGCCTCTCCAAAAGGGTATGGAATAACCAAAAACTGACCCGAAACACAAAGATCCGTGCACTCGAAAGAAGAGCAGAGACTGAATGCTTTCCACATGCGCTGCCTCAGAAGACACCTTGGTATCTCTTGGAAAGATCACATCACAAACGCAGAAGTGCTCAGTCAAGCAGGTCTCCCAAGTATGTTTGCATTGCTCACTCAGAGACTTCTACGCTGGCTAGGCCATGTTTGCAGGATGAAAGATGGACGTATACCCAAAGACATCCTGTACGGTGAACTCTCAGAGGGCTCCAGACCTATAGGTCGACCACTCCTCCGATTCAAGTATGTGTGTAAACGTGACCTCAAAGCTTGTAACATCACACCTTCTCACCTCGAACAAGTCACTGCAGATAGAAATCTCTGGAGATCAACTGTGAAATCTGGAATCAACCAGGCAGAGGAGAAGAGAGAGCTCTCTCATCTAGAAAAGAAGACTCGTCATAGTGAGAATCCTGTGTCGACAACAACTGTGCCACCCACAAACTTCATGTGCCCAAAGTGTTCAAGAGCTTTCCTGTCTTGCATTGGACTATATAGCCACAGCAGGCGCTGTAACCCCCAACCTCACTAGATGTAGACTCTATTGTCTCACGAGACATACAGATGCCATCATCATCATCATCATCATCAATAAACTCCAAACTTCTCCCAAGGATTTCCACAAGAGTTGTGTGTGCGGCTGTGGAGATTTCAACTACAACAGGATTCGGTCAGAGGCCAAACACTGATTCAGTGATGGGGTTCAGTGGCGTTGAGGTCAGGACTCTGTACAGGACACAATACAGATTGGAATGGACAGGACTGATTGGTCCGTGTTACACGAAACATGGAACACTGAAGAGTTCACGCCAGGGGTGGTTTCCAGTCAAATTAAAGTATATACTAAAGTAGCTACCTTTATTTTAGGTATGCAGTGATTGATCAGACAAAAGAAATATCACATCAGCATCACTGCTGGAATTGAACTCAACTTCATGATAGTTCAGAACTGGAGGAAAATTTAAATTCTCAAACATGACCCTTCCAGTTATCCGACATTAAAAGCAAATACATTTTTGTATAACATGATAAACTAGTTGTTTGTTGGTGAATGTTTGTGCTGTTTAAATAGAACCACAGCAAACGTGTGCAGTGTTCCAAGATAGCGCTAATTTTCCCCACACGAATTGTAACCCATTTTCACTGCCGTCTGTGCCCAGTTCAGTATCCGATACTCAACATATTCCATGTTCTCCTAACCTTCAAACATTGTCTCTATGAATCACAGTCATGCTGGGTTTGAGATTCTACCCCATACTGCACCCCAAATTTAGAATCAGAATGTGAAGGATCTTCAGTATCAACACAAAAATGTTCACCAGAATTGAGGAGCACCAACACTATAAAAACAGCTCCAGATCCTGGTCTCCTCCACCACACTTGACTGAAGGAATTCCGTGTTCCTGTAGTCCATGTTCTCCTGATGTCCACCAGATCCAGCTGTTCAGTGTTAATGATTTGTGCTTCACTTTACACTCAGCACAGTGGAAACTCAATGATGGATGAATTGAACTGTCTCCCAAAGCTCCTACCATGAAGATCCTCTTGAAAAAATGTGTGGTGATTGGTGGTACTGCTCCGAGAGTCATTTCTATAATGAAGCCTACACCCATGTCTCCAGTACCTCAGCAGGGATCCTGTTTGGATTATATGGCCATGTGCTAGATACGACTCACCTGTTAGTAGTGGGTGTGGCCGAAACACCAGACAAGAATTAGTTGAAGGGGTGCACATACTTTTTCTTAGAGTGTCTCATTAACTGGTGTTATAATGAACATGGTCTCAGAGTCCAGACAGCAAACAGGATTATACATGAGAAGCACTTTGTGTGTGTGTGTATACATACAAACACTCACCAGCCAGTCCAGGTAGGGGGCGTGGCTCTGGATGTTGTGCAGGTTCTCTGCTGAAATACCTTTAAACGTTTTTAAGGAGGAGCTTCCAACTTCCCTGATCACCATTGCAAAAGGCACCATCCACCTCACACAGTGCTCCACATCACACCACTTCAGTCCTCATACACATACACATACACACACATACACACACACACACACACACACACACACCTCACTACAGTACCAATTCAACACAGTGAGCAATGACGAGCTTCACCGAGAAGACAAAACTTTAGATATAAACCTGTGTGTGAGTGCGAGTGTGTGCTTACCAGAGACCGTCATGATGAGTTCCAAAGATGAGAAGTGGAAAAGAGCCGAAACTGCCAATAGACTGGATGAGAATTCCAGACTCCTGACATCCAAAATGCACAAATCCAACAACTACACACACACACACACACACACACACACACACACACACAAACACATTTCACAAAAGCTCAGTTATCCTGTCTGAAACGATGGAGAGACACACACACCTCAACAACCTGTACAAATGTGGTCTGAGGATACTGGGGTAGGAGAAGTTCAGAGAACTCTTTCAGATAAGCCATCTGCATGTAGATGTTCAACCAGGACACTGGAGTCAAGGGACTTAGACTCCATTTCAGCTCCTGTTTCTCACACACACACCACACACACCACACACACCACACACACCACACACACCACACACACAGGAATGCGTGAAGAAGACAAGTTAACAGAAGCAATGTGATGTTCTGAACATTGTTCTAGAATCCAAGGTTCCCCAGGAGAATTCATGTGGATGTTGCTTTGACAGAGTGAACTATCCACCCAGACATTCCAGACTCAGTTACATCTCTACAGTGACAGAGTTCTCCAACAGTGCCATCTTGCTGGAGGATATTGTACCCAGCCATATTACAACCACTCTTTAGGTTCGGGGTTCGAGGTACATTAACCTCCAAAGTCACATTTGTGGTCTTGCTGGAAAAACAAGCCCAATCCCTAGATACCACACATTTCACTTACAGGAATTAAAGAATGTGGCGTGAACTTCATGGTACCAGATACCAAAGTGCAGCCTCAGAGGTTGGACAGTGTCCAGAAGCTGATGGTTCGAGACGTTTCAGCAACAGAAGAACCTACACAATATTACGCCTTTGGTTTTTAATATTCCAGCTGTTCTGGGCATGTGTTCGGTTGAGAGGACACATTCCGGCTGCAGGACATATCGCATCTCCTGAATTATGAAAACACAGGTTCGGCCCTCCCTTTACAGCTCTGGAGAATGAAATTCATAACTTGTGATCTCAACATTGAGTATTCAAATCACCTTCATTAATAAACAGCCCAACCTGCTTGGAGGGAAAGCGTCGTCCACCCCTCCTATGTATGAGCAGACAGACACCCATAATTGGCAGGTGATCACTGAGTGACAGGTAGGTGAGTGTATCCAAGCCCTCCCTCCTGTGAAAGCCTGCCAAAGACTCCCGGCTGTGGACTGATGACGGGCCACTTTTGATCCCAAGTATTTCATACTTCCAAGTGTGAACTGTTTACCTTCATGATGATGACCTCCATACTGAGGATCTCCTCCTCCGTACACGCGCCGTCCGTCACATACGCAAATTGGTGCACTTTGGGAGGATAAATCTCCTATAACAAAAAACAATAATCCCATCACTTCTTATCCAATACACAGCTACACAAAATGGACAAAGGTTTATGGAGACTGGACCATCAGACCCATCTGGAGCTTGTTCCCAGGTTTGAGAGCACAAAGTCATACAGAATGTCTTCTGCTGTTGGGTAACAATTTCTCCCTCACTGCTAAGAAGCTCAAACCTGTTCCATCATTACCGTTTCCACTGCACACACAGTGAGCTCCATAAGGACATGGCTCGGAGTGGGAGCACTTGCACAGTGCGCTGCCGTAAACCCCACTGAAGCAAAAACAAATTTATTATAACAGCAAAAAGGAACAAAACCTGGAGGGCAAATATAAAAAACCAATTCATGCTCTAAGCCGCTTAATCCTAATTAGGGGGCTGGTGCCCACCTTAGCCGATTCTGGGTGAGGGCGAGGTACACCCTGAATAGCTCTACACAGGCCTCCAGTCACACAACTATTCACACTCACCCCTGGGGTGACCTGGAACAGCCAATCAGCCGACTGTGCATGTTTTTTGTACTGTGGGAATAAACTGGTACTGTATACCCAGAGGAAACCCACACAAGCATGCATAGAATGTGCAAACTCCTCCCAGTAACACCCAAGCTTGGGAATCGAAACCAGGACCTTCTCACTGTGAGGCGTGACATCCACTGTGTTGTCCACAATTAACCATTAGCTATTTTTAATAAGTAATACAATTTTTGGAGATCATAGACACACACACACCTCAACCTTCGCGGCGATGAAGAGAGAAGAGATGCCGATAAGCTGCAGCCTGGACCTCTGCACATTCTTCTGTATGGCCATGAAACGATCCAGATAATCACGACTTAAATAAAATGTCTCCCGGTGGAGTTTATACACCTCACACACCTGGTACACACGTACGTACGTACACACACACACACACACACGCACGCACACAAAACATTCAACCAAAATAAATCTTCTCTGTTTAAGACCCCCTTATTAATCCTGAATACATTTCATACATGCTGCAGAAATCCTGTAACAGTATTCGCACACAGCGTGATAATCGGTGCTCAGGGAGTGTAATCTGCTGTGTAAATGTTTCCCAGGTGATTAAATCTGATTTAAAACACCCCCCATTAATGAGAATGATTATAGTGAGGGTGTGCTTAATCTCGCTGTCCAACACACACACACACACACACACACACACACACACACACCTCGATTAACCAGTCCAGTAGAATAGCCCTCATTTTGGGCTGGAGGTTGGGGTGTCTCTCCATCACATGCATATTGTACAGGTAAAGTTTTTCCTTCTCCATCAGGTTGGTCCACACCTCGTCTTTATTTGCCCAACTGAAAACACAATGGGAGGAAAATCGAAATAAAAGGTTAAACATTCACCCACTGTTTCGAAAAGATCACATGATCACATTAGCATGGACTGAGAGCACGATAGGTGTACAAAGACAAAGCTGGATGGAGAAGAGACTCTGAAGTCTGAGCATCCTTTCAACAGAAACACCAAGATCCTGGAGAAGATGAAACTAAAATCCCAACACAGCAGGAGAAAGCCGTCCCTCAGAGTCAGTCATTCATCAGTACAGATGCTCCCCGACTTACGTTCATCCATTTTGTGTTTAAAAAAAAAAAAAAAAAGTCAAATTTCGAGTTTAGATGTACCTACATAGTACGCTGACATAATGACGCAATGACGCTGCATCCATTGTTTACAAACAACAGACTGAATGTGCCCCTCCTTCTTCCCAGTCCATTATGTATGTATGTATGCATATATATATATATATATATATATATATATATATATATATATATATATATATATATATATATATATATATATATAGCGTGTTACCCTTGTGTTAAGACGTTGTCTCCGTGATCTTTGTGTTTACACTGTTTTGCGGACTTTTGTAACCCTAATCATATATGGTTGGTCAGAAGCGTAAGCCTACTAGCATGGGTGCAAGTCTCATACACAGATGAATTAACTATCTGCTCGGATTGGCGCAATCTACCATGCATGCTCAGTTAAGCAAAGAGTTGTAAAATGAAAACTCGAATCCAGAAAAGAAAGACAACTCTCTGCTCTGCTGGTGATTCACATCAGTGCAGGCTGAGTTCGAAACGAGTTCAACGGCGCCCTTGCTCACTTGAAAGACTGGGAGTCCGTATAACCCACAGCAAGTACACTACTTTCGGTTTTCTGCGCCTCACATATTGTAAGCGTTGATCGGCTGTTTTAAGCTTCATGTAAATTGACTCGGTATAAATAAATGACTGATTTGAAATTAATGTTGATATTATTTGATATATTTGCTATTTTACAATGTTATGTTTATAATAATTGATTTAGGGGTGTTTTATGAGATACTGTACAGTAATGGTATTTATGGATGTATAGTACAGTATGAGCGTCATACGTCACACGTCACTGTAACAACATACGTTCTCTTTCAACTTGCGTTCGGCCGTCCGGACTAATTAAAAACGTAAGTCGGGGAGCGTCTGTACTTTAAATTCTATGTTTGCACCTGGTTCTGCTCCTCTTTCAGAAACACCACCAGAGCAAATCGCATATATTCAGGGCCTACAGTCGGCCCCCTACTTACGAAATTAATCCGTTCCAGAGCCTTTTTTGTAACGCGGAAGTTTCGTAAGTAGTGGGCGCATTTTACATGTTAAACACCTGATTCGTTCCAAGGCTCCCAAGACTACCCTATAAACCCTTTAAAAATGATAAAAGTACATCAATTTTGTATGAAATATGTATGAAATGTGTTAAAAGTAATAGAAAATTATTTATTAAACCATTTTATTAACATATTTTTGAAATAAACCATTATTAAACATTTTTTATTAACACACACCTGTTTCTCACACACACACACACACACACACACACACACACACAAAATACAGTACGCATTAAATGTGCATTATATACACATTAAATGTTTATTGTGGCGCTGCAGGCCACGCCCACAAGCAGGACGCCATTTTAAGACGCGGAACTCAAAGTGCATTCCCTGCTTGACAGATAGGAGGTCCAAACTCAACTTTAACTTGATTCCTTGAGGGATAGGAGGTCCACATTTATTAAACATTTACTGAATTAAACAACTTAAAAAACTAAACTAAACTAAAAACTAAAGAGTTAAGCCTCCTTGTGTCTCTCTCTCACACACACACACACACAAAACTTGGGCCACGGCCACACTCAACGCGCAGCTGATGGAACAATTCTATTTAAATGTCTTATTTAAAGCAGAATTACAGTACCTGTTTGAAAGATCAGAGATCCTCATTCAATATTAACTTGCTTCCTTGCGAGATCGGAGGTCTTCTCCCACAAAGCACTCTGTTTTAATATTGTGTCAAAATAATCGCCTCCGTCACTGTATTTCTGCTTTAAGGTCTCCTTCTGGTTCAATATCGTCCCAGTTGTAGAGGGGTTTCGGCGATAACGAAATATAACGCTGCGTGATCAATCTAAAAACAAGCCAACAGTCAACTCTCCTTCATGCGTGTGACAAACAGGAAATATGGTACAGGAAGTATGGGTCATGTTCGCTGCGTCATCCCTCCTAGCCAATGGGAGGTCAGCGGGGCAGGATGTTGGGAGACAGCCAATGAGAGAGCAACTCGTGCATCGTGTGAAATTTTGATTGGCGTGTTTGAATTTTGAATGGCGCATCTGACGCTTTTCGTATGAGGAGGTTGTTTTAGTATCTCGGAGACAAAAACTTAGGAAAATGTTTTTCGTAACCCGGAATTTTCATAATCGGGGGTTTCATAAGTAAGGGGCCGACTGTATTTAGATGCAAGACTCTTTCGAACTGCAAATTAGAAAATTGAAGCTCTGCCGTCTAACTGAGTCATATTGAGGCCCCACAGCTGTCTACAGCTTGATCTCATCCCATATTTACATACTGGAATGTTGACAAACGCATATGTTTATAGCATTTCGGAAGATACCCTTATCCCGTGCAACTCATGTTTCGTTTTTATACAGCTGAGCAGTTGACTGTTAAAGGCCTTGTTCAAGGGCCCAATGGTGGCACATACTGGGTCTAACCACTGACCTTCTGTCCACTAACCCAGGGCCTTAAGCTTGCTGCAGAGCAGCAATATTTTTATATTACTTTAGAAAAATATATAGTGGGGTTTGGAGTCTCACCACAGGGCAGGCAGGGGCGAGGGGCGTGTCGGGGTAACAAAAACACTCCCGCTGGTGTAGTGTGTGAATCCCAGGCCGCAGTTTCCAACTGGTTTTTCTGTGTTGCACAGTGAGGAGGCTGCTGTCCAATCTGGACATGCCTGAGCAAGTAGCAAGCGAGTGAGAGCAAGAGAGAGAGAGAGAATCTTAAATGGAATAAAAACACATCACAAACAAACCAACAGATTCAGTCTCACTTTCTATTCATGATACAAATAGAACTGAATTCAATTGTGTATTTCGCTTTTTTCTGCAAAGCAGCTTTACACAGTACAGTGGTACCTTGACTTACGAAATTAATCCGTTCCGAGGGCAAGCTCATAAGCCAAAAAGTTTGTTACATGAAACGATTACGTACAGACACTCCTCGGCTTAAGTTTTTAATTGGTTCCGGACGGCAAGTTGTTACAGTGATGTATGACGTGTGATGTGTGATCATATACTGTACTATACATCCATAAATACCATTACCGTATCTCATAAAACACCCCTAAATCAATTATGATAAACATAACATTGTAAAATAATATCAAACATATCAAATTAGAACAACATTAATTTCAAATAAGTCACTTATTTATACCGAGTCACTTACAATATGTGAGGCGCTCAATGCCAAAAGTAGTGCACTTGCAAAAGTAGTGTACTTGCTCTGGGTTATACGGACTCTCTGTCTTTCAATTGCACAAGCATGCCGTTGAACTCGTTTACAACACAACCTGCACTGATGTGAATCACAGAGCGGAGAGTTCTCTTTCCTGGATTCAGGTTTTCATTTACAACTCTCTTTGGTGAACCGAGTATGCATGGTAGATTGTGCCAATCCGAGCAGATAGTTAATTCATCTCTGTGTATGAGACTTGTACCCATGCAAGTAGGCTTACGTTTCTGACCAGCCATATTTGATTAGGGTTACAAAACTCCACAAAACAGTGTAAACACAAAGATCAGAGACGACGTCTTAACACAAGGGTAACACGCTATATAACTGATTGAGATTTTTATATATATATATATATATATATATATACATATATATATACATACATACACACACATATATATATATATATATATATATATATATATATATATATATATATATATATATATATATATATATATATATATACATATATATATACATACATACACACACATATATATATATATATATACACAAATAAAAGGACAGAAATTTTGTTTATTTGCTCTACCAAACAGTATTGAGCACTCTCCTACGGAAGGATCTACTCAGAAAAACCTCTATATATATATATATATATATATATAAAAACTGAAATGGGAAGGAGGGGAACTCCTTCTGTCTGTCGTTTGTAAACAATGGACGCAGCGTCATTACGTCATTGCGTCAGCGTACTACGTAGGTACGTCTAAACTCAAAATTCAAGTTTTTTTGGGGGGGAAAAAACAAACAAAACATGAAACGGATGAACGTAAGTCGGGGAGCGTCTGTATTCCCATATGAAGTAACAGAAAACCAATTAATCCATTCCAACCTCTCCCAAACTCCTATAACCTGACACACATGGATATTTGACCTAATATATCAAAGATAAACATGTAAAAACAAGGCTGTAGGCTGCAAAGCCGTCGAGTTGGCTGGGATGGGCGCAGCCTCCTTCTTTTGCTTTCGGCTGTTCCCTTCAGGGGTCGCCACAGCAAATGATCTGCCTCCATCTCTCCCTATCCTCTGCATCTTCTACTCTTACTCCAACGACCTTCATGTCCGCCTTCACCACATCCATAAATCTTCTCTTTGGTCTTCCTCTGGGCCTTCTGCCTGGTAGTTGCAACCTCAGCATCCTACTACCAATATACTCACTATCCCTCCTCTGTACATGTGCAAACCATCTCAATCTAACCTCTCTGACTTTGTCTCCAAAACATCTAACATGTGCTGTCCCTCTTATGTGCTCATTCCTGATCCTATCCATCCTCGTTACTCCCAAAGAGAACCTCAACATTTTCATCTCTGCTACCTCCAACTCTGACTCCTGTCTTTTCCCCAGGGCCACTGTCTCTAAACCATACAACATCGCTAACCTCATCACTGTCTTGTACACTTTTCCCTTCATTCTTGCTGATAGCTTCTTATCACACATTACACCGGACACTTTTCTCCATCATTCCAACCTGCCTGCACGCGCTTCTTCACCTCTTTTCCACACTCTCCATTGCTCTGGATTGTTGAGCCTAAGTACTTAAAATCCTCCACCTTCGTTATCTCTGCTCCCTGTAACATCACCATTCCTCCTGGGTCCTTCTCATTCACACACATGTATTCTGATTTTCTGAGGCTAACCTTCATTCCTCTCCTTTCCAGGGCATACCTCCACCTCTCTAGATTTTCCTGCACTTGTTCTGTGCTCTCACTACAGATCACAATGTCATCTGCAAACATCATAGTCCATGGAGATTCTTGTCTCACCTCGTCTGTCAGCCTATCCATCACCATAGCAAATAAAAAGGGGTTTTTAACCTTGTTGAATGTTCTCGTCAGAAAATCTACTGCTACCTCTCCTAGACACTTCCATACCTCCACAGGTATGTCATCAGGACCAACTGCCTTTCCATTCTTCATCCTCTTCAATGCCCTTCTCACTTCACCCTTACTCATCTTTGCTACATCCTGCTCCTCAATGGTCACCTCTTCTACTCTTTTTTTTTCTCTCTCATTTTCCTCATTCATCAGCTCTTCAAAGTACTCTTTCCATCTTCCCAGCACACTTCTGTCATCAGTCAATA
>CM045748.1:33547859-33590359 GCA_024760905.1 Plotosus lineatus
ACACACCTCTCTCTTCCTCCCTCACACACACCCTCTCTCTTCCTCCCTCACACACACCCTCTCTCTTCCTCCCTCACACACACCCTCTCTCTTCCTCCCTCACACACACCCTCTCTCTTCCTCCCTCACACACACCCGCCTCTCTCTTCCTCCCTCACACACACCCGCTCTCTTCCTCCCTCACACACACCCGCTCTCTTCCTCCCTCACACACACCCGCTCTCTTCCTCCCTCCCCTCACACACACCCGCTTCTCTTCCTCCCTCACACACACCCTCTCTCTTCCTCCCTCACACACACCCTCTCTTCCTCCCTCACACACACACACACACACACACACACACACACTCTCTCACACACACACACCCTCTCTCACACACACACACCCACTCTCTCTCACACACACACCCCACTCTCTCTCTCACACACACACCCCCACTCTCTCTCTCACACACACACCCCCACTCTCTCTCACACACACACCTCTCTCTCCCTCCTCACACACACACCCTCTCTCTCCCTCCTCACACACACACCCTCTCACTCCCTCCTCACACACACACTCTCCCTCCTCACACACACACTCTCCCTCCCTCACACACACACACTCTCCCTCCTCACACACACACACACACTCCCTCCCTCACACACACACACTCCCTCCTCACACACACACACTCCCTCCCTCACACACACACACTCCTCCCTCACACACACACACACACACACACACACACTCCCTCCCTCACACACACACACACACACACACACACACACACACACTCCCTCCTCACACACACACACACACACACACTCTCCCTCCCTCACACTCACACACACTCTTCCTCCCTCACACTCACACACACTCTCCCTCCCTCACACTCACACACACTCTCCTCCCTCACACTCACACACACACACACACCCTCTCTTCCTCCCTCACACACACACACACACACCTCTCTCTTCCTCCCTCACACACACACACACACACCCTCTCTCTTCCTCCCTCACACACACACACACACCCTCTCTCTTCCTCCCTCACACACACACACACACACCTCTCTCTTCCTCCTCACACACACACACACACACCCTCTCTCTTCCTCCCTCACACACACACACACACCCTCTCCTTCCTCCCTCACACACACACACACACACACACACACACACATCTCTCTTCCTCCCTCACACACACCTCTCTCTTCCTCCCTCACACACACCCTCTCTCTTCCTCCTCACACACACCCGCTCTCTTCCTCCCTCACACACACCCGCTCTCTTCCTCCCTCACACACACCCGCTCTCTTCCTCCTCACACACACCCGCTCTCTTCCTCCCTCACACACACCCGCTCTCTTCCTCCCTCACACACACACCCTCTCTCTTCCTCCCTCACACACACCCTCTCTCTTCCTCCCTCACACACACCCTCTCTCTTCCTCCCTCACACACACACACACACACACACACACACACCTCTCTCTTCCTCCTCACACACACACACACACACACACACACACACACACCCTCTCTCTTCCTCCCTCACACACACACACACACACACACCCTCTCCCTTCCTCCCTCACACACACACACACACACACACACACACACACCCTCTCTCTTCCTCCCTCACACACACCCTCTCTCTTCCTCCCTCACACACACCCTCTCTCTTCCTCCTCACACACACCCTCTCTCTTCCTCCCTCACACACACCCTCTCTCTTCCTCCCTCACACACCCTCTCTCTTCCTCCCTCACACACACCCGCTCTCTTCCTCCCTCACACACACCCGCTCTCTTCCTCCCTCACACACACCCGCTCTCTTCCTCCCTCACACACACACCCTCTCTCTTCCTCCCTCACACACACCCTCTCTTCCTCCCTCACACACACCCTCTCTCTTCCTCCCTCACACACACCCTCTCTCTTCCTCCCTCACACACACACACACACACACACACACACCCTCTCTCTTCCTCCCTCACACACACAGTCACACCTTCCACTTTGATTCAATAGAATAAAACACTTACATACTCTGACTGGGCATTATATCCACCGGATGATCTCTGTCCACCACACAGAACTTAAAGAACAATATTAAAATCATTAGATACAAGTCTTCAGGTTTTAAATCACTTTTCCTGAAGGGTTTTTTCCCCGCTTCTCTCGACCACCGAATAAACGGTTCATGAACACGAAAACCATGAATTTCAGTGAATTTCTCCATTGTGAGATCAATAAATCTGTATCTATCTATCTAAAGCACTCACACACACCACGCAGGCTGAATGGAAAACAGGAGAGAGAGAGGGTGGAATTTATCTTGTTATTTTTTTTAAAGAAATGCACCGGAATTGGTGATAATCTTTCAACCCGAGAGTTTACTGGAAGAGAACTTTACCTCAAACTGCGTGTGCAGGAAAAATCCCTCCCAGAACCACAACAAGTCCAGGAGAAACTGCTCGGTCCTGTGCTTCCAGCGATGGAGATGATTGCAAGGCTGCGTGTTGAATGAAGTCTGGAAGATGTACAGTGTGTGTTTGCTTCCTATCTCACCGTCATTAATAAACTCGCGGCCTTACTAACACACGTCCATTTAAGCATCAAAGTAAACAATACAAAATAAAAACAATGAACAAACCAACACAAGTCTCGCTTATCATAAAAAGTTTACATTATAAACATATTCACGACTTTTTGCCGGATAAAGGGGTGTGAATTACGTGACGTCACTCAATGCTGCCACACCAATGCGGAAATTCTTGGGAGCACGTGACCAGTCGTCTCAGGACGTAAACAAAATAATCAACCGTTACTGAGACGGGAGGTGAAAGTGAAATAAAGTGAGATTAAGTGAAATAAAAACACATAAAAAGAGAAATACATAAATCTCTGACTGCTTCATCAGCGATTATTTCCATTATCTTCTTCTTCTTCTTTTACTTTCGGCTGCTCCCTTCAGGGGTCGCCACAGCAAATCATCCGCCTCCATCTCACCCTGTCCTCTGCATCTTCTTTTCTGACTCCAACGACCTAACGACGTATAAAAACAAAACATAAAACGGATGAACGTAAGTCGGGGAGCGTCTGTATTCCCATATGAAGTAACAGAAAACCAATTAATCCATTCCAACCTCTCCCAAACTCCTATAACCTGACACACACATGTATATTTGACCTAATATATCAAAGATGAACATGTAAAAACAAGGCTGTAGGCTGCAAAGCCGTCGAGTTGGCTGGGATGGGTGATGCAGTCCCACCTCCACCTTGAACTCTTTTGTCACACCGACAGCACACCTCACCACTGTCTTACATCTCTCATACATGTCCTGCACCACTCTAACATACTTCTCTGCCACTCCAGACTTCCTCATGCAATACCACAGTTCTTCTCTCGGCACCCTGTCATATGCTTTCTCCAGATCCACAAAGGCACAATGCAGCTCCCTCTGACCCTCTCTGTACTTCTCTATTAACATCCTCAAGGCAAACACTGCATCTGTGGTGCTCTTTCTTGGCATGAAACCAAACTGTTGTTCACAAATGCTGACGTCTGCCCTTAGTCTAGCTTCCACTATTCTTTCCCATAACTTCATCGTCCTCTCTGTTGCCTGCACCAACATGTCCATTGAAGTCTGCACCAATGACCACTCTTTCACCTCTGGGGGTACTCTTCATCACTTCATCTAAGTCACTCCAGAATATCTCCTTCTCTTCTAGCTCACATCCTGCCTGTGGGGCATAAGCACTAACAACATTGAGCATTACACCTTCAATTTCTAACTTGAGACTCATCACTCTGTCTGATACTCTTTTCACTTCTAGAACATTCCTGACAAACCCCTCCTTCAAGATGACTCCTACTCCATTTCTCTTCCCATCCACACCATGATAAAACAGTTTAAACCCTGCTCCTAAGCTTTTAGCTTTGCTACCTTTCCACCTGGTCTCCTGAACACACAGTATCTCCACCTTCCTCCTCTGCATCATGTCAGCCAGCTCTCTACCTTTTCTTTGCATAGTTCCAACATTCAAAGTCCCCACTCTCAGTCCTAGACTCATGCCTTTCCTCTTCTCTCTCTGCCTACAGACACGCCTCCCACCTCTTCTTCTTCGACGTCTTCGACCAACAGTAGTCCAAGTTCCATCAGCACCCTGTTGATTGACAGCACTGATGGCGGCCGTTGTTAACCCGGGCCTCGACTGATCCGGTATGGGGGTAATACTTCTGATTTGCATCATAAAAGTTTGGCATTGGTTTTACATCGGATGCCCTTCCTGACACAACCCTCTGCATTTCTCCGGGCTTGGGACCGGCATGAGGGGGAGAGACACTGGTTAATGCCCCCCCCCCCCCCACCTCATGGCTGCATTTATTTCCATTATGATGAAAGTCCGGATTTTGGCACGATTTATTTTACAGTCAGTTTTATTTTCACTCATTCTCACACACAGCTTAATACTAGCATCGGAGAGGTTGGATCCTATCTCAGCTGTCACTGGTCAAAGGTGGGGTACACTCTGAATAGCTCGCCAGACCACCATGATCAAAACACACACACACACACACACACACACACACACACACACACACACGCACACACACACACACACCTTTATTTATGTACAGTACTCACATCACTGGGAATATGGGCTGTGATGGTCTAGTGGTTAGGGTGCAGGATCGCTGATCCTAAGGTTGGGGGTTCGAGTCTCCACAGGGTTGCCACTGTCACCCCAGTGCAACTAACTGGGTTATAAAAGGCTGGCCATGTCTCACTGTCTATGGTGAGAGGCATGTAAAAGAACCATTGCTGACTTTCGTAAAAGAGTAGGCTGCAAAGCCGTCAGCGTGTTTCTGTTCCTTGTTAAAAGGGTTGTGACAGGAGTGCACAGGTATGCGGGTATACTGTTATATCTCAGGGAATTTTATGCCCCTGCCCTGCATAGTTGAAACACACCACTGCCTTGTGGAATAGGTTTCTTTAACCAAAGGCTAAGGGAGTAAATCCTAACAGAAACTCATGTGACTGTGGTTACATCGAGGGTGATTGCTACCTGGAACTCCCAGTATCTTTCGGCCAACCACTACAGGGACTAATATACTGTGCCTGTCTGGACTTGTTCTTGCCAGCCCAAAAAATATATTAACTCCCCGAGAGAGTGCCGCTGGTAACTTTCAAAAGCCAGCGGTACTTACAGCATCTTGCTTGCAGTTTTTCATGAAATGCATAACCACAAAGAAGCTCATACCGGATCGGTCGCCGCCTGGGTTACCAAGGACCGCGCTGTTTGACCCCAACTTTCGCTGACAGCGAAAAATCAGCAAGGAAGTAGCACCAAGGAACTGACATTTGCTCAGTGGAGCGTGAGAACCCTTTTGGACCGAGAAGAAGCAAACCGACCAGAAAGATTCACTGCACTTGTAGCGATGGAATACAAGATTGACATCGCCGCCTTGTGTGAAACGCTGCTTGCGGGAACTGGCAGTTTGGATGATATGGAGGACACATACTTCTGGAGTGGAAGACAAGCGGGAGAAAGAAGAGAGGCTGGAGTGGGATTTGCTATTCGGAAAGAAATTGCACATACACTACAGGAAACCCCAAGGTCAATAAGCAACAGGATCATGACGATGAGATTACCCCTAAACAATAACATCTACACAACGCTCATCAATGTTTATGCACCAACGATGACAAATCCAGATATAGAAAAGGAATCTTTCTATAATCAGCTCTCTACCGTACTAAGTCAAGTCCCCAAGACCGACAAAATCTTATTGATGGGAGATTTTAATGCAAGGATTGGAAAGGACTTTGAAAAGTGACCGCACGTTATAGGAAAGCATGGGATCGGAAAATGCAATTCAAATGGCGAACTCCTACTAGCTCTGTGCTCAGAATACGAACTGATAGTGACCAATACTATGTTCAAGCAGAAAGAGAGCCGAAAGGCAACATGGATGCATCCTCGATCGAAACACTGGCATATGATCGATTATATCATCACAAGGCGCCAGGATAAGATGGATATCCACAGTACCTGTGTCATGCGCGGAGCAAACTGCTGGCCCGATCATCAGTTGTCGAGGTCTAAGACAGCTCTTAAACTACGGGTGAAGCACTGTAAACAAGGACCAAGGAAACCAATTAAACTAAACACCAAGAAACTCACCACTACTAGCTACTAGGAGAGTTTTGTAGAAGAGATGGAAAGTGCCTTAACCAACATAGAACTGAGTCCGGACTCAACGACCGAAGAGGAATGGAATTCTCTCCAGGAAGCCGTACTAAACATAGCCAAGAAATCTTTAGGCAAGCCAGAACGAAAACACCAGGATTGGTTTGACCTTAATGACATAGAACTTAAACACCTTTTAGATAAGAGAGATAGTGCTCACAGGAAAGTGCTTCAGACCAAAACTATAAGATCTACGATCGCTGCCTACAAAGAAGCTAGTAGGATACTCCAAATTTACCTGCGTGACCTAAAATCTAAGTGGTGGGAGAGGAAGGCTGAGGAATTACAACATGCAGCTGATAGAAATGACATGAAGAACTTCTACAATGGACTCAAGGAAATATGGGGACCACAGAAAAGGAATCCTGTCTGGCTTAAGTCAGCCGATGGCCTAATGACTTTCTCAGACAGTAAACAAGTTCTTGAAAGATGGAGTGAGCACTTCCAGAGATTGCTTAATGTCCCAGGAGAAATAGCACAGGAGGCTCTTTACAACATCGAACAGTGACCTATACACAAGTGCCTTGATGATATTCCAACAATGGAAGAAGTGTTAAAGGCAATCTCTTTGCTAAAAGATGGCAAAGCCCCTGGAGAAGACGGAATTCCAGCTGAAGTATGGAAACATGAAGGCTCAAAATTGCATCATAGATTACAACATCTGATCACCAAATCTTGGATGGAAGGCACTGTTCCTCAAGCATGGAAAGATGCAAGCATAACCACCATCTACAAGAAAGGAGACCAAACTGACTGTGGTAATTACCACATCACACCGGATATTGTTCCAGAGACGCAGTGTGGATTCAGATCAAATCGGAGCACAATAGACATGATCTTCTGTCTCAGACAACTTCAAGAAAAGTGCATCGAACAAAATCGACCGCTGTATATAGTCTTTGTCGACTTTACAAAGGCTTTTGATACTGTTGGAATTACCGGCCTCTGGCAAATATTGAGAAAGTACGGATGTCCCGAAAGATTCATCAAAATGATAGAAGCCTTACATACAGGAATGGAGGCACACGTCAATGATGGCACAGAATCCTCAGGTACATTCAGAGTGACAAACGGAGTGAAGCAAGGGTGTGTCCTGGCTCCTACTCTCTTTTCCATCTTCCTGTCAGCAATGTTAGAAGAACCTTTTTCAAACATGGATGAACGTGTGTACATACAGTCAAGACAAGATGCCGACCTGTTCAATGTAGCCCATTTTAGAGCAAGGACAAAATCCACCCTTCATCTTATGAGAGATTTGCTGTATGCAGACGACAGTGCACTTCTGGCCCACTCTGCAGAAGATATCCAAAGTATAGTGAACGCTTTCTCCGATGCATCCAAGAAGTTTGGACTAAAGATTAACATCTAGAAGACTGAAGTACTGTTCCAACCAGATTCTACAAGAAGTCCAGAATTAGACATCTTGATTGATGGAAACAAACTGAACTCCATCCCAGAATTTACATATCTTGGCAGTACAGAAGGATGGACGAATCAACGCAGAGTTACAGAAACGAATGGCTAAGGCTAGTGTGTCCTTTGGCAGGCTTAGGCAGCGACTCTGGAACAACCACCATGTGTCATTAAGGGTAAAAGGCAAAATCTACAGAGCAATAGTTACATCTACTCTTCTGTATGGAGCGGAGTCCTGAACAGTGTATCGGAGTCACGTGAAAAAACTTCATGCCTTCATGATGCGACACCTTCGTGTTCTTATGAAAATCACCTGGAAGGATAGGATCACACAGAGTAATTCTGGAGAGAATGGGACTGCCATCGATGGAAGATCTTCTAATAAGGAAAAACCTTCTCTGGGCAGGACATGTCATGCGGATGCCAGCTGATAGACTACCAAAACAGATCCTGTTCTCCCAATTGCCTACTGGTCGCAGAAGTAAAGGCCGACCTCGACTACGTTTCAAAGATGTCATCAAGAGGAATTTGAAGTCCAGAAATATCAGAAAAGAAGACTGGGTAGACTTGTCGCACCAGAGAGCAGAGTGGAGAAGAGTGGTTAAATGATGAATGAAAACAGACGAGAGAGAGAGCGAGAGAGAGACAGGAGGGCATCCAACGTAAAAACCTATGGCAAATCAAATGTGCAAATAAGATGATTCGCTATGCTGACCCCTGAATAAAGGAAAAAAAGCTGAAAGGATAGAAGAGGAAGACTCACATCACTGGGAAATTTGGAACAGTCATTAGCTTAATGTGCTTGTCTTTGAACTGTGTGAGGAAACAGAGGAAACTGGAGTAATCAGAGGAAACCTATGCCTCAGACAGCTGGGACCTAAATCCAGGACCTTGCTGTCAGGCACGTGTGCTAACCAGGACACCACCTTTGCAAAAGTTGGTTGATAGAATCCATCTTCCCTACAACCCTAGTAGGATTAAACAGTTCAGGAAATGCGCCCACATGCGTTAATTATTAGTTACAGTTGGGGTCTTGTTTGCTTTTCCTTTTGGCTTTTCCCCTTTTTCAGGGGTCGCCACAGTGAATCATCTGACTCGCATGTTTGATTTGGCATAGGTTTTTTTGTCGGATGCCCTTCCCTTCCAGTTGTGGTATACTGTATTAGCTTTTTTCCAAGCAATAGGGAGTTTTTTTTTCTTTTTTTCTCCATTTTCTGCCTAATTTTAGACGTATCCAATTTCTATACATCATGTGTTCCCTTCTCCAGAATGCGAAATAGCGGAATGAGAGGCAACTTTTCTGCAGACTCTGTAAATCAGTCCTTATATTGTTAACCTTTGGTGTAACAACTTGTGTTTTCAGTACAAAGCGTAGTACAGTACGGAGAATCTGTACAAATATTGGACATTTTCATTCTAGCTTAAAATTTACACTTGGATAAATGACAATTAATAACATGACCGACCACGATTATGACTTGAAAGCCCTCCATAAGGTGTGTGAGGACAGTGGTATTGAGGCAATGACAGTGGACCGAACCCCGAAGGAAAATAGACTTCCGAAAAAGATGAAAGCAAGTTAGGGATGTGATAAGGGGAGAAAAGACAGTGTGAGTGCTGCATTTTACATGCTATCCAAATCTCAACTAAAAAGGTTAAATAACAGACGGTGCTGTTAAAACCATTTGAGAAGCATATTGATGACATCAAAACAGTGATTGATGAGAACAAAAAGGAAATTAATCTGCTACAAAAGACAAACTCAAAAAGGAAAACAATTAATTGAGAAGTGTGTGTGAGGAGCAAGCTCGTTATAACTGGAGATGGAATTTGAGGCTGATGGGGCTGCATGAAAAGAACAAAGAACACACAAGGGAACTGGTTATCAGATGCTTATGAGAGTGGCGCCAATGTTGTTGGAGTGTTTGCAGGACACAGTGGACACCTTCCATCAGCTGGGAAAAAAGCATCCCTGCCACCTCGAACTACACTAATTTGGGATGAGGACCATCCAAGATGAGGTTTGGAGAAGATCAAGGGAAGTGAGAGTGTGCAGTTAGATGCATATCAGGTTTAAAGAAGATTTCTCCTGAGAAGACCACAAGACTCGTGCCAAACTGTGGCCGTTGGTGCTGGAAGCCAGGAGAAAGGAAAAGAGCATTTCTCAAGGAAGGATCTGCAGTAATTGACAATCAACAGGTCAATATAAAATAAACTACAGTGAGTCAGTGAGTCGTAAACTTACGACCTATGCGAGTTACGTCTGATCGACTTTACGACCACAAAAGTGGTGAAGCATGATTCAAGGCAGTGCAGTGCGAGTGTTGCATACGACAGTTGTTTGCACTGCTGGCAGCACCAGCATCTTAAAAGGCCAAGCAGGAGATGATGCAGCTACACTTTCTAACTGCTCAGAGCTCAGAGCAAATCTATTCATCTACTTTCAATGCCACGTCACTGTGGTGCGAACCTGAGAGCCAATCCTTTCTGTGTGGGCGGGTCCAATACCTTGAAACTCTAATTTTATTGGACTCACACGCCGCAGTGTTTAAGTGACAGGAAGCACGTCCCAAGTTTTGGCAATTCGCTGGTGTGCGGGTTGAAGTTTTTCCATGTCTGTCCATTTGTGTTTGCTTGCCTTCGGGAAATTGAACTGATCAAAATGAGGGGAATTTATCTCTTTACTCAAACAACACGCGCAGTCTGTGGCTGTTGTTATAATCCATTAAAATTGGAGTTTGAAGCTATTGGACCCGCCCACACGGTGGAGTACAGAAAGGATTGGCTCTCCGCTGCGTGTCACAGTGACATGGAATTGAAAATAGATGTATAGATTTAAATGCGTGAGATTTATTCATGTTTTTGTTTGGCGTGAGTGTATTTGGATGGAAAGTCGACATATGACCAAATCGAGTTATGACCGGTCTGCCGGAACCAAACGCGGTCGTAAGTCGAAGACTGACTGTATGTGGTAGTTTGTTGTTTACGGAAAACATAAAGGTTTATATTGTGGCACAGATGTTCACAAGGTTGTTCGACTAAAATAAAAGTTATCTAATCTATTGATTGAAAAGGACTGAGCTACTCATTATCATAATATTTCACATTTTTTCTTCAAATAGGTTGACTATGTTAATGTTATCTTTTATTTCCTTAAATACTAGTTGGTTGAAAAATATTGCAAAACAAAAAGCAACTTTTCTTTTTTTTGTAGTAAGTAAAAGTCTAATTTTATTTTTTTTGGAGGAGGGTGCTATCAGTACTGGGAAAACTGCTAGTTCCTATCATTTGCCCAAGCTTTGGAGGGTATCTGGGGTGAAGTTCTATGGTGATGGAGTGAAGGCGAACCAGCAGGTTTGATGAACTGGAAGCTGCAGCGTGATCTCTGCACATAGGCGGGCGAGGTGTGATGGTTGTGCCCTCGCTGACATATGACAGCATTGCAAGGCAGCTGCCCCAATGACCATGCAGCCTTTTCTAGGGATGCACTGCCTGCCCCTATCCGGGGGGGGGGGGTCCTAGAAAAGGTGGGCTAAAAATTGCTCGTTTAACATTTCCTGGCTGGCAGACTGTGGTCAGCGGGAATCCACTACAGCGGTGTGAAGACAAAGAAAAAAAGGAATACCGAACTCATACTGGCCTCAAAGAAAGACCAGAAAGAAGAACCGCTCTCATCTATAAAGAACTAGCTCGCTACAAGGTCAACATTGCTGCGCTGCAGGAAACCAGATTTTCTGATGTCAGACAACTCAGGGAGAATAGTCATACATTCTTCTGTTCTGGGAAGCCGTAGGATGAACGGAGATAAGCAGGAGTTGTTTTCGCAATTTCAAACAACTTGGTTAGGCAGTTGGAGTTTCTCCCAACTGGAATATCGGATCGGTTAATATCTCTGTGCATTCATATCGGTAAAAAACAGAGGTATCTGATGATGATCTCAGCCTATGCGCCAACCATGACCAACGACGACGAGTCAAAAGAACTGTTCTATCTTTTACTGGATAGAGTACTCAAGGAAATCCCTTGAGCTGACAAAGTCAGCATTCTCGGTGACTTTAATGCAAGAGTTGGAAGTGACCACAGCACTTTGACGCAATGTCTCGGCAAGTTTGAAAGGGGCCGAATGAACTCCAACAGCGAAATGCTCCTACTGAAGTGTTCAGAGCATCAACTAACACCTTCAATCTTCCAGACAAATAGTAGTAGTAGTAGATTTACCTTGCATTTTATCCATACTGTGATATTATGCTCAAAGCGCTCTGGAGAGTATTCAGAAGAAGGCTTGGCGAAAAAGATGAGATTTAACCGAGGTCCTGAAGGTGGAATAACTTTCTGATTGACGGACATTAAGCGGGAGATTGTTCCAAACGGTGGCTGCAGCAAACTCAAAGGATCTCTTTCCATAACTGGAGAGCTTCACTTTGGGCACAGTGAACAGGTGTTTGCTTTCAGATCGAAGTGATCTGCTGGGAGAGTACAGTGGAAGTAGATCACACAAGTACTGTAGGGCAGTGTGAGAGTAGCACTGGTATGCTAGATACAGGAGCTTGTAGTCAATCTGCTTTTTCAGAGGAAGCCAGTGAAGTTCCTGAAGGATGGGTGTAATATGGCTTGACTTGGATGAGAGAGTGATGAACCGAGCAGCTTTATTTTGAATTCTTTGGAGTCTGTTGAGATTTATACTTGTAGAGTTGGCAAGAAGACTATTACAAATGGTACTACACATGGAAGCACCCACTGTCGAAACATCCGACTCTGCTGGACTACATCATCACAAAGAGAGCCGACCTGAAAGACTTCCGTAGCACCAGAGTGATGCATGGAGCTGAGTGCGACACTGATCACTATATGATCCCTGCGAAGTGCAACATCAAGCTGAAGCCACAACACAAAAAGCGAGGGTCAAAACCTCCAAGAAAGTTGAATGTCGCTAAGCTGACAAGCAATGCTGAAAGAGACAAGTTGGACTCCGAGATCACCGGTAACCTTCCACCCATGGCAATCGGTACTGTAGAGGAACAGTGGAAGGCCTTGAAAGACGCAGTCTACAGCACTGCCACAGAGGTCCTTGGCAAACCCAGCAGGAGACACCTTGACTGGTTCGATGCATCTGACAAAGAGATCACAGCTCTCATCAACAGGAAAAACGCTCTGTTCCAGCAGACTCTGGGCAGCTATTGTACGAGAGCTTTGGAAAATCAATACAGGGTGGCAAGAGCAGAACTTCAACGGAAGCTGCGAATGATGGAAAACTGGTGGCTGATCAAGGCAAGCGAAATCGAGCGACTAGCAGATGAAAACAACTCCAAAGCGTTTTTCGCATCTCTGAAAGTAATCTATGGGCCACAGGGTGCCTGCCTCAGACCTGCAAAGAGCATGGATGGTGCGGTGCACCATACACAGAAGAGCAACATAAAGGAGACATGGAAGGAACACTTTGACCATCTGCTGAATCCAGAGGCCAGTGCCGATGACAGTGCTGGTGAAATACCGCAGCTGCCTATTAGGCATGGCATGGGTGGACCACTGACTGCAGAAGAGGTGGAATTAGCCATCAAGAAGATGAGAAGCAGAAAAGCTGCAGGTCCAGATGGCATACCATCCGAAGTCTGGAAGTTGGGAGGAACAGCTCTAAGGCACCAACTGCTTCAACTGTTCCGCAACATCTGGTCCTCAAGCAAAGGAGTGCCTCAAGACTTCAAGGACGCTATCATTGTCACAATCTACAAAAGAAAGGGCAAGCGTGAATCTCATTGCTGTCCGCAGCGGGAAAGATTCTGACCAAAATTCTGCTGAACCGACTCCAGTCTCTTGTAGAAGACATCCTTAATGAGAGGCAGTGCGGATTCAGAGCCAAAGACAGAAGTACTGATCCAGGACACTCACATCAACGCAGTGACCCCCAGAGAGGTGCTACTTGATGGCGCACCGCTAGTGGAAGTTGAAAAGTTTACGTACCTGGGCAGTACCATATCTAGCAACGGAACTGTCGACGCTGAGATTGCAAGAAGAACTTAAGCTGCTGCAACGGCTTTTGGAAAACTTCGAAACCGACTTTGGGACCAGAAGGACATTTGCCTGAAGACCAAGATTAAGGCCTACAGAGCGATTGTGCTTCCAACGCTGCTGTACGGATGTGAGACCTGGACTCTTTATAGACATCATTTGAAGAGATTGGACACCTTCCAGCAAAGACACCTCCGTCAGCTCATGAGCATTTCGTGGAAAGACCATGTATCGAACTTCAAGGTCCTGAGAAGAGCTGACATTCCTAGCATAGAAGAGCTGATCACCACCTCCTAGCTAAGGTGGACTTGGCACTTCATGCGCATGTCTGAAAAGAGGCTTCCAAAGGCTGTACTGTATGCTGAACTGCGACAAGGCTCCAGAAATACTGGAGCTCCGAGGTTGAGGTACAAAGACACGTTCAAAAAGTGCCTCAAGAACATTGACCAATTCACCAACTGGAGACAAGTTGTTGCTGACAGGAAAGCATGGAGAACAGTTGTGGGCGGTGCTGCAGATGCAATTCGAGAAAGAAATGTAAAAGTCTGGGTAGACACAAGGTCGCGAATGAGCCAGCCAACAATGATGAATGAGGTGGCTGCTGCGTGTGATGTCTGTGGAAGAAGCTTCATTTCCAATTCCGGGCTGTTCTCACACCAACGTCACCAGCATCGGACAATGCCTTCCACATCATCGTCGGCCATGACAGACTGCTAGATAGACAGAGAAACAGAAGAGATATAAGTCTGGACCTCATTGCTTAGGCTACTGCCCCTGCGGTGCAACCCCGGATTAAGTGGAGGAAGACGATGATGATGATTATGATGATGACATTTTAGTTTGGTTCCTGATCTCTGCTTAGATCATGTTCCTTGTAGAGGATCATGCCACAACTATTCATAAATTATTCTTGAATTTGCTCTCACTTAAACTTAGCTGATTACTGGAGATTAAAAGATCCTTGTGAATTAAAATACTCCTGCTTTAATACTACTGATGACGGTCAATGCTCAAAATTAGACTGTTGGTTAATGTCACAAAAGTTAATTGACACTGTGTCACAGTGTGAATGTTACATATGCCTAAGGGATTCTATCAGACGAGCCCCCACATGTTACGGATAGGAGAATTTAGATGATTGAAATTGCCCTGTGAAACCAGCAAAGCACAACAGACCACGACATTAACTATGTACAATTTAATAATATGACCAAAATAAGACAAAATTCACATTATGTACAACTTAGACCTAAACCATATACAAATTAACCAAGGGTCCCATAGTCACCAAGCCCCTGCATCAGGGTAAATTTAGTGATGGCGCATGTGCTGGCAGGCAAAGGCTTGCCATCCTTCGTGGGCGGTGCGTGGCTGTGGATGCTGGACTGTGCCGATGGAGTCCCGAACGGTGGTTCCATGATCCGCCTTGGATGACTTCCCCTTTTGGTGATCCGCCGCGATGAGTCCCCTTGGATGATCTGCCCGAAGAGCCTGGAGGAGACTGTAAGAGACTGAAGGAGCCTGGAAGACTGTAGCCAGTCCACCACCTGTCCTTAATATAGATTCCCCAAACCAAGTTGAACAAGCCCAGGCAAGCTCAGACGAGCCCCAACAGGTCTGTGTTGCTCCTCCCCTCTATTGGATTGTGCAACTCCAGTCCTCTATGGAAAATTACAGACTCCCACAGCTGAGTCACACCACGTGACTCTCTTCCATTATGTTTATATTTACATTCACACCAATATGTACATACTCATAACAGTGACATTCAGCATCACCTTTAACTGATCACTGTCTAATTTCCCCGACAATCAAGGTGTGTCATAGTGAACTCGTCTTGTCTGGAAATTCAGTAACACTCTTCTTAATAACACAGATGTTTTAATGACGTTAAAAAATTGGTACAGGAAATCTCTGATATGGAAATGACAACTGTAAATAAATGGGAGAGGTTTAAATTTAAAACCAAAGAGTCTGCGATTAAAATGAGTAAATGATGATGATGTTCGTCCTTCGCTGGCGAAGACAACCAAGACTTCAAAATCACTGGGGGTTGTGAGTGCTAAGATGAATAAAAAGTCCAATCCTCGCTCGAAACTGTCTGTTGCAGTGGAGGCATGGGATGGCACTGGGCAAGAGCTGACACTTGCCCTACTGTTCTGCTGCTGGCATTTCTGCTGCTGCTATTTGATGCGTTTTTCTTCGAATGCAGACACACCATGAGAGGTCACTGTGGGCCAGGCAGTACGGTCAATTGCAACTGACTCCCAGGAGTCAGGGTTGATGTTGCACGACTTCAGGGTGGCTTTCAGGGTGTCCTTGAAGCATTTCTTGGGTGCACCCTGTGAACGTTTGCCCTCACACAGCTCACCATAGAGCAAACGTTTCAGTGCGGTGATCGTCATCAATACCGCACACATATCCAGCCCATCTGAGTTGGGCCCGCTTCAGCATGGCATGAAACCTCTCCATGTCAGCCCTCTGAAGGACTTCAGTGTCAGGTACTTTGTCCTGCCATTTGATGTGCAGAAGTTTCCTCAGGCTTCGCATTTGGAATGAGTTCAGCAGTTGGGCATGGTGACTGTATACCATCCAGGTCTCGCATGCGTATAGCAGAGAAGGTAAAATTACTGCTCAATATACTTTCAGCTTTGCCCACAAACTGATGCTTCTCCCGTCCCACACGTTGTGCTGTAGCTTGTTGAAGGCAGTACTGGCTCTAGCCAACCTGTAGGAAACTTCCTCATCGATGTTGGTGGAGTGTGATAGGGTGCTACCAAGGTAGACGAACTTGTCCACTGCAGCGAACTTCTGGCTGCTGACTGTTATGGTGGGCTCTATGTACTGCTCTGCGGGGGCTTGCTGGTGCATAACCTCGGTCTTCTTTGTACTTATTGTAAGACCGAAGTCATAGCAAGCCTTGGAGAACAGGTTCATGCTTTCCTGCATATCAAACTGAGTACCAGCATTCAATGCGCAGTCATCAGCAAAGAGAAAATCACGGGCTGTGTCTTCCTGGACTTTGGTTTTACCTTGCAGCCTTCATAAGTTGAAGAGCTTGCCATCTGTCCAGTATCTGAAGCGAACTCCAATGTCATCAACTCAGAAGGCATCAGTCAACATGGCAGAGAACATCACTCTGAAGAGGGTTGGGGCAAGCACACAGCCCTGCTTGACGCCGTTTGTCATGGGGAACGATTGGGAGTATTCTATATCGTTCTGCACGCTAGCTTGCATGCTGTCATGGAACTGTCTGACCAGCAATATGAACTTGTGAGATTGTCCAATCAACTGCCTGAAGACTCTTATCAGTTGTTTGAATGAGCCAGCCTGAACAATCAAATGCCTGAAGACTCTTATCAGTTGTTTGAATGAGCCAAGTCAGGTGTGCTGCTGCTTGATTGAAACAAAAACCTGCAGCCACATGGCCCTTTGTGGCACAAGTTTGACACCCCTGGTTTAGCAGGACTCTGGCTAAGATCTTCCCAGCAATGGAGAGTAATGAGATGCTGTGGTGGTTGTCGCAGGTCTGTCGGTTCCCCTTCCACTTGTACAGATGGACGATAGAGGCATTTTTGAACTCCTGCGGAAGTTTCCTCTGGCGCCACATGGACTAGAACAGCTCAGTAAGCTTCCTAAGCAGTTGTGGTCTGCCGGATGCGTAGATAGCCACAGGAATTGCATCTGCACTGGATGCCTTGCCGCTGGAGAGCAGCTTCACAGCCTTCTCCACTTCAGCTTCAGCTTAGGGATCAGTAAGGCTGTGATCGACGGGGATTTGTGGCAGACGTGCAATCGCGTCATCATTGACGGATGAAGGACAATTTAGCACACCATCAAAGTTTTCGGCTCGGGGTTCGAGTATCTTCTTGTCAGTAATCAAACTGTTCCCATCAACACTAAGGAGCAGGGTTGATCCTGACTTTGTGGGTCCGTAAATTGCCTTAAGAGTGCTGTAAAAGTTCTTGAAGTCATTCCGATCGGCGAATGACTGGATCTCATTGGCCTTCAAGCTCAGCCAGGAGTCCTGCAGAACGTATAGCTCACACTGAACTGTTCTTTTATAGGTGGCGAAGGCAGCTTTCTTTGAGGCTGAAGATGTATGACTGAAGAGTGACCCTTGATACAGTCCCACCTCCACCTTGAACTCTTCTGTCACACCGACAGCACACCTCACCACTATCTTACATCTCTCATACATGTCCTGCTCCACTCTAACATACTTCTCTGCTACGTCAGACTTCTTCATGCAATATCACAGTTCCTCCCTCGGCACCCTGTCATATGCTTTCTCCAGATCCACAAAGGCACAATGCAGCTCCCTCTGGCATTCTCTGTACCTCTCTATTAACATCCTCAAAGCAAACACTGCATCTGTGGTGCTCTTTCTTGGCATGAAACCAAACTATTGCTGACCTCTGCCCTTAGTCTGTTCCTGTCTCTTCTGGAAGAAAGTGTTCACCACAGCCATTTCCATCCTGTTTGCAATCTATCAACATCTGTCCTGTGTTCCTGTCCTGGATACTAAACCTGTCCATCCCTTCCTTGTCCCCTCTGTTGCCTGCACCAACATGTCCATTGAAGTCTGCACCAATGACCACTCTTTCACCTCTGGGGGTATTCTGCATCACTTCATCTAACTCACTCCAGAATCTCTCCTTCTCTTCTAGCTCACATCCTGCCTGTGGGGCATAAGCACTAACAACATTGAACATCACGCCTTCAATTTCTAACTTGAGACTCATCACTCTGTCTGACACTCCTTTCACTTCTAGAACATTCCTGACAAACTCCTCCTTCAAGATGACTCCTACTCCATTTCTCTTCCCATCCACACTATGACAAAACAGCCTAATCCCTTCTCCTAAGCTTCTAGCCTTGCTACCTTTCCACCTGATCTCCTGAACACACAGTATGTCCACCTTCCTCCTCTGCATCATGTCAGCCAGCTCTCTACCTTTTCCTGTCATAGTTCCAACATTCAAAGTCCCTACTCTCAGTCCTAGACTCATGCTTTTCCTCTTCTCTCTCTGCCTATGAACACGCCTCCCGCCTCTCCTTCTTCGACCTCTCCTTCTTCGACCAACAGTAGTCCAAGTTCCACCAGCACCCTGTTGGTTAACAGCACTGATGGCAGTTGTTGTTAACGTGGGCCTTGACCGATCTGGTATGAAATTAGTTTTTACGGTTTGCATTTTGTATTCTGGCAAAAGTTTTACGCCGGATGCCCTTCCTGTTGCAACCCTCTGCATTTATCCGGGCTTTGGATTGGCGTGAGGGCGGACACTTGTTTGTGTCCCCCCCCATGGCTGCATTCCCATTCTTGTCTAATACAGGCCTTGAACTGTTCAGCTGTCTTGGGACTTCTTTGTTTCCCCTTCTTCTTTATGATGCGCCAAATGTTTTCTATAGGTGAAAGATCTGAACTGCAGGCTGGCCATTACAATACCCAGATCCTTTCTTAAGCAGTCACGATGTTGTAATTAATGATGCATGTAATCTGGCATTATCATGTTGAAAAATGCAAGGTCTTCTCTGAAAGAGACGATGTCTGGATGGGAGCATATGCAGTTCTAGAACCTGAATTTACCTTTCTTCATTGACGGTGCCTTTCTAGATGTGCAAAGCTGCTCATGCTACACACACTCATGCAACCCCATACTATCACAGATGCAGGCTTCTGAACTGAGTGCTGATAACAACTTAGGCTTTCCTTGTTCTTTTTGCTGGGAAACACCTTTCTGATTTTGCTCCAATATTTTCTGTGCAACATCGGGGGAATTGGTGATCCTCTACCCATCTTCGCTTCTGAGAGACACTGCCACTCGTATAAGCTCTTTTTATACTTAGTCATGTTGCCAATGGACCTCATTAGTGGCAATTGGTCTTAAAGCTGTTTGTTATAAGTGCAATTGACATTTCCGGCCTCATATTGCTACATCCTCCAACTTTTTTGAGATTTGTTGACACCATGTGATTTAAAATCTACATATTTTCCCTTAAGGGTCTGCTGGGAACATTTGGCGGAGTCCTCTGTCTGAGAGGCCTTTAACTCCCACCTCTGGCAGAGCTACAACCACATCCAGGAGGAGGCGGGGGACATGGAATCTGAATGGGCCATGTTTTGTGCCTCCATTGCTGAGGAGGCAGCCCATAGCTGTGGCCGTAAGGTCGTCGGTGCTTGTCGTGGTGGCTGTACCTCTGGATTGGCAAACTGGGGTGGTGGTCCCAATTTTTAAGAAGGGGGATCAGAGAGTGTGTTCCAATTATTGGGTAATTACACTCCTCAGCCTACCTGGGAAAGTCTATGTAGGGGTACTAGAGAGGAGAATCCAACCGATAGTCGAACCTTGGATTCAGGAGCAACAATGTGGTTTTCGTCCTGGCCGTAGCACTCTTGACCAACTCTATACACTCCACAGGATTCTGGAGGGGGCATGGAAGTTTACCCAATCTGTCCACATGTGCTTTGTGGATTTGGACAAGGTTTTCAACCATGTCCCTCGAACGATCTTGTGGGGTGTGCTCCGAGAGTACGGCGTTCCGGACCCATTGCTATGTGCCATTCGGTCGCTGTATCACTGGAGCCAGAGTTTGGTCTGTATTGACAATAACAGGTCGAATTCGTTTCCAGTGGGAGTTGGAGTCTGCCAAGGCTGTCTTGTCACTGATTCTGTTCATAATTTTTATGGACAAAATTTCTAGGTGCAGTCGAGGTGTTAAGGGGTTCTGGTTTGGTGGCCATCGGATCTTGTCCCTGCTTTTTGTGGATGATGTTGTCCTTTTGGCTTCATCAAATCGGGACCTCCAGATCTCATTGGAGCGATTCGCAGCCAAGTGCGAAGCAGCTGTGATGAGGATCAGTACCTCCAAGTCTGAGGCCATGGTTCTCAGTTAGACAAGGTTGGAATGCACTGTCTGGGTCCGGAATGAGGTCCTGCCTCAAGTTGAGGAGTTTAAGTATCTTGGGGTCTTGATCACGAGTGAGAGAAGGATGGAGTGAGAAATCAACAGCCAGATCACTGCAGCCTCTGCTGTTAAGCGGTGCCTGTACCGGTCCATTGTGGTGAAGAAGGAGATGAGCTGCAAGGCGAAGCTCTCAATTTACCAGTTGATCTACGTTCCAACCTTCACCTATGGTCACGAGCTTTGGGTAATGACCGAAAGAACAAGATCGCAGATACAAGCAGCTGAAATGAGCTTCCTTTGCTGGGTGGCGGAGTTCTCCCTTAGAGATAAGGTGAGAAGCTCTACCATCCGTGGAGAGCTCAGAGTAGATCTGCTACTCCTCCGCATTGAGAAGGGCCAGTTGAGATGGCTTGGGCATCTGGTCAGAATGCCTCCCGGACGCCTCCCTGGTGTGGTGTTTCAGTAATGTCCAACCGGAATTAGACCCCGGGGTCGACTTAGAACACGCTGGAGGGTGGATGGGGTGGACTGTGGGGTGTTCCTGTGCCAGTATGCAGAAAGAATGACCAGGAGGAGTGGGATGGGCTTCACCCAGGGTGAAGTGGCCCAAGCAAGAGAGAGGATGATAGATGAGTTAATGGAGGGGAAAATTACCTCAGACTGGAGCAGGTACCAGTACAGGCACCCAGCCGGAAAAGTTAGGAAGCAACACAGGAAGATACAAAAAACAGAGCAGACCACAAAAAAAGAAGTAACAAAGAGGAAGCACCAAAAAAAAGTAGAAAACAGTGCAAGAGAAGAAGGTGATGAAAGAAAGGAGAGAATAGATTGGCCCAAGGCAAATAATCCAGAGTAGGAGAAATTGGATCAGGTCTTAATAGAAATACTGAAATTTCAGGGCTCATCTCCAGAAAGCAAGGCAATAGGTCATCCAATGCTAATCTACACTTTATGCCGGGAGAGATTTGGGGTGAAGAAAAAGAAAACAAAGGAGAAAGCCCAAACAAAAGGACCATCAAAAAGACAACAGAAGTGGAAGAGACTAAGAGAGGAGATCAACAAAATGAAGGAAACCTACAGGAATGTAGAGGAGAGTGTTAGAATATACCTCTGACCTAAATACGTACATGTTTATTGAATCATGAAGCAAGAAGTTCTCCTTATCGTGTTTTACCCCGATGTCCTAAGTTTTGTGTAAAACATCAGCCAGACCTAACTGGATGTTCAAGGCTGTCCCCTTCTATCTTCACCTACTTACGTATGAATGCAAACAGTGACGCAAATAACATGATATGGTGCTATCCACACACACATACATCCACACACACACATACACATACACACACACACACATACACATACACACACACACACACACATACACATACACATACACACACACACATACACATACACACACACACACACAAATATACATACACACACACACATACACATACACACACACATACACATACACACACACATACACACACACACACACCCCACATACTCATACACACACACATACACATACACACACACATACACACACACACACACCCCCACCCTATGCTATGACGAATGTACTTTGACCAAGGACATATGACTCTGTTACTATCTGCTTGCAAACACAAAGAAACTGCATAAAAAGCTTGTGCTCAGAAACATATTCTGAGCAGTTGATGAATAAACCAGATTGATTTTACTCGTATGGTTTAGTGTCTTCTGTTCCCGGAGTACTCTAAGACGTTGAGATACAGGAATCCAGATCGTGCAGGTTTACATAAGAGCTTCTACACAGAGAGAGTTCTTACAGAGAGTGAAAGGGAAGCAGTGAAGCAATTGCAAGAGGACAAAATCAAGGAATTAAGACTTGCAAAAAGAGCAGAAACATTGAGGAAGCGAAGAAAGAAGTTTGTAAAAAAATGCAATGCCTTCCTGAGTCAGTCATTTGAGTTTGCCAGAAACTTAATGGCTCCCAGGTTAACGGGGAACCTACAAAGCAGCAAAGAAGTGGAACATCACCTGAAGAAGGCACATGGTAACAAGAACAGGAAGGAGGAAAGGAGTACCCCAGAGGGCCTTGTTAAGTACGAACAACTTGCCTTCCGTAATCAACAAGTCTGCTTCAGTCCAAATGAGGTCCCATACCTTGTCTAAAAGAGATGTCCAGGAGTGGCAAGGCTCCTGTGGGGCTATTTAAAGGGGATGTGGAGAAAGAACAATATCAGCACGACATGGAGGAATGCAGAGGGAGTATTCATCCCCAAAGAAGAAGGAGCCACAGAAGTAGACAAGTTCAGAACAATTTCACTGTTAAACGTGGAAGGCAAGCTGTACTTTGTTATGAAAGCAGAAAGGCTGACCAAATACACCAGAGTCAACAAGTGCATAGACACATCCATACAGAAAGGAGGAGCTCCAGATGTGTCAGGGTGCATGGAACACACAGCCATCCTGTCACAACTTATAAGAGAGGCAAAGGCGGGGAGAAAGGACTTGGTGGTAACATGGCTAGATATAGCCAATGCCTACGGTACGATTCCACACAGTCTGATCATGACAGCACTCCAGAGAGCACATGTTCCAGAAGAAGTGCGCAAGCTGGTAGAGTTGTACTACTCAGACATGAAGATACGCGTCACAACAAAAGCATTCACCACAGAGTGGCAGCAGCTGGAGAAAGGCATTATAACTGGTTGCACACTGAGTGTGATTCTGTTTGCTTTGGCAATGGCAATGCTGGTGGCATCAGCAAAGAAAGAAACAAAAGGGCCAAAGACAGAATCAGGGCAGCAACAAACCAATAGTAGACTGTTCATGGATGACATAGTAACTACCACGGAAAATTTAGTGCAGACAAAGTATCTCTTGGAGAATCTGGCAGACAAACTGGGGTGGGCAGGCTTGGCAGTGCGACCAGAGAAATGCAGAAGTCTGGTGATAATCAAAGGCCAAGTGAGCAATAGAAAGCCAGTCATCAACGGAAACCCCATAACTTCTGTTTTGGAAAAACCTGTGAAGTACTTGGGGAAAGTCTACAACAAGACATTGAATGACCGGGAACAAACAAAAGAAACCTTGGGAGAAGTGAAGAGAAGCTTGAAGAAGCTGGAAAACTGAAGGGTTCCAGGAAAATTTAAAGCCTGGATGGTCCAACATATGCTTCTCCCAAGACTGATATGGCCACTCACCATCTACCAGATACCAGAGACCAAAGTGAGTGAGATGCAGGGGAAAATAACTGGTAAATTAAAAAAATGGCTTGGGCTTCCCCGGTCACTGTCGGCAGATTGCCTATACACAACATCAGGGAAGCTACAATTGCTTTTCACTGAGTTAACAGAAGAGGTGAAGGCTGCAAAGGCAAGATTCCTGACAACATTGGAGGAAGCAGAGGATCCATGTGTCCAAAGAGCAAGGGTGGCAGTGGATGGGGGAAGGAAAGCCACCACACAAGAAAACACAAGGGAGTCAAAAACTAGACTGAAGACAGAAGAGATAACTGGGATTCCCAACAGGGGTGAGAGGGTTTGGGATTAAATCCCAAAAGATACTACAGCACCAGTTCCAAGAAAGGAGAACTATGGTGGTGGAGAAAGTGAGGAAGGCGGAAGAGGATAGGAGAAGGGCGAAAATGATGGGACTGATCAAGCAGGGGGCACATATGAGATGAGAGGTACTGGAGAGGAAGTTGAGCCACAGGAATGTGGTCAACATGCCAGAAAACAGATTCAAGTTTCTGGTAAAAGCAGTGTACGACCTGCTACCGACACCACAGAATAAAAAGACCTGGTTCGGCACAGAGGGAACGTGCGATTTATGTGGAGAGAAGGGGACTCTATCCCACATATTAAGTGGATGCAAGGTGGCGTTAGCACAAGGGAGATACCAGTGGTGCCACGATCAAGTCTTGAGAGAGCTAGCTCAGTGCGTCGAAGAAAGAAGAAGAAACAACAACGCATCCCCAAAGTCAAGGGAGAGTGGTGGGATCACCTTGGTGAAGCAAGGAGAAAAACCCAAAGCAAAGACCTAACAATCAGCACACAACTATTTGGATGGGGCAGCAGACTGGCACCTCTTAGTTGACCTGGATAAGAAACTCAAGGTCCCAGAGAAAGTGGCAGAGACAAACCTCAGACCGGATATGCTGCTGTTGTCAAATAGCACTAAGAGGATGGGGGTTATCGAGCTGACAGTGCCAAGTGAGGAGAGGGTGGAGATCTCAGGGGAGCTGAAAAGAAACAAGTATATAACGCTGGAGATTGAGGGAAAAAGAAATGGCTGGGCGGTCCAGGTCTGGACAGTAGAGTAGAGGTTGGCTGCCGGGGCTTCCCGATTGCTTCCATGGCGACCTTCCTCAAGCCAATTGGAATAGGAGGAGGAGAGAGAAGTAGAGCCCTGAGGAGAATTGGTGAAGCAGCAGAAAAAGCAAGCAAAGCCATATGGACCTGGAGCTGCATACCAGTATGGGGGAAGGAGTGATTATCTGGTCTGGTGGCAATAGCTGCTGGCGGCGCAAGGCCGGGGGTACCACCGGAAGCCGCCGAAACCCATACTCACTGAAGTAACCCGGCCTGGTCGGTGGCTGACGAGGACCAGAATCACTATCAGTCCATATCTGCCTTTGAAGAAACTGGGCCACCATGAGAGCATTAGGTTGGCCTAGGTAGGTTAGGTCAACTAACTATATTATTCCCTGTCTCTCGGCTTGTCTGGGACCGCCTCGGTGTCCCCCCGGGAGAGTTGGAGGAAGTGGCTGGGGAGAGGGACGTCTGAACCTCTTTGCTTAGGTTGCTACCCCCGCGACCTAACCCTGGACTTAGTGGAAGATAATGATGATGATGATGATATTTTCCCTTAAAATAATACATTTTCTCAGTTTAAACTTTTGACTCTGTCTTCTATGTTCTATTCGGAATAAAATATTGAAATTTGGCACTTCCACATCATTGCATTCAGTTTTTATTCTCAATTTGTATAGTGTGCCAACTTTTTTGGAATCCGGTTTGTAATAAAGAAAAAAAATGGATTGAATTCCATGATCACCACTGACCAAGGAGGGGCAAAAGTCCCTCATGCACACTGGCTACCTGTTTTTTTCGAACTGCAGTGCCTGCACATTTTGGAGTGGGTCGAACACACTCGGAGGGAATGGGCCCTCTCATATGAATGAGCTCACAGACACCTTTGATTGGCTGGCAATCAATGCGAGTAACAGGGAAGTGAGTGCCTGCCGTCCCTCTCTCCAGTGAAAGCTTGGCCCATCAGCTCCCATGGACTCTCAGTCAAGGATGGCTGTGGCATTAACCCGAAGGAGTTCATTTTTACAAATTTCCCTTCGGGTTAATCTTTTAAAATTAAAAAAAAAAAAAAAAAAACAGCATGATGGAAACAATATGTAGTTCATTGTGTGTTTGTCCTCTGGACTTGGACGGACATTACGACACTAAATTTGATGGGATACTACTGTTATCTCTGCTGCATAACCTTTGAGCTGGTTATGTGACTGAGACTCGGCAGGACAGACAGTCATGAAGTTTGTGAAACTTTTTGGACGTTTAAAATCGAACGTGATTGGCATGATCCATGTCGGAGCTCTACCCGGTAAGCTATACGAATGTAAGCAGTAATGTTTAGTTTGCTGTATGTTCAGTCCAACTGTGTGTGGATCTGTGATGGTGTAGAAGACAGAAGAAGAGTGTGGTGTGTTTACTGCAGGAACTCCATTACACAGATGTGCAGTTCCTGAACTCATCCAGAAGGCATGTAGAGAAGCAGAACTTTATCACCAGGAGGGAGTAGTAAGAGATGAATAATGGATAAAACAGGATTAACACAATAAACACATTAATGCAATAAAGACAACACAATAAACATTTTAATGCAATAAAAACACATTAACACAATTAACACATTAAAGCAATAAACACATTAACGCAATAAACAGATTAATGCAATAAACACATGAACTCAATAAACAGTTTTACTCTCTAAACTCACCTCTGGTCTTATTATCATAGACCATTGAAACACACCTACCACTGAATTATCTCAAAGCTCTTTTTATCCCCTCTGTGCCTCCCATTTTTCCTTCCCATATAACACCTTTATGCCTCTCTCGGAGTCACTGCTAGAGCTCGTGTGAACGCGCTACAGTAGGCCCTCGACATTTGCGGGGGTTCGGTTCTGAGCCCTCCTGCAAATCGAGATAATCCGCGAGTTCTGTACCCGGAAGTAAAACCCCATGTATCACGTCACATGTGCGAATGAGCAGCCGGAAGTAAAATACTATGTATCTATTACACGCGCTAAAATATGCTTCTTAAACACATTCTACAGACAGTCTTACTCATTAATTCGGTATTAATGTAGTAAAATATAGTAATTAAAAAGTGATTAAAAAATTTTTCAATTTTTACTGTTATATTTTTTGATGATAAAATATAAACATTATACAACATATACTGTTGTAAAGCACTCATTTTAAAGTCTTTTTCAATTATTATTCCAGTACAGGACCTAAATTAATTCTTAGAATGTTTGTGTGTGAGATTTTATGTTCTGTAGCATGTTTAACAAATGATACCAAAAGGATAAACTTTATTACGCTCCATGTCCTTTTACAATGAACTTGGAGTGAGGTCTCCAAGATGGCGCTGCCGAGAGGGCAACGTCGCGGAGTTCTCAGAGTGAAATTGTTTCTTTGTTCGTTTTAATTTGTTTTGTTTGTTTGTTCATGTTTTGCATTATGATCGGTCGACCCTACTACAGCTATGAGCAGCTTCAGCTTCGGGCAACTAAGCACACAACAACTTCTATCTTGAGCTTATATGCTATGGGAGCTCCATGCTAGCGGTTAGTGGCTAAGCTCAGGCGGAGTTCTCAGAGTCAAATTGTTTCTTTGTTTGTTTTAATTTGTTTTATTTGTTTGTTCATGTTTTGCACTATGATCGGTCGACCCTACTACAGCTATGAGCAGCTTCAGCTTCGGGCAACTAAGCACACAACAACTTCGATCTTGAGCTTTTATGCTATTGGAGCTCAATGCTAGCGGTTAGCTAGCGGTTACTGGCTAAGCCCAGGTGGAGTTCTCAGAGGCTTGGTTAGCACTTCCGGCCATACTACTTGAAAATGTTGCCATCTTGGAGACATCACTCCAAGTTCAATGGAAAAGGACATGAAGAGCACTGTAATAAAGTTTATCCTTTTGGTATCGTTTCTTAAACATGCTACAGAACATAAAATCTCACGCATAAACATGAACTTAGGTACTGTACTGGAATAATAATTGAAAAAGATTTTAATACAACAGTTCAGAGAAACTATCGTTTCTCAGGAGAAAGTCTTATTTCTTCAGAAGAGACATCCAGTGAGGATGATTTATTGATTGGCTAACATTACAAATATGTCACCATGTCTGTCTGTCTGTCTTCCTTTCGGTTTTTTCCCTTTAACTCAGAAGTCGCTACAGCGAATCGTATGATTCGCATGTTTGATTTGGCAGAGGATTTTACGACGGATGCCCTTCCTGTCACAACCCTTTTTACCAAGGGACAGAAACATGCTGACGACTTTGCAGCCTACTCTTTACGAAAGTCAGCAATGGTTCTTTTACATACTTCTCACCATAGACAGTGAGAGACATGGCCCGCCTTTGATAACCCAGTTAGCTGCACTGGGGGAGGTACTGTACTGGAATAATAATTGAAAAGATTTTAATACAACAGTTCAGAGAAAACCGTCGTTTCTCAGGAGAAAGTCTTTTCTTCAGAAGAGACATCCAGCGTTTTCTATCGCTTAGCCAGAGAAGACGCATAGCATTTCAGTGGTAGCATAGAGCTTAACTGGTAATTAAAACACACACAAAAAAGAGGCTCATTGACTACTTGTGCGCGAATGAGGAAAAAGGGGTGGGACATGAGCTCAACCAATCAGGAAAAAGGAGGAGAGCCATTGACTGAATTTGAATCACGTGCCGGTTGCTCAGCAGTCAGCGAATACTCAAACCATGGGTGCAAAACCGCAAATAGTCAAGGGCCTACTGTATATCAGTAGAATGTCATCAGGGAGATGCCATCTTTTTTTGAGAAAATACCATCAGCTGGACGTTATCTCTCAAGGCTCTTGGTTTTGGTGTTTACTGTCAGTGAGTATAGTGAATTAAAACACTATCTCAGCCTAAATTATAATGCTTAAAACATTCTAATTTATGTTTCTACACATGTTCTAATTTACGGACCTTGTAGTGCAAGATGAGGTCTGATTTAACGTTATTTTTGGTCTTTTGGACTTGGTTTTGCTACAAAGTTCAGTCCGGCTAAACTGGCAGTTCGTGATCTGGTGTGCCGAGATCGCTCTTGGTTTACCGTTCGCACCATTTTGGCACTTTGATCATTGTTTACCTTTTAGGTACTTATTAGGTATCTAGGTTGACATGGCTTTCCACGATGGTTCGTTGTTCTCTGGCTTTTCTTAAGGCACAAGCGACAGGGCTCAATCTCATCATCTCTAGCATTCCAGGTCTCATATTTCTCTATCTGAGTTAAATACCTCCGTCTCATGCTCGTCGCGACCTCAGTCCATTAGGACTTTCGACTTTGTTAAATACTTCGCGCAATTCTCAGATGGGGGGGGGTTAGTTCTAATTCCTCAAGTCGTCGCTATTGTTCGATGGACTACAGTACATGCATGCTCCCACTACTCTCCGGACCCCAAGTGGTAGTAGGAGGGCGGTAGCTTCAACTCCGGCATCTGGCTTGCTCCGTGCTAGCCAGCTTAGGGATACGACACGAGATTGGTCTGTCTTGCCTCCAGCTAGTGATGCACATGTCTCATCGACGAGAGAGCTATCCACTAGCCTTCTGGCTTGGATAACCAGTGACACGCTTAGACAAACTGATCTCGTGTTGTCAGCCCCTGCTTGGCAGGTAGAGCGTCCAGTAGACGCCTCCCTACCCAGGCTGGCGACGACTGAGACCTCGAGGGTCTCCCCTGTCAAAGACCTGGCTGGGTGCCCAACACCAACCTCCCTTGAGGGGCAGTCATGTTGGGTGTCCACAGGGGCACAGGTTCATGGGAGTGCTAAAGGCTGACCCATGTCCTCAAACCTCCAACCTTGTAGTTATTCCCTTTGCACTGGAAAGTTCTACATCTATGCCAGTAATGAGGGGGCAAAGTGTGGGGTGTGAACTTTGTTCACCAACTCCTATCTGCCGTCAGCGCTTAGAGGTACAGCACGCCCAGCCTACTGCGACATCGGCGGTTCCCAACCCCGGTTTGCGAGGTGTCCTCGCTGAACCTACGGTCATGGTCCTGGTTTCGCACAGTCCTCCGACCTGCGAACTGTCGGTCCTCTACCCCTTTGATCGGTCACCGGAGCACCTGGTTCACTCAACTCCGTGCTTGACCGATCGTACACCTGCTCAATGTCCATCAACCTAGTTCCAGGCTGGATTTGATGAGGAGGCGGCACGGTTCTCATTGGATGATCATGCTTCTGTGTCGCAGTTCCTTGATACGGACGTTTCTTGGTCCTCTTTCGTGGTGTCGAGTGAGGGACTTTGTGTATGCGATGCTTCCCACGGCCAAATGTCCCTCTCCTCCTCCGGCAGAGGCGCCGACACGTTCGCTTGTCCATAGGTTATTAGTTACTGTGGACGAGCGTGCTCAACATATCTCGCTCCCTCACCTGCCTGACTTACGCCATCGAAGTCTGGACCCACTAGATGCGTGTCTAGCTCAGCAGGCCGGAAACCTGGACATTGCCTTGAGAAAGTTTTCCGGATTTCTAGAGCTCTGCCTTTTACAGAGTTTCTTCCATGGAGGTCCTCCTAGCCACTCTGGTCCAGACACAGGGGACCTCATGGGATCCGATCACAGGATACTTAGTCCGCCGCATGGACGATCGTCTATATCATGTTCTATTGGACACTTCTCCGATCGTCGGGAATCTTCTTCACCGACGAGGTGATGTTTTGTCCAAGTTATCGCCTCCCTTTAGGAAACATTATTCTTCCCTCAGGACAACACCGTTGTTTGGGAATTCCCTGTATCCTAGAGATTCACTTCAACAGCGCACCAGCAGGCTCCTTCCTTGATGGAGTGGTTATGTTCTTACCTGTTGCGATCTTCCCAGGGTAAGTCCAAACCTCCTTAGGCCATCCCTTTGTCTGTTCCCTTTATGACGAAGGCCTCTTCCGCTCCGGCTTATGGTTCATCTAGGGACCGATCTTGTGGTCATGGCCGAGGCCATGGATATACGACACCTAAGTCAATGACTCAGGTTGTCCCCAGGTGGAGCCGCGACAACCTCCTACGTGACTCCCCCATTGGAGTCCCTGCCTGTAGGGGGTCATCTCAGGCACTTTGACCCAGAATGGGAGGTGATCCCCAACGCTCAGGTTCAGTTGTGGGTGGTAAATAGGGTACGTTTCGACCTTCATCACCCCTCCGTCTTTAACCACATCTGTTCAACCATTTTGGCGCCCTTTGTCTCCTGTCCAACAGGAGGTGTTGTACACCAAGATTTGGGAGATGCAGGCGAAAAATGCCCTCGAGCTTGTTCCTCCGGAGGAACTTTCTCAGCCCGCGTTTTACTCCAGCATGTTTCTCATCCCGAAGTGGGACAGAGACTTCCCTCTCATCACAAAGATCATCAGGAATGTGGTGAGGGGCGTCCTTCCAGGCAATTGGGATGTGTCCCTTGACCTCAAGGCAGCCTATCTCCATGTTCCTCTTCATTCAAGCGCTCTGCCCTTCCTGCGCATTGCTTGGTCCGTCACAGAAGTCTACCAGTGCATCTCGCTCCCCTTGGGACTATGCACTGCTCTTCTCGTCTTCACACGAATCGTGGAGACGCTTGCCGCTCATCTTCGAGGTCTCGGTGTTCGTCTTCACATCTACCTAGATGACTGGATCCTCTTGCACCAAGATCGCCAGTGCCTCCTCGATCAGGTGCAGTGGGTCCTCCTGTTCCTCAAAGGCCTCGGGTGGATAATCAACCTGAAGAAGTCCAGTCTTCTACCTTCTCAGGAGTTTGAGTGTCTCGGGGTTCTTTGCCGCAGTCGTCTAAGTCTGGTCGCTCCCACTCATCACAACGTCTCCAAGGCTCTGGAGATCATTCCTCATCTGTTGGCGATGCATTCCTATTCCGCTCGGACTCTGCTGTCTCTGCGTGGTCTGCTGAACAGTCTGGCGGACTTTCTCATTTTGGGTCGCCTGCATTTGCGTCCTCTTCAGATCTGGTCCTGTCTCATTGGCATCCCCTTCGAGACTACATGGACCACTCTATTCTCCTAGATGAGGACTTTCGTCAATTCCTTCATCCTTGGGGTCAGGAGACTTGGTTGACCACGGGTCATACCCTGTCGCTTCCCTTTCCCTCCCTGCATCTCATGACGGATGCATCCTTGGAGGGCTGGGAGGCTGTACTTGGAGTATATTGCATTCAAGGCTCTTGGTCACATACCTTCCAGGCCTTACACATCAATGTTCTCGAAGCTCATGCTGTTCTACTGAGCACCAGGCATTTTTGTCTACTCCTTCAGGGTCAGGTTGTCCTCCTGCTTTGTGACAATTCCACAGGTGTGTCTGACATTCGCCATCTAGGGGGCAATCACTCGTCCACCCTATGCGGTCTGGTTTGACAGATTCTGATGTTTTGTTGCGATCACTACATCATGCTACAGGTCCATCACATTCCGTCCAAGCAGAATGTTCTTGTAGATGCTCTGTCTCACTCCTGACCTCTTGACACAGAGTGGTCCCTCAGCAGGTCAGGGTTTCTGCACCTGCCTCCCTCCTGGGGGGCTTCCATCTGGATCTGTTTGCGATTTTTAACAACAATCAGTGTCCTCTGCTTGTCAGTCCGTTTCCAGACACTCAGGTGTTCTCTGTGGACGCTCTGTCGATGAGTTGGTCTCATCTGCCCTGTTGTATGCCTTTCCTCCGACCCCGTTACTTTGGGCTGTTCTATCCAGTAAAGTCCAAGCAGGCTTGTCTACTCCTCATAGCTCATCTGTGGCCTCGCCAGTCGCGGTTCACGTACCTCCTGGAACTGTCAGTAGCTCATCCAATTCAACTGCCCCTAATTCCGGACCTCCTGTCTCAGGGGTGTCTACTTCATGAGAATCCCTGGTTGTTTCGACTTCATGGGTGGATTCTCTCCGGCGGGTCTTGGCCAGACGAGGAATTCCAGAGGGTTTTTCCTTGATCCTTATTGCTGCCATCAGATCCTCCTCCTCGGAGGTCTACATGTCCAAGTGGTGGCATTACACCAATTGGTGTTGTCAGAGGCAGATCAATTTCTCGATCTTTCTGAATCTGATCTCCTAGGTTCTTTACCTTCTTGTCAGATTCAGGCTAAACCTATAGTACTACTAGAGGTTATAGGACTTTAGCCCGGGTTCTCAGGGGTGTCTTATTTGTTCCTCAGTGGGATTCAGGTCTGGTTTTGCATAGTTTAGCTCATCCTCCTTTAAACCTAAGCTTCTCATGTACAAGACGGCTCTATTAGTTGCGATAGCGACTGGTAAGCATCATAGTGAGATTTGTGCCCTTCGTCGTGATCAGGGTTATTTCCATCTGCTAGGGACTGGTCATTGATCCGGTTTTATCCGGATCCTCAGTTTATGGCTAAGCCTCAATGGCCCAACCTTGAGCCTGAGCCTGTTGTGGTTAAATCCTTGAAGGATTTTGTTGGCCATGAGTCTCTGGACTACAAGTTGTGTCCTGTTCGCGCTATTTGGTTCTACCTGGATCGTACATCACCGGGTCATGTCAGACCACCTTTTAGGACTTTTATCTCCAATCATTGGCAGTTCATTCTGACTCGTTGTTTTTGCCTGGTCCATAGTCCGTGGTGGGTGCCATCATCGAACCGGGTTTGCAGCAGCTCGACTGAGTGTAGTGGGGCAGGTTCCTCCCCTATAGCTAGTATGAGGCTGCCAATTACTCCTATATCGGGTTATTTGGTATACAGAGAAATATAACCTGTACATAGGCATCCCTCCTGTGCTGAACAGTAGGAGGAATTTAGGTAGGGTTACTCTGTTTACTGGATCTGTGCTGAGCCTTCCAGTTTTGAGCCTTGTAAGGGAGTACACACCCTACTTATTTTCCTGTTGAAAGTCTGTTCTAAGTTGTAATAAGACCAGAGATGAGTTTACAAGTAAAATAAACCAGTTTCGTAGGAAACTAATGTTTTACGAGTAATACTCACCTCTGGTCTTATTAGCTCCCCTCCCTGTATAGTGTTGGTATGTAGATGGCGGCTCCTTGATATAGTGCGATCATGCGACCTTTAGCGGTGACTCCAAGAGAGATGTAAAGGCGCTATATATGGGAAGGCAAATGCGGAGGCACAGAAGGGATGAAAACAGAGTTTGAGATAATTCAGTGGTAGGTGTGTTTCAATGTTCTAAGTTGTAATAAGACCAGAGGTGAGTATTACAGTAGGCCCTTGACTACTCGCGGTTTTGCACTCACGGTTTGAGTCTTTGCGGACTGCCGAGCAACTCGCATGTGACTCAAATTCAGCCAATGGCTGTCCTCCTTCCTGCTGATTGGTTGAGATGATGTAACGCCCCTTTTTCCTCATTCGCGCACAAGTTGGCAATGAGCCATTTTTTAGTGTGTTTTAATTACCAGTTAAGTTCTATGATGTCACTCAAACGCCTGCTAAGCACCAGAGAAAGGTAATGGCGTTGGATGTCTCTTCTGAAGAAATAAGAATTTCTCCGGAAGAAACGACAGTTTCCTCTGAAGTGTCTGAAGAGGAATGATCATCTGAACTTTTGTAAAACACTCCACTATTAGTCATTTTCAATTATTATTCCAGTGCATGACCTAAGGTAATGTTTAAAATGTTTGTGTGTTATATTTTATTTACTGTTGTGTAGCATGTTTCTCATTTTGTTTTGTTTATCCAATTTATTACATTTCTTGTTCTTTTATGTCCTTTTTATTATGGTCTGTATTTTGGGGGACTTTTATTTTGGTGCTGTGCCTCTAACTAACTGTTTACTCTCCGCTTCAGCTGAGGGGCGTGGCTGAGCTGCTCTGTAGCATACACCTGAATTCACTATTCTCATTTACTCCCAATAAATGAAAGTATGCTCACTTCTGTGCCAGAGGATTACCTCACATCACATCACTGCTTCTTTGGTTTGTAATGCTCTCTAACTTTCTCACTCTAAAATTCTGTTTTGTACTTGCTCTGGCTGAGGAGCATGGCTGAGGTGCTCGGACTTAATGCAGTTAATACCTGAATTCAGTCATCTCATGCCTAATGCAATACGTTCCTCTAGTGGGCATTTTTGAAAACTACAGTGCTGTATGTTTTTCAAAGAGAATGCATTTAAAGGTGTTTTTATATGTGTGCTGTATAATGTTTATATTTTATTATCAATGGGTACCTCCGGGCATCCGCCTGTCAGGGAGCAGTGTCCCTGCCCTAGAGGAGCCTCGGGGGGTGGGGCTTGCACCCCTGCCCTCTTAAAAAAACACCAGCAAAACACAACTAAACGCTGGAGTCCGCTCCGGGGGGTAACCCTCACGCCTGCCTCAGGCGGCGTCATATGAGGGGGTGGGGCAAAGCCTTCGGGACCCCACTCCATGATAGGGGTGAAATTCTGGAGCAACCAGGTCGGGCGTGAAAGGGTGAGCGACGCGGGCGGTGCAAAAGTGTCGGACACCAGCTGGTTTTGGTTGCCTCAGTTGAATCTGAGGTGGTCGGTCTGGGTCGGCGCATGGAACGTGACTTCTGATGACTCTCACCTGCCTCTGGTATCAAGGAAGCTTAGTCTGCTTGGCGTCGGCGTTGTGGCCCTCTTCGAGGTGCGGAGGCCTGGGCCCGGCGAGACAAGTGTCGGTGTCTGGCCGGGCTGACGATCTTCACACTCAGGGAGTGGCCGTCGCCGTCGCTGATCAATTGGTTCCCTTGGTATTAGTCAACGAGCGTATTATGTGACTGAGGGTGACTCACACAGTGGGGATGCTCTCTATTATCGCAGTGTACGCTCTGACCGGGGTGAGTGATCGAGCCACAAAGGAAACCTTCCATGACCAGCTCAACTCGATGGTGTCGGGGGTTCCGGGAAGGGACACCCTGATCGTACTGGGGGACTTCAGTGCGACCACTGGCACTAACTGAGATGGCTACGAAGCATGTGTCGGTCTCACAGCTCTGGACGCCGTGATGAAAGCGCCTTAATGCTTCTCGACTTCGCAAAAAGTCGGGGCTTAAGGATTGCTGGCTCGTGGTTCCAGAGATCGGATCCGCGATGCTGGACTTGGTACTCCAACGATGACGTCATTAGGAAAGAGATTGACCATGTTCTTGTAGGTAGTTGCTGGCGGCTGGTCCAGAACTGCCGTGTCTTCAGAAGTGCCCAGCTCTTCTCGGGAGACCACGGGCTTTTGGTGGCGACTTTGCTTCAGGCTTCTGCTTCAGGCGCCCTGAGAAAGCCCCGGCTCGTCAAATGCGACTTGACGTGAGCCAACTCGGGGACCCTGATGTGGCTTCAGAGTTCACCAGTAGGCTTGGGGAATCCCTAGAGGATCTGGACACGGGTGCAGGCACGGAGGATCTCTGGGCTGGCTTCAGAGACCGCATCCTGGAAGTGTCCTGTGGCTGCATACCGGGGTTGCCCAGACGACTGGGAACAGCCATCTCCTCTGAGACCATCGACATCATCGAGAGAGCGAGACAGGCTCAACTCAACGGCAGAGCTGGACTGGCCAGGGACCTGAAGCGCGAAGCCATCGAGGTGGTGTGAAGAGATCAGGAGGCTGCGGTCCGCGATCTCTGTGAGCTGGTCGACAGCCACTTGAATTCGGGTGACTCTCGCCCGGGTTGCGGGGCGTTGCGGAGTCTGTTCCTCTCGGTCCGCATCATGATGCCAGATGGTGAAAGCTGCAGAAGGTAGTGTCCTTACCGAGGAATCTGAAGTGAGGACTCGTTGGGCCGAGTACTTTGAGGAATTGTATCGTGCTGACCCTCCCACCCGGAGCCTGACCGACGGGGATGCTGAAACTCTTGTTGCTGACCCTCTCCCAGGCTGTGACCAGCTAACTCTCGAGGAAACTCGGAGGGTGGTGTGGCGCTTGGCGGATGGCAAATCTGCGGGTGTTTGTGGTATCCACGTGGAAATGCTTAAGGCGAGAGGTGAGGCCGTCCTCAGGTGGCTGTTCGTTCTCATGTGCTCCGTGTGGAGCACTGGTGTCATCCCAACTGACTGGAAACGGGGCATTGTTGTCCCGTTCTGGAAGGGGAATGGTGATACCTGAGAATGCAACAGCTACCGGGGGGTTACTCTCCTCTCAGTTCTGGGCAAGGTCTTCGCATGGATTTTACTGGACAGGATCCGACAACAGCTTCTGGCACACCAGCGCCCTAAACAGTCTGGGTTCATGCCGAAGGGTTCTACCGTTGACCGCATCCTGGCGCTCCGCGTCCTGTCTGAGTGCTTGCAAGAGTTTGATAGAGGGTTCCATGCCACCTTTTTCGACTTTCGCAAGGCGTTCGACTCGGTTGACAGGGAGGCCCTCTGGGGCATATTTTGTCTACGTGGGATCCTGTCAGCTCTGGTCTGGCTGATATCATCGCTGTATTCTGAGACAGAGAGTGCTGTGAGGTGTGGAGGCTCCACCTCTGACTTCTTTTCAGTTGAGATCGGAGCGAGGCAGGGGTGTGTTCTGGCCCCCACTCTCTTCAGTACTGCAATGGACTGGATCATGGCAGCGGTATCGGGTGGATCGGCCTGGGGTGTGTTGTTCAGTGAGGTTCGGATTACTGATCTGGACTTTGCTGATGACGCAGTGATCTTTGCGGAGACGGTGAATGTCCTGACGGAGACTCTCTGTTTGCTGCGTGAGGAGGCGGAACCGCTTAGTTTGCGAGTCTCCTGGATCAAAACCAAGCTCCAGGCTTTCGGCGACCTCTTGGATGCTGCTGTTGACTCGATTGCTGTGGGTCGTAAAAGAGTAGAGATCGTGGCGTCTTTCACTTACCTTGGCAGCATGATTCATCATTCCACTGATTGCAGGGCCGAGATCAATCGTCGAATTGGCCTACCTACGGGGTGATGAACTCGCTGGACAGGACCATGTGGCGGTCGAGGTATCTGAACAGGCGGACGAAAGCCAGAGTCTTTTGCTCCCTTGTGCTCTCTGTCTTGCTCTACTCGAGCGAGACATGGACGCTCACGGTTGAGCTTGGACGACAACTGGACTCCTTCGTTACGACTTCCCTTCGCCGCATCTTCGGATACCACTGGCGGGACTTTGTTACAAACAAAGGGTGCTTGAGGATGCGGGGATGGTAAGAGTAAACTGCTTGATGGCTGCGTGCGACGTGGTTGTCGCAGCTGAGGGCTGCCCTGCTGGGGGGTATGGGCCCTGCGCAGGCCTGGTTGATCACCATGGTTGATGAGTGGAGGCGGCTGGTGGATGCAGAGAAGTGCTGTCCCGGCGCATGCCCTCATACCTGACCTGAATAAATATCATAGTAAAAAAAAAAATTAAGCTTTTCTTAATCATTACTACATTTTATTACATTAATATTGAATTAATGAGTAAGAATGTCTACAGAATGTGTTTAAGAACCATATTTTAGCGCATGTAATAGATACAGTGTTTTACTTCCGGCTGCTCATTCGTGCATGTGACGTGATAAATGGGGTTTTACTTCCGGGTACAGAACTCACGGCTTATCTTGATTCGCGGGAGGCCCCAGAACCAAAACCCCGCAAATGTCGAAGGCCTACTGTACTCGTAAAACATTAGTTTCCCACGAAACTGGTTTATTTTTATTATTGCTGTTTATTATTCTTAAATCTTATTGCTTTAATTATTCAGGATAAATGTAGTCATACAGTATTAATATAAAGTGTACACTAGGTTTTAATGTGTATACTGCAGTACATTGTGTATGTGTGTGCCTGTGTGTGTGTGTGTGTGTGTGTGTGTGTGTTTTCAGGATGCGCTGCTGATTGAGAACATGCATGATATTCCATACGTGTGTGAGCCGGGGCCGGAAGTGTGTGCAGTGATGACTGCTCTGTGTTCTACAATAAAGACACTTTGTCCAGCTCTCCCTGTTGGTGTGCAGGTTCTGGCAGCCAATAATCAAACTGCACTGGCCATCGCTCTTGCCTCCGGTTAGAAACCACACAACAGAACTACCTGTAACGGTGACTGTGTGAATGATTAAGGGGAGCGTGTTAATGGTGGTGTTGTGTAAACGTTCAGGGCTGGATTTTATCCGAACAGAAGGTTTCGTGTTTTCCCATGTGGCTGATGAAGGTCTGATAAACGCCTGCGCTGGACAACTGCTGCGATATCGCAAACACATAGGAGCAGAACACATTCAGATATTTACTGATATAAAGAAGAAACACAGGTGAGATCCGAGCAGGTTCACCTTCACCTGAATACCATCTACAACCCAAAATATATTTAAAATCCACTTTATTCATCTTATATTCAGCTGCTTTATGATTAATTCTCTCTCCAACACCCAAACCTTTTTCTAATCCAGTGTTCACCAACACCTTTCTTGGAGAACTCCTCTCTGGATGACTTTGGCTCCATCTCTAATCACACATACCTTTGCCTTCAAGGAAAATCAAAGAAAATCCCTTCTAATGTCTCGTGTTTCACTGAGAATCTGTAGTTTGGCTTTTGTTTCCATTTTTAAAGTTGCAATCTGCTAAAATTAGTTTGCATTTGACTGTGAAAAGGTTGTTATTTACAGTCAGCCCCCAATTTACGAAATTCATCCGTTCCAGAGCCAGTTTCGTAGAGAGGGGATTTCGTAAGTAGGGGTCGCATCTTACATGTTAAACGTTCCAAGTCTCCAGTCCTTGAACTGGATAAACCCCATAAACCCTTTAAAAATGATAAAAGTACATGAATTTTGTATGAAATGTGTTACAAGTAAAATAAATTTAATAACATATTTATTAATTAAACCGTTATTAAACATTTTTATTAACACGCCTCTCTCTCTCTCTCTCTCTCTCTCTCTCTCTCTCTCTCTCTCTCTCTATCTCCTTCTCTTGTGCGCCCTGCGGGCCACGCCCACAAGACGTGGAATTCAAAGTGCATTCCCTGCTTGACGAACTCACATTTAATTTGATTCCTTGAGGGCTCGGGATGCCAGATAAGCTCAAATGTGCCCACATTTACTAAACATTTACTGAATTAAAACAACTTAAAAACTAAAAATTGAAGCTTCCTTCTGTCTCCATGTGGGAGGTCAGTGGGGCGGCATGTTGAGAGACAGCCAATGAGAGAGCAACTCTCACTTCTTCTTTTCCTTTCTGCTTTTCCCTTCAGGGGTCGCCACAGCGAATCATCTGCCTCCATCTCACCCTATCCTTTGCATCTTCTTCTCTTACACCAACGACCTTCATGTCCTCCTTCACCACATCCATGAATCGTCTCTTTGGTCTTCCTCTAGGCCTTTTGCCTGGTAGTTCCAGCCTCAGCATCCTATTACCAATATACTCACTATCCCTCCTCTGTACATATCCAAACCATCTCAATCTAGCCTCTCTGACTTTGTCTCCAAAACGTCTTACATGTGCTGTCCCTCTGATGTGCTCATTCCTAATCCTATCAGTCCTCGTTACTCCCAAAGAGAACCTCAACATTTTCATCTCTGCTACCTCCAGCTCTGACTCCTGTCTTTTCCCCAGGGCCACTGTTTCTAACCCATACAACATCGTTGGCCTCAACACCGTCTTGTACACTTCTCCTTTCATTTTTGCCGATACCCTCCTATCACACCGGACACTTTTCTCCAACCATTCCAACCTGCCTGCACACGCTTCTTGACCTCTTTTCCACACTCTCCATTGCTCTGGATTGTTGAGCCTAAGTACTTAAAATCCTCTACCGTTCTTATCTCTGCTCCCTGTAATCTCACCGTTCCTCTTGGGTCCTTGTCATTCATGCACATGTATTCTGTCTTACTGAGGCTAATCTTCATTCCCCTCCTTTCCAGGGCATACCTCCACCTCTCTAGATTTTCCTGCACTTGTTCTCTGCTCTCATTACGGATCACAATGTCATCTGCAAACATCATAGTCCATGGGAATCTTGTCTAACCTCGTCTGTCAGCCTGTCCATCACCATAGCAAACAAGAAGGGGCTGAGAGCTGACCCTTGATGCAGTCCCACCTCCACCTTGAACTCTTCTGTCACACCGACAGCACACCTCACCACTGTCTTACATCTCTCATACATGTCCTGCACCACTCTAACATACTTCTCTGCCACTCCAGACTTCCTACACAATTCTTCTCTCGGCACTCTGTCATATGCTTTCTCCAGATCCACAAAGGCACAATGCAGCTCCCTCTGACCTTCTCTGTACTTCTCCATTAACATCCTCAAAGCAAACATCCTCTTTCTTGGCATGAAACCAAACTGTTGTTCACAAATGCTGACCTCTGCCCTTAGTCTAGCTTCCACTATTCTTTCCCATAACTTCATCGGGCCAGAGAGAGAAGAGGAAAGGCATGAGTCTAGGACTGAAAGTAGGGACTTTGAACGTTGGAACTATGGCAGGAAAAGGTAGAGAGCTGGCTGACATGATGCAGTGGAGGAAGGCGGACATACTGTGTGTTCAGGAGACCAGGTGGAAAGGTAACAAGGCTAGAAGCATAGGAGCAGGGTTTACACTGTTTTATCATGGTGTGGATGGGAAGAGAAATGGAGTCGGAGTCATCTTGAAGGAGGAGTTTGTCAGGAATGTTCTAGAAGTGAAAAGAGTGTCAGACAGAATGATGAGTCTCAAGTTAGAAATTGAAGGTGTGATGGTCAATGTTGTTAGTGCTTATGCCCCACAGACAGGATGTGAGCGAGAAGAGAAGGAGAGATTCTGGAGGGAGTTAGATGAAGTGATGCAGAGTACCCCCAGAGGTGAAAGGGTGGTCATTGGGGCAGACTTCAATGGACATGTTGGTGCAGGAAACAGAGGGGACGAGGAAGTGATGGGTAGGTTTGGTATCCAGGACAGGAACGCAGAAGGACAGATGTTGGTAGATTTTGCAAAAAGGATGGAAATGGCAGTGGTGAATACTTTCTTCCAGAAGAGAGAGGAGCATAGGGTGACTTATAAAAGTGGAGGGAGGAGCACACAGGTAGACTACATCTTGTGCGGGCGATGTAATTTAAAGGAAGTCAGTGACTGCAAAGTAGTAGCGGGTGAGAGTGTTGCCAAACAGCATAGGATGGTGGTGTGCAGGATGATGCTGATGGTGAGGAAGGTGAAGAAGGCAAAGGCAGAGCAGAAGACAAAGTGGTGGAAGTTGAAAAAGGAAGAGTGTCGGATTGTCTTCAAGGAGGAGTTGAAACAGGCTTTGGGTGGTCAGGAAGTGCTTCCAGATGACTGGACAACTACAGCTAATGTGATCAGGGAGACAGGTAGGAGAGTACTTGGTGTGTCCTCTGGAAGGAAGGTGGCTAAGGAAACTTGGTGGTGGAATGAGGAAGTGCAGGAGTGTGTACAAAAGAAGAGGTTAGCTAAGAAGAAGTGGGACACAGAGAGGACAGAAGAGAGTAAACAGGAGTACAGGGAGACACAGCGTAAGGCGAAGGTAGCAGTGTCAAAGGCCAAACAGAGGGCGTATGATGACTTGTATGATAGGTTGGACAGTAAGGAGGGAGAAAATGATTTATACAGGTTAGCACAGCAGAGAAATAGAGATGGGAAAGACGTGCAGCAAGTTAGAGTGATAAAGGACAGAGAGGGAAATGTATTGACTGATGACAGAAGTGTGCTGGGAAGATGGAAAGAGTACTTTGAAGAGCTGATGAATGAGGAAAATGAGAGAGAAAAAAGAGTAGAAGAGGTGACTATTGAGGAGCAGGAAGTAGCAAAGATTAGTAAGGGT
>CM045748.1:33595359-33972859 GCA_024760905.1 Plotosus lineatus
CTTAAAAAAAAAAAAAAAAAAGTCAAATTACGTAGTAGGCTGACATAATGGTAATGACTCAGTGGCGCTGCATCCATTGTTTACAAAAGACAGACTGAGTGCCCCTCCTTCCCAGTTCAGTTATATATATATATATATATATATATATATATATATATATATATATATATATATATATATATATATATATATATATATATATATATATATATAAATATTTCATGCCAAGAAAGAGCACCACAGATGCAGTGTTTGCTTTGAGGATGTTAATAGAGAAGTACAGAGAAGGTCAGAAGGAGCTGCATTGTGCCTTTGTGGATCTGGAGAAAGCATATGACAGGATGCTGAGACAAACTGTGGTATTGCATGAGGAAGTCTGGAGTGGCAGAGAAGTATGTTAGAGTGGTGCAGGACATGTATGAGAGATGTAAGACAGTGGTGAGATGTGCTGTCGGTGTGACAGAAGAGTTCAAGGTGGAGGTGGGACTGCATCAAGGGTCAGCTCTCAGCCCCTTCTTGTTTGCTATGGTGATGGACAGGCTGACAGATGAGGTTCGACAAGAATCTCGATGGACTATGATGTTTGCAGATGACATTGTGATCTGTAGTGAGAGAAGAGAACAAGTGCAGGAAATCTAGAGAGGTGGAGGTATGCCCTGGAAAGGAGGGGAATGAAGATTAGCCTCAGTAAAACAGAATACATGTGTGTGAACGACAAGAACCCAAAAAGAATGGTGAAGTTACAGGGAGCAGAGATAAAGAAGGTGGAGGATTTTAAGTACTTAGGCTCAACAATCCAGAGCAATGGAGAGTGTGGAAAAGAGGTGAAGAAGTGTGTGCAGGCAGGTTGGAATGGTTGGTGAAAAGTGTCCAGTGTGATGTGTGATAGGAGAGTATCGGCAAGAATGAAAGGAAAAGTGTACAAGACGGTGATGAGGCCAGCGATGTTGTATGGTTTAGAAACAGTGGCCCTGGGGAAAAGACAGGAGGCAGAGCTGGAGGTAGCAGAGATGAAAATGTTGAGGTTCTCTTTGGGAGTAACGAGGATGGATAGGATCAGGAATGAGTACATCAGAGGGACAGCACATGTTAGGCCACTGAACTGCTGGAAGCCGGCTAAAGGTAATTTCTGCATATATATTCCAAAAGCATCAGGAGTCATCCCATGTTGATAATAATCTGACATTTTGCCCTATAATAATTCATTCATTAATTTTCTGAACCTCTTCATCCTATTTCGGGTCGTGGGGAGGCTGGTGCCCATCTCAGCCGACACCAGGCGAGGGCAGCATACACACTGGCCATCAGCTGGTCAGGCCATCGCAGCCTCAATAACTAAGAACATGTAATCAATGATGGCAAGTAATAACCCCCAAAGTCTGGCATGTACTTGTGACGTCACATCAGCTGCATGATACAGAGACTTCCCCAGTTCTGCACAGCAAGACGACACCGATTAAGTTCATAGATTCTAATTCTAATTAGGCTTATTTAATTTTGAATTTGAGGGAAAATTTACAAAATCGGGAGCAAAAATTGCAATTTTGTGTAAACTACCACTCTGCTCACAAGTTACTCGGAACCCCTCAGTAGAATCGTGGTGTTTGGAAATATCGCGTCCAATCTGGCAACCTGCGTGGTGACGCACCGCACAGAAACTGAAAGAAAGTTGAACAGAAGTTTGCAGTATAAAGAAAATCCGGTAAGAATTTTCCTTAAAACTTTCCGTATCACAGGAATTTGGTTTCACCCATATGATAATGGGTCGGATTGGGTCTATAGTTGTATTAACAGGTAATAAAATACAGAGAGCTGCCTGTAAATCAGTCGGGAGCTGGACACCGAACTTTATGGATTTTTGATAACGCAGCAGATGAGAGTTGGACTCTTTCTTTGTTTACATTCTTTTTTCGTATTTTATTTTCTCTCCCCGCCAGTTTTCTGATAGAGAAGGCGCGAGAAAGGGTTAAATTTGATTCATGATGAATGACATAAACGAAAGTTTGAAGCGCTCTGAGTGGATTGAAGCTCGAAGGAGCAGAACTTGGGAAACTGACTGGGGACACTTTTATACGCGACACTCACAAAGATGTCACTTCCGCCTTTACAAGGGCAACTCAAAAACCGCTCACATTCCAAAGGTAAATAAAAAAAGAAAGGCTGAAGGTAATTAATCATTTCCTCTGATGAGCGACCCAGCTGAGGTCTGCTGGTGGTCGGGGCTTAAACCCTCCTTTAGGAATTTCCGGTGAGAATCTTACACAAACACCCCCCATCCATACAACAATAATGTTTGTGTGAACAACCGTCTCACTTTCTGTGAAGTTTACCTGTTTAAAACATCACACTCCAGGGATTCTGGGTCATCGTCCTCAGTGTAGTGAAGTCTGATCTCCAGGTGTGTCAATGGCACAAGAAGTGCCCTGATAGAACAACACTATAGATCTGGGACGTCCTGGTCCTGCACTCCTGACATGCCACATGACTGCGGGCCACAACGGTACGTGTGATAGAGAAGTGTCCCCTGAGAGCCCAGTGAGAACAGCCTCACGACCTTGTGACCACTCTGTCTCCCTATCTCGGCCATCGCATGTTCCACCTGAGACGAGAGGTGCAGCTCCAGGATCAGATCTACTACGTAGTTTTATAATCCCAAACAGTGACATCACCGGTGGCAGAGGTCAACCTCCACTCACGGCTCCCGTGTTGATGACTTTGTTGATGATGATTTTTTTTTGTTTGTTTTTTCCAGGTTGTTTGATGTCATGGATCGGATCGGTGATGTCATGCGGTTGTGCTGTGAAGTCTCATCCAATCGTCAGATGAAGGCGGCAATGAGGAATTCTGGGAAAGGGGCGGCAGTGGCAGGAGGAAGTGCGTTTTTAGGAGGTTTGCTCATGGGACCTGCTGGAATTGCTGTTGGTAAAAAGAAAACCTTCAGAATACATTTTACTTTATTTCAGTTACAATAAAGTGGACAAAAGGTTAAATTTTTATAGGTATAATGTATGTACTTGTGTGTGTGTGTGTGTGTGTGTGTGTGTGTGTGTGTGTGTTTGAGGTGGGGCAGTTGGCGGTCTCCTGGGTTGGGGGATGACAAGTGGTCAGTTTAAACCAGTTCCTCACATCCTCATGGAACTTCCTCCTTCACAGCAGAGAAAGCTTTACACTGACATTATGGCAGTTTTAGGCTCGTTGGACTGGGCAGATGCCATGCAGCTCATTGCCCTGGTGATGGGAAACGTCAGCCTGCAAGAGCGCGTTATAGCTGCCATCCTCGCCTACATCACCAAGGAACTCCATGCTGAAATACGATACGGAGACTGAGCGCGCGCGCGCACACACACACACACACACACACACACACACACACACACACACACACACAACCTTTACCCCTTCACCTCAGTGCACTCTTTGCGTTCATTTTTTATACCACTTTAGAATTTATTCGGGTACCTTTATAACTGGAGCCTCAGCCAGCTCCAGGCAAGGGCAGGGTCCACCCTGATCTCTTGACAGACCATTGCATGGCTCAGTGAACAATTATTTTGTTTTTGGTTTTTTTTTTGCTGCTTAAAGGTGAAACTGAAACTTCATGTAAAAGTCTGAAGACTGAAGATGGCTTCAATAAATAAAGTGCAATAAACCATTCGTTCATTAGAATGAACCACTTAATCTTAATTAGGGTCGCGGGGAGGCTGGTACCCATCTCAGCCGACTCTGGACGAGGGCAGCTTGCCAGGCCATCGCGGGGCAGAAACATGCTGATGGTTATGTAGCTCCTCTTGTCGAAAGTCAGCAATGGTTCTTTTATATGAGCCTGCAGCACAGACAGTGAGAAACATGACGGGCCTCTGATAACCCAATGAGTGCACTGGGGGGACAATAAATTTTATACTTTATTATTTCTAATTCATTTGTGGTGGGCATTATGGTGGTGTAGTGGTTACCATGTGCACCTCACATCAAGAAAGTCCATATTCTCCCTGTGTTTGTGTGGGTTTCCTCCAGGTCCTGCAGTTTACTCCCCAAGTCCAAAGACTTATGACATCACCATGAGAGTGATGGGCTGGTCCAAACTGTTCGTAGGTATGACTGTGAATCGATGTGAGCTTTGACATTGTGATGGTTTGCTGAGCTGTTCAGGGTAGACCCTTCCTTCAACCATTAATCGGTTGAGATAGGCTCTGCCCTCCCCCTGGCCCAAATAGGCTGAAGCGGTTTGATTAGTGAGTGAGTGGGTGAGCTGGATGTGTTGTACACGCGTCTTGTGGAAGAGATGATGTTTTTGGTGATTTTTAGCAGAAATCTGTACCACAGGGGAGGAAATGCTCCATCAAACAGAGCAGCGGCGGCGGAGTGGTTAAGATAACAGGTTATTGATATAAAGGTCAGTGGTTCAATCCCCAGTTGCTACTGTTGGGCCCTTGAACGAGTCCCTTAACCAGCAATAGCACAGTTGTATAAAAATAATTAAGCTTCTCTGGATAAGAGCATCTGCCAAATGTTGTAGGTGTAAATATCGGAGATAATCTGTGAACATATTTTAATTCTGTTTGTGTAATTTAGATTAATAAAATCGAGCAGGTTATTAGAGACGTGGCGATCAGAGTGAGTTCACTTCATCCACACTGTGATTTTATATCAGCAATTCCTCTGCTTTCATCTCGAGTGACATCACGTTAAATCTCTCTGATCTCTGACTGGAACGTATATAAGAATGTAAACATTTCCAGTCTGTAAACATCGCTATCATACCTGAGATCCTGATTACATACACCTGTACAGGTAATCCATGACTCCCAAGTCTGGTAATATACGAGTGAGTTTGTTTACACTGGATATAAAATGATGTTGCGCTCAACAATATTTTAACCCGGTTTCCCAGACCGAATAGGTGATTTCTGGGCTGGGTGGAGGCTAGCGTTCTCCGAGTGCTCTTGTTAGTGTTTTAGTTTTTTTTTAATTAAAAATATACAGGTTTAAAATGAACTGTGCAGTGATGTTGCTGCTGCTCTTGAAATAATAATAATAATAATATTACGTATAGGCACAGTGTGTTTCCAGCTGGTCTTCATGTCCTGCCCTGAGTTTCATTTATTGTTTATTTCTGTGTTTCTGAGTCAGTACAAAGATATAAGTATATCTCATGTTTTAAATTTAGAAGTGTTTATTACATGATCAGGCGGCACGGTGGCGTAGTGGTTAGCACGTCCGCCTCACAGCAAGAAGGCCCGGGTTCGATTCCCGGCCTGGGCGTTTCTTGTGCGGGTTTCCTCCGGGTGCTCCGGTTTCCCCCGCAATCCAAAGACGTGCACTGTAGGTTAATTGGCCATTCTAAATTGACCGTAGATTCTCTCCTGCAGCGGCACTGGAACCCAGTCGTATCGGCACTTGCCTTTCCATTGGATCCTTCCGGTGGCGCCGAGACAGGGGGGGGACTTGCTGCTTGGGTAACAGCCTGTCCCTCATTACTCCCTACCCAGGCTCTGCGCACTGGGGAGTATCACCAGTCGGGATACTGGCCAGAGCGCAGCCATAGTCCTTCGGGACTGACGGAGGCCTACGCTAATTACATGATCTAACAACAAACAGGTTTACGTATATGATTAAATTTTTATAAAGTGAATAAAGTGCCACCTGACAAAAATGACAAACTTATTTTTCACTCTTTCTCATTGTATGTTATTTAATAGATGCGCACACACACACACACACACACACATATTAGTTGCACTGATTAATGCAATGAATGTTTCCTGTAGCTGTGAGACAGTGTAGTGAAAAGTCATTAAAAGCATGTTGATGTACTCAAATAAATATTGAATATTATTATTCATTCAGCAATGACCTATAATCTCGACTCTTACTGACCTCAGTTTACACGCAGAGTGCAGAGGCCAGGTTCATGATACATTAGCCCCCCTGGAAAAAAGAGGGTTAAAGGTCTTGGTCAAGGACCCACGAGTTTATAATAATATGAATTAGTGGTTGAATTATAATGTTAATATTGTATGAACCGTGTCACTCCTCCACACATCCACTAGAGGGCGCCTCAGTACAGTGTATATAATACAGTAAATATAAATAATGTTTCTCCTTCATAATGATAATTAAATACATTTTTAACTGTAAATAAAGTGACAGTTGTTCATTTCACCAGGATTCTTTTGAGCAGCATGTGGCTCGTCAACATCTGCAGAATTCGTATAAAATAAACTCCAATCGAATCTGATGCATTAATCTTATTAAATAAATGGTGTGATGTCTGTGTTTTGATTTTGGGAGTCGTTCACTCCTAGTGTCGCCCACATTCGTGCAGTGGAACATTGTCTGTGGAGATGACATGCTGAAGAGAGATGGAAATAGTGCAGTGTAATGTGTGTGTGTGTGTGTGTGTGTGTGTGTGTGTGTGTTAGGATCAAAGGTTCTTCGGATGTTCTGTAATGTTCAGTAGAAATCCACACTATAGCTGTTGTGGAGGTTTGATGTGTTGAGGGTTAAGGTAACAGTATGGAGGTTCAGGTTCTTCGTGAGCATTGAGCCATGCGGTGTGTCCGTTTTTCTCCTCTTGGTCCTCATCGCTGGACTCCTCATATTCAGGCATCTCCTCAATGGAGTTTTCTTTCCTGAGGGATTCCGTGCTGGCTTCCTGTTGACACAGAGAGTTCTTACACAGACGACACACCCGCACCGGTTTGGATGAGATATGGTTGAGGACAGCGCGGCTTTTCGAGCACGAGTTACACACCACGAAGCCACAGTTTCTGCAGTGGTGTCTGCGCTGGGTGATGTTAAAGGGTTCCATGCAGCGCATGCATACGGCCGAGGCGGTGTCGGGGATCCAAGTGGCTGCCAATGGCTTCATCACAGCGTGCAAACCGAGCTGCTTTAGTCGCTCCACCCTGGAGCGTTCAATGTGCTCCATCCATGCCTGCTTCTCCTCCAGCGATGCCGCAGCCAAGTGGAAGGACTTGCATGGCGTCCGGAGGAGCCACCGGTTGCTCATTCCCAGTCCATCCTCCAGGTTCTCCTGCTCCAGTTCCTCCAAACGCAGGATCTTCTGGTGACTGTTCCAGCGGCCCGGGACCATGATGCTGCCATACACCAGGATGTCGTTAAACAGGAAGAAGACTTTGGGCTGCGGTTTGCGTCTGCACAGCTTCAACAGGCGGCCTTCTCCGATCAGGATGCGACCCGGAACGAGGAGAAGCTTTCCACACGACATGAAGGAGTTCTCCACGGCCAGGATACGCTCACGGTTCTTCATTGCAAACTCTGAAAGGTCTACCATTGCTGGCATCTGCAGGAAAATGACACATTCAGGTTCAGGATACACTCGGATATGTGTGTGTGTGTGTGTGTGTGTGTGTGTGTATTCACAGATGACGATGTGGCCTGCTGTGTGATGTGAATCAGACTTTTTTACTTTTTTTTTTTATACAGAAGATTTGTAACGACTGCAGGGAAACTCGGTGTGGACTGTCTCGGTGAGAACGCCGTGCTCTGAATCATCTATTTATCTCGGTGACGTTAGCGTGCATTGTGTTAGAGCTATAAATCAAATATGAATCAAATATGATTGTAAAAATGGGAGTTGTGTGAGGGTTCGTGCTGCAGGTGAGAAGACATGTGAACTAAAGTCACATGATCATAAAGTGATAGAAATATAATTCAACTCCGAGGGAGAAACACTAAAGAATGATTTTACCTGATTGACGGAAAGTCTCAGTCTGTGTGTTTATTCTTTCTTGTGTGTCCAGGTCTGTGGAGTGAGTGTGGAGTGAGTGTGGAGTGAGTGTGGAGTGCTTGATGAGGAAGTTTCCTCTCTGTTGTTTATATACGTGCGATTACTCGTCTTTCCAGCTCGTCGGGGATTTCAGAGTCTTCTCAAATTCTCAGTAAAATGAAGTCAGTGTCTGGAGAGACTCATCTGATAACACACACACACACACACACACACACACACACACACACACACACTCTCTCTCTCTCTCTCTCTCTGAGTTTTAATGAATGAATAAGGACGATGACTGACAGTAACCCTATAAACTAAAACTAGAGACACTTTCCATAAATGTGATACAAGCATGTACTTACTGGAAGGAACCGTCATGGTGTACCGATCATTTTGAAGTGAACCGTATACTGGACACGCCTCTGGGCATGTTGTGCTTGGGAAATGTATATAAATATTTTTGTAATCAGGTAATATTGCCAGAACTGTATATGACCGCATTATTTCTATAAATACAGTAAATGAAATATTTCCTTCAGGTGTGTGTCCAGGTTTCACTGCAGTCCTGTACATCGAGACCGACAGGTTATTTACACAGGGGTTGCGCAAATGTCCCCCTCCTGAGAAAACGGCAAATCCTTCCTAAGTGTAGATTCACAGATTCAAAACGTTCCTCTGTATGATGCACAGATGAAGATGTGAAGAAGAAACGGAGATCTGGGCAGCATGCTGGCGTAGTGACGAGCACGTCCGCCAACAACTTGGTCTGAAAAGCAGCTGAGTACAGCATTGTATACACACAGGGGAAGAGCAACGCAACAGAAACATAATCACAGATCGTCCGCTTTATCCTCCAGAAGGTCGGAGTTCGAATCCGGCCGCGTCATACCACAAGACCTTAAAATTTGATGGTTGTTGCTTACTGCTTGGCGCTCAGCATCAAAGGATAGAGCAACGCAATAACTGGCGCCGCGTGCCAATAAGTGGCGATAGGTGCCCAGAGCACAAAAGACCAGATTCCATGTATGCAATGTACTGTGACAATAAAGAGTTCTTATCAATAAATAACCGAACACTCCCCAGAGCGCTTTGAGCATAAGATTCCAGTATGGATAATGCGCTTTATAAATCTACTACATAACACAAACATCCATCCATCCGTTATCTGGACTGTTTATCCATCAGGGTGGCAGGGAAACTGGAATCAGTCCCAGCCGATGGGGCTGGGTTACAGATCACAGGTCGATTATAGATTAATACAGACACAAACAACTATCACGCTTATAACACTCACACTTATCAGGGATTTCGAGTAGAACTTTCACCAAATTAACTTGTCTTTAGGCTGGGAGAGGAAAAACCACCAAAGCACTGGGAGAACCTCACACATAAACTTGAGCTTCAAACCCATGGTGATCAACACTGAGACACTGTGAGGATTCAGCATTTGGGAAGCAAAGTGGTGCAGTGGTTGGCATGTCCACCTCACAGCAAAAAGACCTGAGTTCGATTCCCAACCTAGGCATTCCTGTGTGGAGTTTAAATGTTCTCCTTGTGCTTGTGTGGGTTTCCTCCCACAGTTCAAAAACATGCACAGTAGGTTAACTGGCTGTTCCAAATCACCACTGGGTGTGAGTGTGAATGATTGTATGAGTGGGTGTTGACCTTGCGATGGCCTGATGAGCTGTCCAGGGTGTACCCTGCTCTTGCCCAGAGTTGGCTAAGATGGGTGACAGTCTCCCCGTGACCCTAATTAGGATTCAGAAGTTCAGAAGTGAATGAATGAATGAATGAATAAAATTTATTACAAAAGCATGTGTATTACAGGATTTAGTGTTTCAGAGCAGCAATGTAGTGAAAGTGAAAGACTGGAAGAATTCGTACCAACAGGTCGAATTCTTTTCTGGTGAGGGTTGGAGACCTTTGTCACCGATTTTGTTCATAATTTTTATTGAAAGAATTTCTAGGCACAGTTTCGACTTTGAGGAGTTCTGGTCTGGTGGCCATCAGATCTTATATCTGCTTTTTGTGGATGATGTCTTCCTTTTGGCATTATCAATCCGGGACCTCCAGCTCTCATTGGAGCAATTCACAGCTGAGTGTGAAGCGGCCAGGATGAGAATCAGCACCTCTGAGTCCGAGGCCATGGCTCTCAGCTGGAAAAGGTTGGGATGCACCCTCCGGGATGGGAACAAAGTCCTGCCCCCAGTGGAGGAGTATCTCGAAGTCTTGTTCACAAGTGAGGGAAGGACAGAGCAGGAGATTGACAGGTGGATCATTGCAGTCTCTGCAGCAAAGCAGAGCTTGTACCTGAAGATGGAGCTGAGTCCTCATGTTGGAAGCCCCTCCCTGCTGCTGCTGAAGATCTAAATGGACCCAGATGTGCACTAACAGACTGTGAACATGACTTTTCACTGGTTGTGATATAAACTCTTATCCCACAATTATTTAGGACTTACAGTTGTAGAACCAAACAGACAAGTTTCTTCCCCTCGTCAACTGAGGGAGTTTTTCCTTGCCACCTTCATCACGGGCTCATTAGGGATGTGTAGGGGTTGCAGAAAATGTTTAAATTCTTTTGTATCTTGTAAGCCCCGACTTTTACTGATATACTGTGTAAAGCTGCTTTTCAACAATGTCTATTGTAAAAACTGTGATACAAATAAAACTGAATTGAATTTAATTGAATTGAATTTAAACTGAAAAATATATTTTTTCTATATACACCAACCAAACAAACACACAGCAACCAAAAAAAAAAATCACACAATCATACAACAATCACAACCAAAAAAAAAAAATCACACAATCATACAACAATCATTACCACATTCACACTACAACCATACACTCATCTAACAATTATACAACAATCACACTACATTCATATAACATTCACACAACAACCACACAATATTCACACAACACTCACACAACAATCACCAACAATCATATAACAACCACACAACAATCACAAAACAATCATACGACAATCATATAACAACCATACAGCAATCACACAGCAATCACATGACAGTCACACAACAATCACAAACAATCATATAACAACCATACAGCAACCACACAGCAATCACATGACAGTCACACAGCAATCACAAACAATCATAAACAACCACAAAAATTCACAAAACAATCATACAACAATCATATAACAATATATATATAGCATTAACATGACATAGCAATCACACAACAATAATAATAGCCCCAAATCAATTACACAACAATCATCACACAAAAATCACACAAAATCACTCAGCAATCACACAAAAATTACTTAACAACCACAAAAAATGACTGAACAATCACAACCATACAACAATCACATCAATCCTATAACAAGACAACAATCACTCAGTAATTCATATAACCACTTAGCAATCACACAACAATCATATAACAACTACATAACAATGAAAATACAACCATACAACAATCACACAATCATATAACCATGCAACAATCACACGGCAATCATATAGCAAATCATATAACAAACACACAACATTCACACAATCAAATAACCACAGAACAATCACAACAACCAAACAACAATAATGCAACCATCATACAATTAAACAACAACCACACAACAATTATTTAACAACCACAGAGGAATTATATAACAATCAAATAACCACACAGCAATCATATGACAACCAGACAAGATTCACACCACAATCATATATCAATCTTATAACAACCACACAACAATCATCTAACAACCACACAATCATGGACTCATCAAGTCGAGTTAATTTTAACAAATAAAGTGTTTATTATGAGAATAAAGAGGTGTGTGTGTGTGTGTGTGTGTGTGTGTTTACAGGAACTGGGTGTATATAAGGTTTGTGTGTGTAATTTCCCAATACTGTCTGAAACCTTCAGAAGAATCTCACTACTGCTCCATGTGTTTTTACACAAGCTACATTGAGAAATAACGAGTTCACAGTAACGAGGCATGGCAAGGGACTACATTACCCATCATTCCCTGCATATTTACATGATCTCACGACTTACTGGCACATCATTTATACCTGATTCCTGTTTCACTAAATTTGTGGCACTGTGTATCCCAGTACTGTGTATGTGTGCGTATGAGTGTGCGTGTTTCAGCAGTGTTTCCTCTCTGGTGAAATGTGGTTCCTGTGACTCATGAAGCTCTGTATCGTCATGTTTTTGAACTTCTGTTTAAAATAAAATCTCTGATTTCTGTGTAAACGATGCAGAGAAATTACACTGTGCTGTAACTTTGTAAATATTCATTACTTGCCCCCCCCATTTTTCTCCCTAATTTAGTCGTATCCAATCAAGTTAGGGCTTTTTTGCCTTCCCTATCACACGACCAGTACCAATCAGGGAGGGGCAAAACACGTAATGCGAGCCACCCACACCTCTGTGACATGCAATGCTAGCCACCCGCTTCTTTTCAAACTGCTGCGCATGTGCATACTCAGAGGGAAAACGCTATCGGCCCCCTTGTAGTGAGCTCACAGACATCCATGATTGGCTAGCAATTGCTGTGAATGACAGGGAAGTGAGCCTATGTTATCCCTCCCTCCCGTGAGAGCTCGACTAATTAGCTCCAATGGACTCGCGACCATGGACGGCTGTGGCATTAAACCGGATTCAAACTTGCAATCTCTGGGTGAATAGTATCTATCGATGCACCAAACCGGAGTCCTGTCGTTCACTCTTACACTGTTTTACTCTTCAACTCTTACTATTCATTTTAATTTAATTCAATTCAATTCAGTTTTATTGGTACTGAGCTTTTTACAATTGACATTGTCACAAAAAGGCTTTACACAGTAAAAGTAGGAGTTTACATATTACAAAAGCGTTTAAACATCTCTATAACCCCTGCACATCCATAATGAGTGTCGTCCACCATGACAATGGCAAGGAAAAATTCTCTCAGTTGATGCAAGGAAGTTACCTTGAGAGGAACCAGGTTCAAAAGGGAAATCCATCCTCATTTGTAAGACAAGCTCCACCCCTGCAGCAGTCTTCATTATTCGATGTCTCACAAGCATCCTGCACCTTTTGATCTAAGGGGGCAGCCCGGATCATAAACGAAAAGACGTTCGCTAAGATAATGTGCCACGAAACCATTGAGTGCTTTATAGGTTAAAAGTATTATTTTATATTTTGTGTGAAATGTAACTGGGAGTCGGTGCAGTGTAAATAAGGTGTGTGTGTGTGGGGGGTGCTCTTGTCTTCTAGTTCTAGTGACGTCTCTTGCTGCTGCATTCTGGACTAACTGGAGCTTGTTTATTTCTCCACTGGAACATCCAGACAGTAACGCATCACAATAATCCAGTGCTTCTCAATTATTTTCTGTTACGCCCCCCCTAGCAAGAAGAAAACAATTCGCGCCCCCCCACCACCCACTTTCTGCCTCAACTATAAATTATAACTTTTTTCTATAATATAGTTACAGGTATATCTCTTCATTATATCGTATCCTTGTTAACATAAATAAAACAAAAAGAAAGAGATATAGTTCAACTTACAAGAATAACTTTTTGAACATTTTTTATTAGTCTGTAAAAGAAAGTGCATCAATTTGCCTTAAATTTAAAAATAATAATATCCTTGTTACATTTTTGACAAACTTACCACACCATTTGCTGCTGAAAATAAAATCAATAAATAATTAATTCAAATTGACTTCAGAAACATTAACTCAGGAGCACAATATATAAACACTTTAACCTACAAAACAAGAACAAATAGAACAATTTGTGCTGATTTTTTTTTTTTCTCAAAATGAGGAAGCCAAGATTAATGGCTACAATGAGCACGTTTTGCAGCGCACAGCTTCTCAAAGCGAGGTTTGAAGCATGACACTGCAACTCTCAGCTCCTGCTCAATGTTTAGCTGGGACCTGTACTTGCGGCGCACAATGGGCAATGAGGGCGCCACTGCCAACTACTGGAGTGGATGTGCAATTACACTTTCTTGGCGGAAAAAAAGCATGTTCTCCTGGGTCACACGCGCCCCCCTCAGCATCCCATCGCGCCCCCCCCAGGGGGGCGCGCCCCACTATTTGAGAAGCACTGCAATAATCTAATCTCGAGGTAATAAAAGCATCAACAAGTTTTCCACATCATATTTCAATGCAGCCATGAGGTGTGTGGGGGGGGCACTAACCAGTGTCTCTCCCCCTTATGCCAGTCCCAAGCCCGGATAAATGCAGAGGGTTGCGACAGGAAGGGCATCCGGCGTAAAACTTCTGCCACATTGAAAAATGCAAATGATCAATACAGAATTCATACCGGATCGGTCGAGGCCCGGGTTAACAACGACCGCCATCAGTGCTGTAAACCAACAGGGTGCTGATGGAAATTGGACTACTGTTGGTCGAAGACGTCGAAGAAGGAGAGGCGGGAGGTGTGTCCGTAGGCAGAGAGAGAAGAGGAAATGCGTGAGCCTAGGACTGAGAGTAGGGACTTTGAATGTTGGAACTATGCAAGGAAAAGCTAGGGAGCTGGCTGACATGATGCAGAGGAGGAAGGTGGACATACTGTGTGTTCAGGAGACCAGGTGGAAAGGTAGAAAGGCTAGAAGCTTAGGATCAGGGTTTAAACTGTTTTATAATGGTGTGGATGGGAAGAGAAATGGAGTAGGAGTCATCTTGAAGGAGGGGTTTGTCAGGAATGTTCTAGAAGTGAAAAGAGTGTCAGACAGAGTGATGAGTCTCAAGTTAGAAATTGAAGGCGTGATGGTCAAAGTTGTTAGTGCTTATGCCCCACAGGCAGGATGTAAGCTAGAAGAGAAGGAGAGATTCTGGAGTGAGTTAGATGAAGTGATGCAGAGTACCCGCAGAGGTGAAAGAGTGGTCATTGGAGCAGACTTCAATGGACATGTTGGTGCAGGCGGCAGAGGGGAGGAGGAAGTGATGGGCAGTTGTGGTATCCAGGACAGGAACACAGAAGCACAGATGTTGATCGATTTTGCAAAAGGATGGAAATGGCTGTGGTGAATACTTTCTTCAAGAAGAAACAGAAGCATAGGGTGACTTATGAAAGCGGAGGTAAGAGCACACAGGTAGACTACATCTTGTGTAGGCGATGTAATTTGAAGGAAGTCAGTGACTGCAAAGTAGTAGTGGGTGAGAGTGTTGCCAAACAGCATAGGATGGTGGTGTGCAGGATGACACTGATGGTGAGAAAGGTGAAAAAGGCAAATGCAGAGCAGAAGACAAAGTGGTGGAAGCTGAAAAAGGAAGAGTGTCGTGTTGTCTTCAAGGAGGAGTTGAAACAGGCTTTGGGTAGTCAGGAAGTGCTTCCAGAGGACTGGACAACCACAGCCAATGTGATCAGGGAGACCGGTAGGAGAGTACTTGGTGTGTCCTCTGGAAGGAAAGTAGATAAGGAAACTTGGTGGTGGAATGAGGAAGTGCAGGAGTGTGTACAAAAGAAGAGGTTAGCCAAGAAGAAGTGGGACATTGAGAGGACCGAAGAGAGTAAACAGGAGTACAGGGAGACACAGCGTAAGGCGAAGGTAGCAGTGTCAAAGGCCAAACAGAGGGCGTATGATGACTTGTATGATAGGTTGAACAGTAAGGAGGGAGAAAATGATCTATACAGGTTAGCACAGCAGAGAAATAGAGACGGGAAAGACGTGCAGCAAGTTAGAGTGAGAAAGGACAGAGAGGGAAATGTATTGACTGATGACAGAAGTGTGCTGGGAAGATGGAAAGAGTACTTTGAAGAGCTGATGAATGAGGAAAATGAGAGAGAAAAAAGAGTAGAAGGTGTGACCTTTGAGGAGCAGGAAGTAGCAAAGATTAGTAAGGGAGAAGTGAGGAGGGCATTGAAGAGGATGAAGAGTGGAAAGGCAGTTGGCCCTGATGACATACCAGGTGAGGTATGGAAGTCTCTAAGTGAGGTAGGAGTAGATTTTCTGACAAGAATATTCAACAAGGTCTTAGAACGTGAGCAGATGCCAGAGGAATGGAGGAGAAGTGTGCTTGTGCCCATTTTTAAGAACAAGGGGGATGTACAGAGTTGTGGCAACTACAGAGGGATAAAGTTGATGAGCCATACAATGAAGCTATGGGAAAGAATAGTGGAAGCAAGACTAAGGGCAGAGGTCAGCATTTGTGAACAACAGTTTGGTTTCATGCCAAGAAAGAGCACCACAGATGCAGTGTTTGCTTTGAGGATGTTAATAGAGAAGTACAGAGAAGGTCAGAAGGAGCTGCATTGTGCCTTTGTGGATCTGGAGAAAGCATATGACAGGGTGCCGAGAGAAGAACTGTGGTATTGTATGAGGAACTCTGAAGTGGCAGAGAAGTATGTTAGAGTGGTGCAGGACATGTACGAGAGATGTAAGACAGTGGTGAGGTGTGCTGTCCGTGTGACAGAAGAGTTCAAGGTGGAGGTGGGACTGCATCAAGGGTCAGCTCTCAGCTCCTTCTTGTTTGCTATGGTGATGGACAGGCTAACAGACGAGGTTAGACAAGAATCTCCATGGACTATGATGTTTGCAGATGACATAGTGATCTGTAGTGAGAGCAGAGACCAAGTGGAGGAAAATCTAGAGAGGTGGAGGTATGCCCTGGAAAGGAGGGGATTGAAGGTTAGTCTTAGTAAGACAGAATACATGTGTGTGAACGACAAGGACCCAAGAGGAACTTTGAGGTTACAGGGGGCAGAGATAAAGAAGGTGGAGGATTTTAAGTACTTGGGCTCAACAATCCAGAGCAATGGAGAGTGTGGAAAAGAGGTGAAGAAGCGCGTGCAGGCAGGTTGGAATGGATGGAGAAAAGTGTCCGGTGTGATGTGTGATAGGAGAGTATCGGCAAGAATGAAGGGAAAAGTGTACAAGACAGTGATGAGGCCAGCAATGTTGTATGGTTTAGAGACAGTGGCCCTGGGGAAAAGATAGGAGTCAGAGTTGGAGATAGCAGAGATGAAAATGTTGAGGTTCTCTTTGGGAGTAACGAGGATGGATAGGATCAGAAATGAGTACATCAGAGGGACAGCACATGTTAGATGTTTTGGAGACAAAGTCAGAGAGGCTAGATTGAGATGGTTTGGACATGTACAGAGGAGGGATAGTCAGTATATTGGTCGTAGGATGCTGAGGTTGGAACTACCAGGCAAAAGGCCCAGAGGAAGACCAAAGAGAAGATTTATGGATGCGGTGAAGGTGGACATGAAGGTCGTTGGAGTAAGAGTAGAAGATGCAGAGAATAGGGAGAGATGGAGGCAGATCATTTGCTGTGGCGACCCCTGAAGGGAACAGCCGAAAGGAAAAGAAGAAGAAGAAGAAGCAATGACATCATATTTAGTTTTTTTAGCAACATTCCTGAGATGAAAGAAGGTCACCCGAGTAATATGATCTACATGAGCTTCAAATGAAAGACCGGCATCAATAATCATGTCAATGTCCTTTAGTGCTACACATGAGACTGAAACACCATCCAAACTTACTACATCATCAAACACCTTATTTCTATCTGCCTGAGATCCCAGTACAAGAACCTCTGTCTTATCAGAGTTTAATAGTAGGAAGTTAGAAAGCATCCAGTGTCCAATGTCCTTTACACATTTCTCAACTTTATTAAGTTGATGTCTCCCATCTGGCTTTGCAGAAATATATAACTGTGTGTCATCATCATCACAATGAAAGCTAATACCATGATCACGAATGATATTACCCAAAGGGAGCATGTATAGAAAGAAAATGATGAGCCCAGGACAAAACCTTGAGGAACACCAAACTTAACATTAGAACGTACAGAGAAATCACCATTTACAACTACAAACTGACAAATTTCATAGGTTTGGTGGCCATAGGATCTTGTCTCTGCTTTTCACGAAAGATATTGTCCTTTTGGCTTCATCAGGTTGGGTACTCCAGATCTGATTGGAGTGATTTGCAGCTGAGTGTGAAGTGGCTAGGATGAGAATCGGCACCTCTAAGTCTGAGGCCTTGGTTGTCAGCTGGAAAACGGTGGAATGCCTTCTCAGGGTCTGGAATGAGGTGTTCAAGTGGAGGAGTTCAAGTATCTTGTCTTTTTCACGAGTGAGGGAAGGATGAAGCAGGCAATCAACAAATGGATCATTGCTGTCTCTGCTGTAAAGCGGAGCCTGTACCGGTCTGTCGTGGTGAAGATGGAGCTGAGCTGCAATGCAAAACTCTCAATTAACCAGTCAATCTACGTTCCAACCCTCACCTATGATCAAGAGCTTTGGGTAATGACTGAAAGAACAAGATCACAGATTCAAGCGGCTGTAATGAGCTTCCTTTGCAGGGTGGCGAGGCTCTCCCTTAGAGATAAGGTGAGAAGTTCAGCCATCTGGGGGAGCTCGGAGTAGAATCGCTGCTCCTCCGCACTGAGAGGAGCCAGTCGAGGTGGCTAGGGCATTTGGTCAGAATGCCTCTGATCGCCTCCCTGGTGTGGTGTTTTGGACATGTGTAACCGGGAAGAGACCTTGGGGTCAACCCAGAACACGCTGGAGGGTTTATATCTCTCAGCAGATCTGGGAATGCCTTAGTATCTCCCTGGAAGAGGAATGGCTGGGGAAAGGCATGTTTGGACCTCATTGCTTAGGCAGCTGCCCATGTGTCCTGACCCTGGATTAAGTGAAGGAAGAAGAAGAAGAAGATGATGATGATGATGATGAGTTTAAAATTTTATGATCCCCAATAAAATTAAGATAATGCAAATTCTGTTTTAAAACACTGTGTGTGTGTGTGTGTGTGTGTGTGTGTGTGTGTGTGTGTGTGTCTGAAATGACAGTGCCCTACTTCTCAGTCCTGAACTGATATTGTGAGAAGGAAGCTTTCAACTCTAGCAGATTTCCCCGTCGTTTCTGGGTTTCCCTCAATAACACAAAACTCTCTCGTTCTCTCTCTCTGATTCTTATCTGTGTTGTCTAACAGGTTACACAGGAGACTAAACACACACACACACACACACACACACATACACACACACACACACACACATACACTTTGAAAAGTGTGTAAAGGACGTTAGACACTGGATTCTCACTAACTTCCTCCTTTTAAACTCTGATAAGACAGAAGTTCTTCTACTGGGATCTCAGGCAGAAAGAAATAAGGTGTCTGATGATGTAATAGGTTTGGGTGGTGTTTCAGTTTCATGTGTAGCACTAAAGGACATTGACATGATTATTGACGCCGGTCTTTCATTTGAAGCTCATGTAGACAGTATTATTCGGGTGACCTTCTTTCATCTCAGGAATGTTGCTAAAATAAGAAATATGACGTCACTGCATGATACGGAAAACTTGTTGATGCTTTTATTACCTCGAGATTAGATTATTGTGATGCGTTACTGTCTGGATGTTCTAATAGGAGCATAAACAAGCTCCAATTAGTCCAGAATGCAGCAGCAAGAGTCGTTACAAGAACCAGAAGACAAGAGCATTTCACTTCGACCTTATTTACACTGCACCGGCTCCCAGTTACATTTCACATCAAATATAAAATACTACTTTTAATTTTTAGTGGTAATTTGCAGTGAGCTCATGATCAGGTCAGGGATTTTCACTTCAGTCAGTTCAGGGATGCTGTTTTATTTATTATTCATTTAGTAGTTTATTATTAGTTCTGAGTGAGGGAATTGAATTAAAGATAATTAGACCACTAAGTTCTGGATGTTTCATGTTTTGATTTGAATAAATTTCTCTCTTACAGCCATGAGGTGTACGTAAACTCAAATGACTTCAAATAGATTTATTGGATTTAAATTACATTCATAAAATAGTTCAGGTTTCATGTAACTGACTGATTGCTGGTTTTGTGAGTTTGCTATCAGAGATCGGTTTCTGCATCAAACGTCAATCCTGAACTTGTCGTAAAAAAGAAACGAATCACAGAGACCACTTCCTGCATTAGTCATCGACTTCCTCTCGCCCCGAAGGTGCTGCTGTGAAGTTTCTCACGCAGATGGAGGGGAACATCTCCAATCATATGAATGAGTGAAAATGATCCAGTTCCGAGCCGGTTCCTGAAAGCGGCTGAGACAAGAAGCACAAATGATCACCAATCAAACGAACCGTGTTTGTGTTTCATAATAGTTTTACATTTTTAACATGATGATTAATAATCCTCACATCTCCCAGCTACACGGCACTGGGTCCTCTTTTATTGTGGTGTGGCACCATCCAGCAGTTGCACTGTAATGCACTCTAAAAGTTTTTAAAGTTTATATATGTTGTTGTTTAAGGGCAGTGGTGGCCTGTTGGTATAGTGCGCTGGATCGCTGATCCAAAGGTTGGGGGTTCGAGTCCCCCCCTAACTGGGTGCACTAACTGGGTTATCAAAGACCGGCCATGTCTCTCACTGTCTATGGTGAGAGGTTCATGTAAAAGAAACATTACTGACTTTCATAAAGAGGAGCTGCAAAGCCGCCAGCGTGTTTCTGCCCCTTGCTAAAGGGTTGTGTCAGGAAGGGCATCTGATGTAAAAACACCAATCAGATGATTCACCGTGGCGACCCCTGAAAAAGGGAAAAAGTCGAAAGAAGAAGAAGATATGTTTCTGGATGAGGATTCTGTACATGCCTGTTTTGTATGTTTGATGTTTGCCCCTCTGGCTGCTGGTATTTGTTTGTGGCTAGAAGTACTGTATGCGTGAAGCATGTGTGAAGTATGAGTGCACAATGCATGTAGAGTTTGTGGCATGTGCAAAGTGTGTCTCGCATGCAAAGTATACGTGAACTCGTACGTGTAACACCACTCAGTGAGGACAGGATGTGTGTGTGTGTGTGTGTGTGTGTGTGTGTGCCACCCTTTAAAATGGAGAATAAATCATCAACGTTTTGTATTATTTTTTATTTTTGTAGCTTTCGTGTAGTTTCAGTGGTAGTTGCAGGCTTTACCTTTTGTGTACTCTGAATTACAATTTAAACAAGTGGATCTTAGAGACCCCCTCCTCCACTTAAAAATGACTTCACTCCAGGATCCTTTGAGAGAAAGTACACCAGCAATGTACACAGAGCGTGGCTACACTCTCCTTTAATTGGGGAGGAATTTTGAATAAATAATTTGAGTTTGGCAGCCCAGCAGATGCTGGTGGCTCTGTTGAGTCTGTGAAAGTAACTCAGAGGAGAGAACACTCCCAAGAGAACGCACTTCCACGAGAATGCACTCCCACGAGAGAACACTCCCACGAGAGAACACTTCCACGAGAACGCACGCCATGAGAGAACACGAGAACGCACGCCATGAGAGAACACTCCCATGAGAACACACAGCCAGAGTTTAGCTCCACTAACTGGTCTTGCAGTGCAGAGCCTGTGATGGCCCCTGTAAGGCTGCTGCAGTAATAATAAAGTTTTTAATTTCGTCCTGAGCTCTCAGAGAAGATGGTGTTGCCTGATTCCGACATGCAGGCCCAATTCTCCACAGGATATAAAAGCTCCAGCTTCCTGTCTCTCTCCTGCATAGATACCTGCATGCTGGGGGTTGTGTGTCTTACCTAACCGCTGCAAGAGCGGATTTCATCTCATGGTTTATGGCATTGCTAATTCTGTGCGTTCTTTGATAAAATAAGTCATCTAACTTCTATAGTTGCTGTTTATATACATGTTTTATTGATATACTGGTCTAACAGTCAGGTTATAACAGAACCGGGGCTTGTCTGTACAATCCTCATTTGTTATGTGCATCATGGTTGAACATTGGGGGGGGGGGGCACAAACCAGGGTAGGAGTCATCTTGAAGGAGGGGTTTGTCAGGAATGTTCTAGAAGTGAACAGAGTGTCATACGGAGTGATGAGTCTCAAGTTAGAAATTGAAGGTGTGATGTTCAATGTTGTTAGTGCTTATGCCCCACAGACAGGATGTGAGCTAGAAGAGAAGGAGAGATTCGTAAGTGAGTTAGATGAAGTGATGCAGGCTACCCCCAGAGGTGAAAGAGTGGTCATTGGGGCAGACTTCAATGGACATGTTGGTGCAGGAAACAGAGGGTACGAGGAAGTGAGGGGCAGGTATGGTATCCAGGACAGGAACACAGAAGGAGAGATGTTGATAGATTTTTCAAAAAAGACGGAAATGGTCGTGGTCAATTCTGTCTTCCAGAAGAGAAGGAGCATAGGATAAACTGGTGGTAGAAGCACACAGGCAGAATACATCTTGTGTAGGCGATGTAATTTGAAGGAAGTCAGTGACTGCAAAGTAGTAGTGGGTGAGAGTGTTGCCAAACAGCATAGGATGGTGGTGTGCAGAATGATGCTGATGGCGAGGAAGGTGAAGTACGCAAAAGGCAGAGCAGAAGACAAAGTGGTGGAAGCTGAACAAGGAAGAGTGTCATGTTGTCTTCAAGGAGGAGTTGAAACAGGCTTTGGGTGGTCAGATGACTGGACAACTGCAGCAAATGGTGATCAGGGAGACAGGTAGGAGAGTACTTGGTGTGTCCTCTGGAAAGAAAGTAGATGAGGAAACTTGGTGGTGGAATGAGGAAGTGCAGGAGTGTGTACAAAAGAAGAGGTTAGCTAAGAAGAAATGGGGCATAGAGAGGACCGAAGAGAGTAAACAGGAGTACAGGGAGACACAGCATAAGGCGAAGGTAGCGGTGTCAAAGGCCAAACAGAGGGCGTATGATGACTTGTATGCTAGGTTGGACAGTATGGAGGGAGAAAATGATTTATACAGGTTGGCACAGCAGAGAAATAGTGATGGGTAGGATGTGCAGCAAGTTAGATTGATAAAGGACAAAGTGGGAAATGTATTGACTGATGACAGAAGTGTGCTGGGAAGATGGAAAGAGTACTTTGAAGAGCTGATGAACAAGGAAAATGAGAGAGAGAAAAAAAAAAAGAGGAGAAGAGGTGACTGTTGAGGACCAGGAAGTAGCAAAGATTAGTAAGGGTGAAGTGAGGAAGGCATTAAAGAGAATGAAGAATGGAAAGGCAGTTGGTCCTGATGACATACTGGTGGAGATATGGAAGTGTCTAGGAGAGGTAGCAGTAGATTTTCTGACAAGAACATTTAACAAGGTCTTTAGAGAGTGAGAGGATGCCAGAGGAATGGAGAAGCGTGATGGTGGCCATTTTTAAGAACAAGGGAGACGTGCAGAGTTGTGGCAACTACACAGGGATAAAGTTGATGAACCATAGGATGAAGTTATGGGAAAGAATAGTGGACGCTAGACTAAGGGCAGAGGTCAGAATTTGTGAACAACAGTTTGGATTCATGCCAAGAAAGAGCACCACAGATGCAGTGTTTGCCTTGAGGATGTTAATAGAGAAGTACAGAGAAGGTCAGAAGGAGCTGCATTGTGCCTTTGTGGATCTGGAGAAAGCATATGACAGGGTGTCGAGAGAGGAACTGTGGTATTGTATGAGGAAGTCTGGAGTGGCAGAGAAGTATGTTATAGTGGTGCAGGACATGTATGAGAGATGTAAGACAGTGGTGAGGTGTGCTGTCGGTGTGACAGAAGAGTTCAAAGTGGAGGTGAGACTGCATCAAGGTTGTAATCAGTAACGTGGACGCCTGCGTGAAGGTAGTTGAAAGGCTTTCTGGTTCCATTGTTTACTTTTCTTTTTGTTTACCTGGTTGTGAGCATGTGTTTAGATTTTTATGAGAAAACTGCATTTGGCACCGGAGGCGCAAATCAAGTGAAATGATTTGAATAGAGTTGAAGTGGACATGGAGATATAAAGTGATGATTTGTCATTTGTAGGCTGAAACCGTTTTTCCTTTGAGTTCGCTGGGCTTGATTTGGTCGTGCTGTAGGTGAAGCATGTGCTTGGGAGCATGTCTGCGGTCTTTAGTGCAGAAGTTCCCACGACGGCTTCCTGCATAAAGATTCGGAGAAAGTTAAGCTACGAGGTAGAAGTAGCCAGTTAGCAGGGACCCAAACCACTGGGATTTGTGTACATGATGGGCATGTTGGGGTAGATGAGTTTATTGCTGCACCATTACTAGGGGAAGAGAGCATTTGCTCATGTTGGCTAATCATCCATTCGTTGATTTTCTGAACCACTTAACCTAATTATGGTCACAGGGAAGCTGGAGCCCATCTCAGCCGACTCTGGGCAAGGGCAGAGTACCTCTTGGACAGCCGTCAGGCCATCGTGGGGTGGAAACACGCTGATGGCTATGCAGCTCCTCTTTATGAAAGTCAGCAACGGTTCAGCCCGCCTTTCATGACCCAGTTAGTGCACTGGGGGACCACAGTGACAACCCAGTGATAGTGGGGCTTGAATCCCAGATGACCACTCCCCCATTATTATTATTTAGTTCACAGAAGCCATCAGAGTGTTTAATAATAGGTTCTGAAGAAACTGCAAAGATCTGAGAGAAACATGAAGATTAACAGAGGAACTAAAGGCGCAAAGACCATGCCTGCATCTCAAATTCAACCCCACCCACTTTCTCCTGCCCTACAGGAAACATTTTCGTGATAAATTAGTATCACATTTAATGTCAGGTTATGAATAAAACAGAAATAAGAAGGAATTTTGTAATGGTTTTAATTTATCAGTGACCGGTTAAAACAGAACATTTACTCTGCAGCTCCAGTAAAAATAAACACAAATACAACTCTGATGCCCCCTTGAGTCTAGAATTTTAATAGCAGTCCAAGAGCCTGGACTGTGGGGCATTCCTCTCCTGCATTAATCCTACACATCATCATCATCATGAATTTTAAAGGAATAAATGAGAATATTGAAGCTTTGTTTGGACAATTAATTCACTTCTGCACAAAGAGAGAGAGAGAGAGAGAGAGAGAGAGAGAGAGAGAGAGAGAGAGAGAGTGTGAGTGTGTGTGCGAGAGAGAGCAGGAGGGAATTTGAAGTTCCTGCAGAATGACACAGGCTGGTACACACTGCTGAGAGAGTAAAGGGGAAGAGGAGGTTATTGAAACAGCCTGTGAGTCAAAACACAACACCTGAGTGTAAAAAAACAAAAATAAACAAACAAAAAACCCCTCTCTCTCACATTAAGCCAAAATAATCTTCATTCATGTTCTAATTGTCCATAATGGAGAACCCATGGAGCACCTTTACAGGTCAATGGAGCCTTTGGTCTTGAATTTTTTAGCAGATCTCTCACTGGAGCGCAGCTCAAACTTACTGCCATAAATATGAGTCACAAAGTCTCCCATCTCCACACTGAACACACTGTTCCTCTTTGGAAGGACTACACACACACACACACACACACACACACACACATTACTGACTATAGAAAACCCCCCCCACATATATCCCAATAGTAATAAATAATAACATGAATCTCACTCTTCAGGCAGTTCTCCTTCGTGATGATCTTAAATACATGTTTCAGCTCCTGGACCAAGATCCCCGAGAAGCCCACATATGAGGGGCATTTAGATCGAACAACTATGAACACACACACACACACACACACACACACACACACACACACACACACACACACACACACACACACACACACACGTTGTCACTCAGAGTACATTAGGATGAAACATGTTCCATCTCACATAGTAAAAGGTTAATTTAGGGGAACATTATCTGGTTTTATGTAAAAGTTAATACCAATCATTTCTCTTATAAAAAATAAATAAATAAAATAAAACGGTAAAAGATTGTTATCATATGTGAAGAACTGGACTGAGGACTCGCTCCTGACCTGTTAAAATAGCACCATGAAAATCGGCCTTCAGGAGTTTCTGCTGCATCGCCTGTGGGTTACTGACATACACACACACACACACACACACACACACACACACACACACACACACACACACAGCACTTGATGATTTTACGAGCAGTAGAAGAGTATTATTTGAACAATTTAATGTATATTTGATGTGGTTGCCTGTTTTCTCACCTCTCTGGTCTAAGGCCGTTACACAGATCAGAAATGTACTGCTTCCACAGATCATGCAGCGGCAGGAAGAGCTCATACCTGTGTGTAAAACACTACATCACACATGTCCATATACATGCAGGTGTGTAAAGGTGAAGTGCGCAGTGATGAAGTGATAACATACTTCTGATGCTCAGGTTTCAGATCAAACACTCTTAGTGCTCTCCTCTCTTTAGCGTTCAGTCCTTTTGCCTTCATCTTCATTCCTCTCTTCTTCCTCTCTCGGGCATAGTGCAGCATCACGGCTTTATGCTGCAGCATTTCGTCTACCTGTGTACAGCTCAAGTGAGGGGTGCTACTCTTCAGGAACGCCTTGGTGAACTTCTCTGCAGCTTCTCCATGCTGGGGCTAAACAGAAATACTCATGAGCACATGCATATACACACATGTATATGTATATATATATATATATATATATATATATACACACACACACACACACACACACACACAGAGAGAGAGAGTTGGCCCCTGACTTACAAAATCCCTTGGGTACAAAAATTCCGGATTACGAAAAAAAATTTCCTAAGTTTTCGTCCCTGGGATGCGAAAACAACCTCCTCTTACGAAAAGCACCAAATACGGCATTCAAAATTCAAACGCGCCAATCAAAATTTCACACGATTGGCGAGTTGCTCTCTCATTGGCTGTCTCCCAACATTCCACCCCGCTGGCCTCCCATTGGCTAGGAGGGATGACGTAGCTGAACGTGATGCATACTTCCTGTTTGTCACACGCGTGAAGGAGAGTTGACTGTTGGCTTGTTTTGACATTGAACATTTCGTTATTTCTGAAACCCTTCTACAATCGGGACAATATTGAACCAGAAGGAGACCTTAAAGCGGAAATACAGTGACGGAGGCGATTATTTCGGCACGATATTAAAACAGAGTGCTCCGTGGGAGAAGACCTCCGATATTGCAAGGAAGCAAGTTAATATTAAATGAGGACCTCTGATCTTTCAAACAGGTACTGTAATTCTGCTTTAAATAAAACATCCCGTCCATTTAAACATTTAAATAGAATTGTTCCGTCAGCTGCACTTTGCGTGTGGGCGTGGCCCGAGTTTTTTGTGTGTGTGTGTGTGTGTGTGTGTGAGAGACAGAGAGAGTGCACCCGTATGTGTGTGAGAGAGCGATAGACAGACTGCCTACAGAGTCAGAGATGAAAGGAGGCTTAACTCTTTAGTTTAGTTTTTTTAAAAGTTGTTTAATTCAGTAAATGTTTAATAAATGTGGAGCATGTGAGCAAAAAGCGGCTCATCTGAACCTCCGATCCCTCAAGGAATCAAGTTAAAGTTGAGTTTGGACCTCCGATCTGTCAAGCAGGGAATGTGCTTTGAATTCCAAGTCTTAAAATGCTTTGGCATCCTGCTTGTGGGCGTGGCCCGCAACGCCACAATTAACATCTAATATGTATACAATACACATTTAATGCAGACTGTATTGTGTGTGTGTGAGAGAGAGAGAGCGCGCGCACGAGAGAGAGAGAGACAGGTGTGTGTGTGTGTTAATAAAAATGTTTAATAATGGTTTAATTAATAAATATGTTAATAAAATGGTTTACTATGTTAATAAAATGTTTAAATGGTTGAATAAATAATTTTCTTTTAACACATATTTCATACAAAATTGGTGAACTTTTATCATTTTTAAAGGGTCTATGGGGTAGTCTTGGGAGCCTTGGAACGAATCACGCATTTTACATGTAAAATGCGCCCCATACTTACGAAACTCCCGCATGACAAAAAGGGCTCTGTAACGGATTAATTTTGTAATTAGGGGGCACACTGTATATAGAGACACATACATACATACATACATAAATAAATACAAACAATGCAGCTGTGTGTGTGTGTGTGTGTGTGGGGGGGGGGGGGCACAAGACACAAGCCAGTGTTCGTCTTCATGCCGGTCCCAAGCCCGGAGAAATTCAGAGGGTTGTGACAGGAAGGACATCCGGCGTAAAACTTGTGCCAGAATACGAAATCATCAAAACGAATTTCATACCGGATTGGTCGAGGCCCGGTTTAACAACGACCGTCATCAGTGCTGTTTACCAACAGGAAATTGGCCTACTGTTGGTCAAAGAAGGAGAGGTGGGAGGCATATCTGTAGGCAGAGAAAGAAAAGGAAAGGTATGAGTCTAGGACTGCGAGTAGGGACTTTAAAATGTTGGAACGATGACAGCAAAAGGTAGAGAGCTGGCTGGCATGATGCAGAGGAGGAAGGTGGACATACTGTGTGTTCAGAAGACCAGGTGAAAAGGTAGCAGGGCTAGGAGCTTAGGAGAAGGGTTTAAGCTGTTTTATCATGGTGTGGATGGGAAGAGAAATGGAGTAGGAGTCATCTTGAAGGAGGGGTTTGTCAGGAATGTTCTAGAAGTGAAGAGTGTGTCAGACAGGGTGATGAGTCTCAAGTTAGAAATTGAAGGCGTGATGGTCAAAGTTGTTAGTGCTTATGCCCCACAGACAGGATGTGAGCTAGAAGAGAAGGAGAGATTCTGGAATGAGTCAGATGAAGTTGGCAGAGTACTCTTAGAGGTGAAAGAGTGGTCATTGGTGCAGACTTCAATAGACATGTTGGTGCAGGAAACAAAGGGGATGAGGAAGTGATGGGCACGTTTGGTATCCAGGACAGGAGCACAGAAGGACAGATGTTGATAGATTTTGCGAAAAGGATTGAAATGGCTGTGGTGAATACTTTCTTCCAGAAGAGACAGGAGCATAGGGTGACTTATAAAAGCGGAGGTAGGAGCACACAGGTAGACTACATCTTGTGTAGGCGATGTAATTTGAAGGAAGTCAGTGACTGCAAAGTAGTAGCGGGTGAGAATAGGATGGTGGTGTGTAGGATGATGCTGATGGTGAGGAAGGTGAAGAATGCAAAGGCAGAGCAGAAGACAAGGTGGTGGAAGCTGAAAAAGAAAGAGTGTTGTGTTGTCTTCAGGGAGGAGTTGAAATAGGCATTGGGTGGTCAGGAAGTGCTTCCAGATGACTAGACAAGTACAGCCAATGTGATCAGGGAGACAGGTAAGAGAGTACTTGGTGTGTCCTCTGGAAGGACAGTAGACAAGGAGACTTGGTGGTGGAATGAGGAAGTGCAGGAGTGTGTACAAAAGAAGAGGTCAGCTAAGAAGAAATGGGACATAGAGAGGACCGAAGAGAGTAAACAGGTACAGGGAGACACAGCGTAAGGCGAAGGTAGCGGTGTCAAAGGCCAAACAGAGGGCGTATGATGACTTGTATGCAAAGTTGGACAGTATGGAGGGAGAAAATGATTTATACAGGTTGGCACAGCAGAGAAATAGTGATGGGTAGGATGTGCAGCAAGTTAGATTGATAAAGGACAAAGTGGGAAATGGATTGACTGATGACAGAAGTGTGCTGGGAAGGTGGAAAGAGTACAGTCGGCCCTCTACTTATGAAATTAATCAGTTCCAGAGCCTTCTTCGTAGCCTGGAGGTTTCGTAAGTAGAGGCACATTTTACATGTAAAATGTGTGATTCGTTCCAAGGCTCCCAAGACTACCCCATAAACCCTTTAAAAATGATAAAAGTGCACCAATTTTGTATGAAATATGTATGAAATGTGTTAAAAGTATAAGAAAATTATTTATTAAACAATTTAAACATTTTATTAACATATTTATTAATTAAGCCATTCTTAAATATTTTTTATTAACGCACACACGCACACATTTGTGGCGCGCTCCACCGAATGTGGGATCCTCTCACATGCGCGATGCCGGAGCATTTTAAGAAGGGGAGTTCAAAGCGCACTCCCTGCTTGACAGATCGGAGGTCCGGACTCAACTGTAACTTGTTTCCTTGAGGGATCGGAGGTCTGGATGAGCTGCGTTTTGCTCACATTCGCCACATTTATTAAACATTTATTGAATTAAAAAACGAAAAATGTACTCTCGAAAGAGAGTTAAAGAACGCCTCCTTTCAACTTTGACTGACTCTGTACGCACTCTCTCTCTCTCTGTCTCTCTCTCTCTCTCTCTTACACACACAAAACTCTCTCCGTCTCTCTGGTGTGTTTTGCCGAATGCGGGCTCCGCCCACACGCAACGTGCAACCGACGGAGCAATTGTATTTAAATGTTTAAATGGACGGGATGTTGTATCTAAAGTAGAATTACAGTACCTGTTTGAAAGATCAGAGGTCCTGATTCAATATTAACTTGCTTCCTTGTGAGATCGGAGGTCTTCTCCCATGAAGCACTCTGTTTTCATGCTCCTTCTGCTTCAATATCATGCCGAAATAACCGCCTCCGTCACTGTATTTCCGCTTTAAGGTCTCCTTCTGCTTCAATATCGTCCCGATTGTAGAGGGGTTTCGGCGATAACAAAATATAACGCTGCAATGATCAATCTCAAAACAAGCCAACAGTCCTGTTCAACTCTCCACGTGTGTGACAAACAGGAAGTATGGGTACAGGTCAGTTCCCTCCTGGCCAATGGGAGGTCAGCGGGGCGGGATGTTGGGAGACAGCAAATGAGAGAGTAACTTGCGCATTGTTTGAATTTTGAATGGCACGTTTGACGCTTTTTGTAAAAAGAGGTTGTTTTTGTAAAAAGAGGATGAAAATGTTGATGGAAAATGTTTTTCGTAACCTGGATTTTTCGTACTCAGAGTTTTTCGTAAGTAGAGGGCCGACTGTACTTTGAAGAGCTCATGAATGAGGAAAATGAGAGAGAGGGGTGACCATTGAGGACCAGGAAGTAGCAAGGATTAGTAAGGGTGAAGTGATGAGGGCATTGAAGAGGATGAAGATTGGAAAGGCCGTTGGTCCTGATGACATACCGGTGGAGGTATGAAAGTGTCTAGGCAAGATAGCAGTAGATTTCCTGACAAGAACATTCAACAAGGTTTTAGAGAGTGAGAGGATGCCAGAGGAATGGAGGAGAAGTGTGCTCGTGTCCATTTTTAAGAACGAGTGACGTGCAGAGTTGTGGCAACTACAGAGGGATAAAGTTCATGAGCCATACGATCAAGTTATGGGAAAGAATAGTGGAAGCTAGACTAAGGGCAGAGGTCAGCATTTGTGAACAGTAGTTTGGTTTCATGCCAAGAAAGAGCACCACAGATGCAGTGTTTGCTTTGAGGATGTTAATAGAGAAGTACAGAGGGAGCTGCATTGTGCCTTTGTGGATCGAGAGAAAGCATATGACAGGGTGCCGAGAGAGGAACTGTGTTATTGCATGAGAAAGTCTGGAGTGGCAGAGAAGTATGTTAGAGTGGTGCAGGACATGTATGAGAGATGTAAGACAGTAGTGAGGTGTGCTGTCGGTGTGACACAAGAGTTCATGGTGGAGGCGAGACTGAATCAATGGTCAGCTCTGAGCCCCTTCTTGTTTGGACAGGCTGACAGATGAGGTTAGACAAGAATCTCCATGGACTATGATGTTTTCAGATGACATTGTGATCTGTAGTGAGAGCAGAGAACAGTTGCAGGAAAATCTAGAGAAGTGGAGGTATGGCATGGAAAGAAATGAAGGTTAGCCTCAGTAAGACAGAATACATGTGCGTGAATGATAAGGACCCAAGAGGAACAGTGAGGTTACAGGGAGCAGGGATGAAGAAGGTGGAGGATTTTAAGTACTTAGGCTCAACAATCCATAGCAACAGAGAGTGTGGAAAAGAGGTGAAGAAGCGTATGCAGGCAGGTTGGAATGGTTGGAGAAAAGTGTCCGGTGTGATGTGTGATAGGATGGTATCAGCAAGAATGAAAGGAAAAAGTGTACAAGATGGTGATGAGGCCAGCGATGTTGTATGGTTTAGAAACAGTGGCACTGGGGAAAAGACAGGAGGTAGAGCTCGAGGTAGCAGAGATGAAAATGTTGAGGTTCTTTTTGGTTGGGAGTAACGAGGATGGATAGGATCAAGAATGAGAACATCAGAGGAACAGAACATGTAAGAGGATTTGGAGACAAAGTCAAAGAGGCTATTGGAGTAGGATGCAGAGGTTGGAACTACCAGGCAGGTCTAGAGGAAGACCAAAGAGGAGATTTATGGATTTGGTGAAGGAGGACATGAAGGTAGTTGGAGAAAGAGTAGAAGATGCAGAGGATAGGGTGGGATGGAGGCAGATGATTCGCTGTGGCGAACCCTGAAGGCAACAGCCGAAAGTAAAAGAAGAAGATACACACACATACATACTAATTTTTTAATAATATATATATATATATATATTACACACACACACACACATATGTGTGGTGGCCTCGGTATCGACCCTTTTCAGGCTTCGCCGGACAGCCGCCATTTTTTGGGTCAAGCTGAAGTGAACGGTAGTTAGTTACATCACAGCGAAAATTTTCTGGGGAAAGCTTTTTGTTCATTTCTTGTAAATATCAATGGACAATGGCTCACACGTGCGTTGTAATCGGGTGTAGCAATCGGTCCAATCAGCAAATCAAGCAAAAATTTTTTATAAGAGTATGGTTCCAATGTGACTGCATGCCTCTCCCAGACCAGCCATGCAGTTGCAATGTGCCGCTAGAATGATCCCTTCCTTGCTGGAAATAACCTATGGCTTCAGAGGTGATCATTCAGTCTCTGAGCATGTCACACCTGAAAGCAAAACTGTCTACCACTATGTGCAAATGTTTACACAATTTGCAGCAATGTTTCATGTCTACAATACATAATTCAGTGTTTACTGTTTTTAAACTTAAATTTCTGAATTCTGCAAGTTAATTTTTTAAATATTTTCACGTGACAAAATGCTCTTGGTAAAAATTTCTACTGACTGATTTTTCAGCGAAATTAATCTACACAAACGCAGTTATATGACATACATGTAACAGCAACAAAATGAAAGTGATATAAACTTTGGTATGGCTTCCATCAAAAGAAAACAAATCATCATTTTAAACTCGTTGTATCTCACAACATTTCTTTAAAACCGGGTAGGCGAGTTGAAAAAGATCATCAAGTGCACTTACTCTTGCCAGTAGTAGGCCGTTGTTGTTATTTGTATGGCACACGTCTGTCACCCAACCACAGACAAACTGGTTGTATGCCTCCAGCGATTTGTAAGCCTTTAATTCTTCAAACATGTACGCACTTATTCCGGTCACTAGATAATTTACAATGTCGATGTAGGTGACATCAGGGAGAGTATCTCGTTCTTTCGTCCACTCTTGCGCTGGTATGTCTTCGTACGGGTCTCTTCGGTTGATCAACAACAACTTTTCTTCATACCTCTCGAGAAACAAAATCTAAACTGTTTCTATAGATCGTCTTCGCCTTGGAAAATGTGGTCATGTTCACGCATGCAACAATGGCTTTTACTTTTACAACAGTGGCTTTTACTTGCTTGACCCAAAAAATGGCAGACATGCTAATTACATCCGGGTTACTGCGCGTCAGTGAAAAGGGTGTATAGGGCACTGGATCACTGATTCTAGGGTTGGGAGTTCGAGTCCCATTCTCCACAATATTGTCACTATCCTCCCCAGTGCAGCTAACTGGGTTATCAAAGGCTGGCCATGTCTCTCACTGTCTATAACGAACCATTGCTGACTTTCATAAAGAGTAGGCTGCAAAGCCGTCAGCAAGTTTCTGTCTCTTTCTAAAGGGTAGTGTCAGGAAGGGCATCCAAAACCTATGCCAAATCAAATATGGCAACCCCTGAACAAGGGAAAAAGCGGAAAGTATATATAGAGATATCCCTATACATATATCTGTCTTCCTTTCGGCTTTTTCCCTTTTACTTGGGAGTCGCCACAGCGAATCATCAGATTCGCACGTTTGATTTGGCAGAGGTTTTTACGTCGGATGCCCTTCCTGTCACAATCCTTTTTAGCAAGGGACAGAAACACACTGACGACTTTGCAGCCTACTTTACGAAAGTCATTAATGGTTCTTTTACATGCCTCTCACCATAGACAGTGAGAGACATGGCCTGCCTTTGATAACCCAGTTAGCTGCACTGGGGGGTACAGTGACAACCTTGTGGAGAGTGGGACTTGAACCCCCAACGTTTGGATCAGCGAGCCAGCGCCCTATACCACTAGACCACCACTGCCCCTATTTATATTTTGTTTACATCTTGGTGATTATTTTGTGATTATAGATTGTGATTATTTTGTGATTTGGATCCATATATATATATGGATATATATATATATATATATATATAGAGAGAGAGAGAGAGAGAGAGAGAGTTGAGCAAGGAGAAAACATACTTGTCGGAGCATATTGTACTTTTATTTATTCATGTAACAATGATGACAAATTAAAATTTGTAAGATTAAAATCTCTTTAGCCACCTGAACTCCCAGAAGAATACTTTCTTCAGGTGGAAGTCTGGACAATACCACATCTACACACAGAAAGGAAGAAAGCTCTTATCTGAACAGGATTAAGAGAGAATTAAACAGGTCATCTCTGCGATCTAATATAACCCAAGATATTTAAACCATCACTCCTTACTTACTTTCCATTGACGATTCTTACTTTTACCTTCAGTCTCAAAAATGTGAAGAAAATAAAACAATCATAACAAAAACATTCCCTCTGTTTTCCAACACATGCGTTTCTTATTCTCTTCCGGAATGTAATGCGACACGTCCCACCTTGTAACTTATGATTGGATAATTTTGAAGACAGCAGGCCTTTGAGCAAATAGAATCACCGGATACTGGACTGTATTAACCAATCGTTTCCGATTAAACGGAAATGTTTATCTTATTTACATACTGAACTATGTTTTAATACGTATTTTTTTATAGTTAGATAATCATATATCTGTAATGGTGTCACCAAGAGAATTATATCTATTTTAGCAATGGTGTTTTCTTCTTCACCAACACAGCCCCGCCTCCACACGACAACAGGAAGTACTTTTCTATTGGTCAGTTTTGCTTTTCCTGGGGAAGTTTGAAAGTTGGAGAAAGAGAGTGGGTTGATTTCATCAAAAGTTTCCTTTAGTAAAACGTTCCGTGAGTTCAGTGCTTGTTTCATTTCTATTTATGTTTTATACTTTATTTTTATACAGAAAATAGTTTTAATCTCACAGATAAACATGAAATTTGTAAAGTGCAGTTTGGACACACTGGAGCCTGAATATCCACCAAATACCACTGATGGTAGTATTATTATTATTGCTATTATTATTATTATTATTATTATTGTTGTTGTTGTTGTTGTTGTGATTATGATAACGAAACATGGTTTGCAATGTGTATCTTGTTTATTTAAAACTTAAGACATGTTAATGCCGTTTTACACTAAAGTAATATGCATTAATAACTGTTGACTTTATTTACATTTATTATTATTATTATTATTATTATTATTATTAATCGCAATATTATATAATAAATTATGCACTTATAATTATATTTTTGGGCTATACGTACTCTTCAGACTTTTATTGATCACTTTCGAAGGTGTGGAAGCTGAAAATGCAGGACGGTAAAGTCCTAAAATTAGTGAATGGCAAGATCAGTGGTTCCCAACCTGGGTTCAATCGAACCCTCGGGGTTCAGGGGTTCGGCGGAGCCTCTGCCACGGAGGTCAGGACACACCCGACTCATCATGTCAATTAGTGATGACACGCCCCGCTTGGCCATCACTGGCTGCAGATGATCACATTACATTGCTTGGCCAATCAGTGCCGCGGGGAATTTAGCACGCTCAGTCGTCAATGTGTGAAGTCGTGAGATTTTTTTCGGAATATTTTAATCCATACTAACTATGTCAAGCAAATAAAGAAAGTGGTTGGACGAATATGTACAACATGGATTCACATGCATCACGGAACGTGATGGGACTCGGCATCCTATCTGAATGATATGCAATGCCAAGTTGAGCAACTCTAGTCTCTCACAAGCAAAACTAAAGGAACACTTCGTGAAACTGCATGGAGATGGGAATACAAGAACACAACAGTACCTATGTCTTGAATTTGTAAAAAAAAAAAAATCATATTTTTATTTTTCACTGATGAAGGGTTCGGTGAATGTGCATATGAAACTGGTGGGGTTTGGTACCTCCAACAAGGTTAAGAACCACTGGTCAAGATATATTATTTTTATTTAAATGAAAATAAATTGTAGGGGCAGTGGTGGGCCGGTGGTAAGGGGCTGGATTACTGATCCTAAGGAATAATATCTTTATGTTTATTTTAATACTGTATTTATTTTTTGTCTCAATCATGTGAAAATTTGCAGGGTGTTATGTATGTCAGTCTGAGTCCTCAGAAGTTGCCCTTTTGTTCTTTCTGGCTTTAGAAGTATGACTGATCACAGTGTGATTATTTTCACTGGAGGACCCACAGGCATCCGCTTATCAGGCCTGGGTGTAGAAAGCGGGTTTTACATACATACATACAAATATTTATATAGCGCTAATTCTGGCACATGCCACTCAAAAGCGCTGGGGGTGAGTCAGAACTTATTGATAGGCGTGGTAGGCAAGTGTGAACAGATGTTTTTTAAGTTGTGACTTGAACGTGTTTATGTTCACTTGGGATCTGACATGGATCGGTAGATTGTTTCACAGTATTGGAGCCGCTTTCTCAAATGAACCGTCACCAAATGTATGCGTTTGGGTGGCTGGTATCTCCAGGAGATTCTTTGAGTTTGATCGGAGAGATCTGAGTGGCTGGTACTCTGGAAGAAGATTGGCGAGGTAGTTGGGAGCAAGGCCTTTCATGCACTTGAACACAAGGAGCATTATCTTATACTGAATCCTGTATCTGACTGGCAGCCAGTGTAAGCTGTGTAGTACAGGAGGAATGTGGTCATACTTCTGGTGAAGTGTGATGACCCTCGCTGCAGTGCTCTGCACATGTTGAAGCTCGTCAAGTAAATACTCAGATGTTCCAAATAGCAGAGAACTCGACGTGATGAACGCTTGGACGAGAGCTGAAGTGGACTTCACATCAAGATATTGTCTGATATTGCTGATGTTGTGAATGTGATAATATGCACTCTTGCAGATGCTGTTGATGTGGGATTCCATACTGAGGTTGGAGTCGAATAATACACCAAGATTCCGGGCTTCTTTGCTCATAGAGATCACAAAATCACCAATGCGGAATGCTGGAATGTTTTTTTTTTCTTTTGGACATCTTGAACTTGTATATCTGAGCCTCAGATATAAAACTAATAAAGAATGCAGCTGTGAGGAGGGGCACAAGCCAGTGTTCACCCTCACGCAGGTCCCAAGCCCGGATAAATGCAGAGGGTTGCGACAACTTCTGCCAAAATTCTCATGCAAATGATCAAAACGAAATTTCATACCGGATCGGTCAAGGCCCGACGGCCATCAGTGCTGTTAACCAACAGGGTGCTGGTGGAAATTGGACGACTGTTGGTCGAAGACGTCAAAGAAGGAGAGGCGGGAGGCGTGTCCGTAGGAAGGTGGACATACTGTGTGTTCAGGAGACCAGGTGGAAAGATAGCAAGACTAGAAGCTTAGGAGCAGGGTTTAAGCTGTTTTAGCATGGTGTGGATGGGAAGAGAAATGGAGTAGGAGTCATTTTGAAGGAGGGGTTGGTCAGGAATGTTCTAGAAGTGAAAAGAGTGTCAGACAGAGTGATGAGTCTCAAGTTAGAAATTGAAGGTGTGATGTTCAATGTTGTTAGTGCTTATGCCCCACAAGCAGGATGTAAACTAGAAGAGATGTAGAGATTCTGGAGTGAGTGAGATGAAGTGATGCAGAGGACCCCCAGAGGTGAAAGAGTGGTCATTGATGCAGACTTCAATGGACATGTTGGTGCAGGCAACAGAGGGGACAAGGAAGGAATGGGCAGGTTTGGTATCCTGGACAGGAACACAGAGGGACAGATCGATTTTGCAAAAATGATGGAAATGGCTTATATATATAGTCTGGAAGAAAGAGGAGCATAGGGTGACTTATGAAAGCGGACGTAGGAGCACACAGGCAGACTACATCTTGTGTAGGCGATGTAATTTGGAGGAAGTCAGTGACTGCAAAGTAGTGGTGGGTGAATATGTTGCCAAATAGCATCGGATGGTGGTGTGCAGGATGATAATGATGGTGAGGAAGGTGAAGAAGGCAAAGGCAGAGCAGAAGACAAAGTGGTGGAAGCTGAAAAAGGAAGAGTGTCGCGTTGTCTTAATAAAGGAGGAGTGGAAACCGGCTTTGAGTGGTCAGGAAGTGCTTCGCTTCCAGATGACTGGACAAGAACAGCCAATGTGATCAGGGAGACAGGGAGGAGAATACTTGGTGTGTCCTCTAGAAGAAAAGTAGATAAGGAGACTTGGTGGTGGAATGAGGAAGTGCATACAAAAGAAGAGGTTAGCGAAGAAGAAGTGGGATATAGAGTGGACTGAAGAGAGTAAACAGGAGTACAGAGAGACACAGCGTAAGGCGAAGCTAGCGGTATCAAAGGCCAAACAGAGGGCGTATGATGACTTGTATGATAGGTTGGACAGTAAGGAGGGAGAAAATGATTTATACAGGTTGGCACAGCAGAGAAATAGAGATGGGAAAGACGTGCAGCAAGTTAGAGTGATAAAGGACAGAGAGGGAAATGTATTGACTGATGACAGAAGTGTGCTGGGAAGATGGAAAGAGTACTTTGAAGAGCTCATGAACGAGGAAAATGAAACAGAAAAAAAGGATAGAAGGGGTGACCGTTGAGGACCAGGAAGTAGCAAAGATTAGTAAGGGTGAAGTGAGGAGGACATTGAAAAAGGATGGAAATGGCAGTGGTGAATACTTTCTTCCAGAAGAGAGAGGAGCATAGGGTGACTTATAAAAGTGGAGGGAGGAGCACACAGGTAGACTACATCTTGTGCGGGCGATGTAATTTAAAGGAAGTCAGTGACTGCAAAGTAGTAGCGGGTGAGAGTGTTGCCAAACAGCATAGGATGGTGGTGTGCAGGATGATGCTGATGGTGAGGAAGGTGAAGAAGGCAAAGGCAGAGCAGAAGACAAAGTGGTGGAAGTTGAAAAGGAAGAGTGTCGGATTGTCTTCAAGGAGGAGTTGAAACAGGCTTTGGGTGGTCAGGAAGTGCTTCCAGATGACTGGACAACTACAGCTAATGTGATCAGGGAGACAGGTAGGAGAGTACTTGGTGTGTCCTCTGGAAGGAAGGTGGCTAAGGAAACTTGGTGGTGGAATGAGGAAGTGCAGGAGTGTGTACAAAAGAAGAGGTTAGCTAAGAAGAAGTGGGACACAGAGAGGACAGAAGAGAGTAAACAGGAGTACAGGGAGACACAGCGTAAGGCGAAGGTAGCGGTGTCAAAGGCCAAACAGAGGGCGTATGATGACTTGTATGATAGGTTGGACAGTAAGGAGGGAGAAAATGATTTATACAGGTTAGCACAGCAGAGAAATAGAGATGGGAAAGACGTGCAGCAAGTTAGAGTGATAAAGGACAGAGAGGGAAATGTATTGACTGATGACAGAAGTGTGCTGGGAAGATGGAAAGAGTACTTTGAAGAGCTGATGAATGAGGAAAATGAGAGAGAAAAAAAGAGTAGAAGAGGTGACTATTGAGGACCAGGAAGTAGCAAAGATTAGTAAGGGTGAAGTGAGGAGGGCATTGAAGAGGATGAAGAGTGGAAAGGCAGTTGATCCTGATGACATACCGGTGGAGGTATGGAAGTGTCTAGGGGAGGTAGCAGTAGATTTTCTGACAAGAATATTCAACAAGGTCTTAGAAAGTGAGCAGATGCCGGAGGAATGGAGGAGAAGTCTGCTTGTGCCCATTTTTAAGAACAAGGGAGATGTGCAGAGTTGTGGCAACTACAGAGGGATAAAGTTGATGAGCCATACGATGAAGTTATGGGAAATAATACTGGAAGCTAGACTAAGGGCAGAGGTCAGCATTTGTGAACAACAGTTTGGTTTCATGCCAAGAAAGAGCACCACAGATGCAGTGTTTACTTTGAGGATGTTAATAGAGAAGTACAGAGAAGGTCAGAGGGAGCTGCATTGTGCCTTTGTGGATCTAGAGAAAGCTTATGACAGGGTCCCGAGAGAAGAATTGTGGTATTCTATGAGGAAGTCTGGAGTGGCAGAGAAGTACGTTAGAGCGGTGCAGGACATGTATGAGAGATGTAAGACAGTGGTGAGGTGTGCTGTCGGTGTGACAGAAGAGTTCAAGGTGGAGGTGGGACTTTATCAAGGGTCAGCTCTCAGCCCCTTTTTGTTTGCTATGGTGATGGACAGGCTGACAGACGAGGTGAGACAAGCATCTCCATCGACTGTGATGTTTGCAGATGACATCGTGATCTGTAGTGAGAGCAGAGAACAAGTGGAGGAAAATCTAGAGAGGTGGCGATATGTCCTGGAAAGGAGAGGAATGAAGGTTAGCCTCAGTAAGACAGAATACATGTGTGTGAACGACAAGGAGCCAAGAGGAACGGTGAGGTTACAGGGAGCAGAGATAAAGAAGGTGAAGGATTTTAAGTACTTAGGCTCAACAATCCAGAGCAATGGAGAGTGTGGAAAAGAGGTGAAGACGCGTGCGCAGGCAGGTTGGAATGGATGGAGAAAAGTGTCCGGTGTGATGCGTGATAGGAGAGTATCGTCAAGAATGAAAGGAAAAATGTAAAAGACGGTGATGAGGCCAGCGATGATGTATGGTTTAGAAACAGTGGCTCTTGAGAAAAGACAGGCGGCAGAGCTGGAGGTCGCAGATATGAAAATGTTGAGATTCTTTTTGGGAGTAACAAGGATGGATAGGATCAGGAATGAGTACATCAGCGGGACAGCACATGTAAGATGTTTTGGAGAAAAAGTCAAAGAGGCTAGCTTGAGATGGTTTGGACATGTACAGAGGAGGGATAGTGAATATATTGGTAGTAGGATGCTGAGGTTGAAACTATCAGGTAGAAGGCAGGTAGTTGGAATAAGAGTAGAAGATGCAGAGGATAGGGTGAGATGGAGGCAGATCATTTGCTGTGGCGACCCCTGAAGGGAAAAGCCGAAAGGAAAAGAATAAGATATAAAACTATACAAATCCCAAAGAGTGATTATCCGAGAGGTGTTTAATTGTTACTGACCTTTTTTCTATAGGGTTGTGTCAGGAAGGGCATCTGACGTAAAAACCAACGCCAAATCAAACGTGCGAATCATTCGCTGTGGTGACTCTTGATAAAGGGAAAAAGCCGAAAGGAAATCTCATTCTAATATCTGTGAGAAGGAAACCTCGAGGTGTGCATCTTGTTATTAAGAAGAGCATCATGGCTGCTGATGGACAATGAAGAACTTTCCTGTTCATTGTGATCGGATTTTGATTATGATGATGATTTTAATAACTTTTTATCAGGATCTGCAGCTTGACTTACCATTAAAACCAGATAAACATAAAAAAAAGTAGGAAATATAAATAATCACAAATAGATATTGAATCGGATATATTTATGATTCTCTTCCTGTTTTCTTCAATCATCACTTCATCTCTGTTTAGAGAGATTTCTGAATGAAGACGATCCTGAGGATGGTTATGATGATCGTGATGATGATGACGGTGATGATGATGATGATGATGATGATGATGACAGTGGTACAGATCACCTCTTGCTCGATGCTGGGATCAGTTCTCACCTGCAGCCGGCCGAGTTGACGGGGAGTGCAGGGTTACCCGCCCTGTTCCAGACTAACCACTTGGTTTTCTATGAGAGGTTTAAAGCCTATCAGGACTACATGCTGGGTAATCAACACCTCCCTGTGTGTGTGTGTGTGTGTGTGTGTGGGGGGGGGGGTAGGGGGGGTGGCTTAGTGCTTAATGCAACTTGTTGCTAATCCAAAAGTCAGCGGTTCAATCCCCACTGTCACCACCACTGGGCTTTTGAGTAAGGCCCTTGCTCCTCATTTGCTCAAGTTGTATAAAAATTATTATTGTTGGTCGCTCTGGACAAGAGCATGTTCCAAATGCTGAAAAGGTAATGTAAATGTGTGTCCGTAATAGTGTGATGTATATGTTGTAGGAGACTGTAAGCCGTCAGAGGTGAAGGTGTTCATTGCGGATTATCTGGAGAAGGTGGTGGAGCCGTGTGATTGGAGGGCACTGTGGAACACTGATGTGTTTGATGTATTGGTGAAGGTGAGTGATGAGGTAGAGATGTAGCACTGTTAAATAGCACACTGTCACCACACCACACCCTGCACTTACATAGGTGTGTGTAGGTGCTTTATACTGGTGTGTGTAGATGTTTTATACTGGTGTGTGTGTGTGTGTGTGTGTAGGTGTTGGATGTGGACTTTAAGGAGATGAGGGCGAGGGTGGAGGTTGTTCTCCCGATGCAGTGTGAGGCTCGAGGCTGTGAGCTGTGTGAGGAATCCATGAGAACCTTACTGGAGGTCACCATGAACCGAGTTCCACTGCAGGACCTCAGTGTGGTTTATGACTCGTCCGGAGACTTTGACCAAACTGCACTTGCACTGGAACACCTCAGGTTCATGTCTGTCCTTCTCACTGTCTGTCTCATAGTAATGTTCTTATTTTACTAGTGTGGTTTTTGTGTGTGTGTGTTGTGGAATGTGAATGTATGTAACGGGATGTTCTCAGTAGATGAATATAATCTCTGTGAAGACTGAGACTTTTGACTCCGTAATCTCACACAGCACCACCTTTTCAGAATGTGGGATCTCTAGGTTCTGGGAGAGATGGCTTGCTAGTGTTATGTCCCTGTGCTTTTAAATATTTTCACTGAGACTCAGAATGACCCTTTAAATAACGTGACCTGAACTGCTGGGTATTAGTGTTTTAAGAAAAGTGAAAAAAATCAAAATGTCAAAATGAGTCATACTGCAGCCTCTAGATTCCACACACACACCTTATAAACGATTCTCACTGAGAAGAATGTCCCGCCTCTGGTGCTGTAAACATCTGAGATATGTTCACACGGTACACACTGCGTGTTTAAATTGTATGAACTGATGCTGTAAGTCGAAATAAGCCTTAAACTTTTTTACTTATATATATCGACAGACATGTAACATGCACAACACACACACACTCTGTGTTTGAAGGATAAATGAAGCGGTGCTGTGTCTCGTTCAAGTTTCAGCTTCATCTTCGATCACGTCTGTAACACGCGCTGATAGAAAACAGACTTTGTTACCATGGAAACTAAAGGCACATTAGATTTTTAATCAGAACATTAACATCAAAGATTATTAATTATGCAGAGAAGACTGAGTGTGTTAGCGCTTGAGGGCTGTTGTATGTGTTGTATAACTCACACATACACACACATACTCATACACGCACTCAATTACACACAAATACACACACTCATATGCTCATATACACACTAGGGTTATAACTATTTTACAATATCTATACCCTGAATCATATTTTGATGTACTTTTGCTAGTAATAAAAGGAATTGACCTTCCTTTGGTCATATTTTTGAAAAACGTCCCCCCGGACTCAAAATGAAGTTCGTAAAGCCTACCAACAACCAGAATAATATTGTTGGAAGGTTAATATCTGTTCAATCATAAAATAACCAAAGGCAATTTTCTCTTGACCAACACAGGAACAAAACACATAATCAGGGTAAAGATAATATAAAATAAGCCACTAAAATAAAAAAAAAATGATGATTGTCAGTGTTGGTTAGCAACGATGAATCGAAGTGGAATGTTGCTCTTGTCCTTACATGTGGCATGAATTTTCTGCATCGCTGTGATTGCTCGTTCATAGCATTGGTTACTGCGTGGGATATCAATTCTTGATGGCTCTTGCTCCCAATGTTTTCTGAGACACATCAGTGCTGATTTTCTTCAATTATACCAAAAATTCATCCAATCATGATGTAGGACTTTGATTTTGGAAAAAAAAAGTTATAACCCTAATACACACACTCGTATACACACACACTCGTATACACATACACACGCATCCACACACTCATGTTCTCACACATACTCATACTCACATACACACACTCCTTTACACACACACACTCATATACAGTACTCATACACACTCATTTACACACACACTCATTCACACGCACACTCATTTACTTACACACACACTCATATACAGTACAGTACTCATATACACACACACACTCATTTACATAAACATACACAGTCATTTATACACACACGCACATTCACACACTCTCATACGCATACACACACACACACATACACCACTCTGCTCCTGAAGTGCACTCAGTAGTGTACACTCTGTTATGTCTCTGCAGGTTTTTTTACAAACATATCTGGCGGAAGTGGGACGAGGAGGATGAGGATGATGAGTTTGATTACTTTGTTCGCTGCGTGGAACCTCGACTCCGACTGTGAGGCAATATCTCTCTCTGCCTCTTTCTCTGTGTCTCTGTTTCTGTCTTTCTCTCTCTCTCTCTCTCTCCAGTAGGTGGTATAAATATACACACTCATTCTATACCTAATATTATTCTCTCGTTTTTTAGTTTTCTTGGTGTATGAAATGGAGCGAGTATAATTTTAAGAAATGCACTAAGCAGTGTACACTTACAGTGCAGATAGAAGTGTCAGATGTTTTAGAATTTGTGGTTGTTCTTCTCATTTTCATCCTCCTGAGATTCCACATCTCTGTACCTTGAGCTTTTTTACCTAGGCTGTAAGATTAATCGATTTTAAATCGTAATCAGATTAAGTAATTATGACAATGTTTAAAAAATTAGGCGTCAAATCGATTTTCCTCTCTATCATACCTCATGCCTCCAGGCTACCATAGGCTCCTCCTTACTGCAATGGTGCTCCCTGGTTTCCAAACCCACACCAGTGTAAACAAATATGGAGTTTACAAAAGAAGGTGAGAGTTTCGTTGCTAAACAGAGAAAGAGCAAGTCAGTCGTGTGGAACTGATACCGCCTCAAAGTTTTGGACGAAGAGCAAACCGCTGCAAAATCTGTCTGAAGGCGGGACCTACTAAAGAGAGCAGCACGACTAAACTTGTACCTCAAGAAGAACCACACGCTGGAGCGGAGCCACGCTTTGCATTGTTGGCTGCGCAAGAAAGCCAAAGACCGTCTAAAACAAACTGGGTTCAAACACATGTGGAACGTGATAGACTCCCGCGACAACCTACCAGAAGAAGCCTGTGCCCTGTTCCTCCCTGTCACTGGCAGACGGAGTTGGAACTGAGATGGGAACCTACCTGTTGACCTCGGAGATAAGTGAGGATGCTGATCTACTTCAGTGGGGAAAGAAACATGAAGACAACTTTCCAAGACTCTGCAAGTCAGCCAAGAAATTCCACCCATCCCTGCCACGAGGGCCCGTTCAGCGAGGCTCTTTAGTGTTGGAGGGAGGCATTGTAACATGCTCCAGGGAATCCCTCAAGTTTATTTGCCTTTTTCTAAAATAAAAACAATATTTAAAATAACTTGTGTTGTGTTTTGTAGTTTTTGCCAAAAAATATCCTCATCATCTTCCGCTAAGTCCAAGATCGGGTCGCAGGGGCAGAAACCTAAGCAAAGAAGTCCAAATGTCCCTCTCCCCAGCCACTTCCTCCAACTCTTCCGGGGGGTCACTGAGGCGGTCCCAGACAAGTAGAGAGACATAGTCCCTTCAGCGTGTTCTCGGTCGACCCCGGGGTCGCGTCCCGGTTGGACATGCCTGAAACACCACACCAGGGAGACGTCCAGGAAGCATTCTGATTACATGCCCGAGCCACCTCAACTGACCCATCTCAAAGCAGAGTAGCAGCAGATCGACTCCGAGCTCTCCATGGATGGTAGAGCTTCTCACCTTATCTCTAAGGGAGAACCCCGCCACCTGGTAAAGGAAGCTCATTTCAGCCGCTTGTATCCGCGATCTTGTTCTTTCGGTCACTACCCAAAGCTCGTGACCATAGGTGAGGGTTAGAACGTAGATCGACTGGTAAATTGAGGGCTTCGCCTTGCGGCTCAGCTCCTTCTTCACCACGACAGACCGGTTCAGGCTCCGTTTAACAGCAGAGGCTGCAGCGATCCGTCTGTCGATCTCCAGCTCCATCCTTCCCTCACTCGTGAACAAGATCCCAAGACACTTAAACTCCTCCACTTGGGGCAGGACCTTATTCCTGATCCGGAGGGTGCATTCAACCCTTGTCCAACTGAGAACCATGGCCTTGGACTTGGAGGTACTGATCCTCATCCTGGCTGCTTCGCACTCGGCTGTGAATCGTTTCAATGAGAGCTGGAGGTCCCGACTTGATGAAGCCAAAAGGACATCATCCGCAAAAAGCAGAGACGAGATCCGATGGCCACCAAACCAGAACCCCTCAATGCCTCGACTGCGCCTAGAAATTCTGTCCATAAAAATTATGAACAGAATCGGTGACAAAGGACAGCCTTGGTGGACTGCAACTCCCACCGGAAACGAATTCGACCTGTTGTTACCAATATGGACCAAACTCTGGCTCCGGTGATACAGCGATCGAATGGCCCGTAGCAACCGGTCCGGAACACTCTAATCCTGGAGCACACCCCACAAGATTGTTCAAGGGACACGGTCGAAAGCCTTTTCCAAATCCACAAAGCACATGTGGACAGATTGGGCAAACTCCCATGCCCCCTCCGAAATCCTGTGGAGCATATAGAGTTGGTCAAGAGTGCTACCGCCAGGACGAAAACCACATTGTTCCTCCTGAATCCAAGGTTCAACTATCAGTCGGATCCTCCTCTCCAGTACCCCTGCATAGAATTTCCCAGGTAGGCCGAGGAGTGTGATTCCCCGATAATAGGACCACCACCCCGGTTTTCCAATCCAGAGGTACAGCCCCCAATGACCACGTGATGTTGTAGAGACGTGTCAGCCAAGACAGTCCTACAGCATCCAGAGCCCTGAGATAATCTGGGTGGATCTCGTCCGACCCTGGAACTCGACCACTGAGGAGCTTTTTGAGAACCTCAGTGACCTCCATTCCATTGATGGGCAGACCCCTACCCAAACCCCAGGGTCTTCCTCTTCCACAGGGAGCATGTTTGTGGGATTGAGGAGCTCCTCAAAGTATTTCCTCCACCTCTCGACTACATCCCCAGTCGAGGTAAGCAGCTCTCCACCTCCACTGTAAACAGTGTTTATGGAGAACTGCTTCCCCCTCCTGAGGCGTCAGATGCCGGTCCAGAACCTTTTCGAGGCCAACCGATAATCACTCTCCAGGCCCTCACCGAACTCCTCCAACGCCCGAGATGTTGCATCTGCGATGCAGTACTGCTGGTACCTGTCTGCTGCCTCGGGAGTCCCACAGGCTAATAAAACCTGATAGGCCTCCTTCTTCAGCTGGACGGCCCCCTTCACCACAGGTGTCCACCACCGGGTTCGAGGGTTACTGCCGCGACAAGCATCGACAAACTTCCGGCCACAGCTATGGGCTGCCGCCTCAGCAGTGGAGGCACGAAACATGGCCCATTCGGATTCCATGTCTCCCGCGTCCTCCGGGACGTGGTTGTAGCTCTGCCGGAGGTGGGAGCTCTGCCGGAGGTGGGAGCTCTGCCAAACGTTCCCAGCAGACCCTGATTACACGCTTGGGCCTGCCAGGTCTGGCTGCAACATACGGCTGCAAGTTCTGATGACACGACTACAAAGTCAATCATTGAACTGCGACCTAGGCTATCCTGGTGCCAAGTGCACTTATGTGCACACTTGTGTTTGAACATGGTGATCGTGATGGACAAACTGTGACGAGCACAGAAGTCCAACAACGAAACACCAATCGAGTTCCGACTGGAGACGCCGTACATACCGATCACACCTTTTCAGGTCACACTATTGTTGCCCACATGGGCGTTGAAGTCTCCCAAGACAACGAGTGAGTCTCCCGAGGGAGCGTTCTCCAACACATCTCCCAAGGACTCCAAGAAGGGTGCGTACTCTGAATTGTCATTTGGTGCATAAACACAAATAACAGTCAGGACCCATACCTCCACCTGAAGACGGAGGGAAGCTACACTTTCGTCAACTGGGGAGAACCCCAACATTTGGGCCCCAAGACGGGGGGGCAATAGGAATGCCCACACCGGCTCGCTGCCTGTCCCCATGAGCAACTCCAGAATGGAATAAGGTCCAGCCTCTGTCGAGATTGGTGGTTCCAGAGCCCAAGCTATGTGTTGAGGTGAGCCCGACTATATCTATTCGGTATCGCTTCACCTCACGCACCAGATCAGGCTCCTTTCTCGCCAGAGAGGTGACATTCCATGTCCTGAGGGTCAGAGTGAGTAGCAGAGGATCGGTTCGACAGAACCCATGCCTTCGGCTGTCACCCAACTCACATTGCATCCGACCCCAAAAACTCCACCCACGGGTGGTGGGTCCATGGGAGGGTGGACCCATGTCTCCTTTTTGGGCTGGGTCCAGCCAGACTCCATGGGCAGCTGCCCGAGCACCAGGCGCTCGCCTTCGAGCCCCTTCCCCGGGCCTGGCTCCAGGGAGGGACCTTGGTGACTCGCGTCCGGGCAAGGGAGACTGCTTCCTTGTATGTCTCTCAGTCATAAGGGTCTTCTGAATTGCACTTTGTCTGGACCTTCACCCAGGACCAGTTTGCCTTGGGTGACCCTACCAGGGGCATTATGCCATCGACAACCTATCGACAAATTTTCCAAGATGTTGCCGGGTGACCTGCAGCCAGTTACAGGAGCTCTTCAGTATCTAGGATCATTGGGTCACGCAAACCCCTCCACCACGATAAGGTGACGATTCAGGGAGGGGTGCCAAAAAATACATTATTGAAAATAATAGTTTTCAGAGGAAAAAAAAAACCCAGGATTTTATTTTTGGCCACAATTGTGCAGCCCTACTTTTTACTAAAATGTGTGTCTTCATGTTTCTGTGTGCACCTGTGTCTGCATCTGTCTGCGTGTGTCTGTGCTTCTGACCTGTCTGTGTGTCTCCTGCGTGTCTGTGTCTCTGCGTGTCTGTGTTTGTGTGTCTGCACCTGTCTGCGTGCCTGTGTGTGTGTGTGTGTGTGTTTGTGTGTGTGTGCGCCTGTGTGTCTGTGCACCTGTGTATTGCAGATATTATGATATCATGGAGGACCGTGTTCCTTCTGGTCTGGTGGAGGAGTATCACACACTACTGCAGCGATGCACACACACCTTTCAGGAGTTCTCCAGCCTGAGGAATGTTCTGAGTAGCGACTCAGACTCAGAACTTGACAATGTGTCCATGGTGGAAGGATTGCGCATGTATGAGCTCATGGAGACTCTGAAACGCCGACTGTGCATCATCGAGAACCCACTTCTCAGGTGTGTGAGATTGAAACCCCCAGAAGGGTGAGAAGGGTGGTGTCAGTGGGGAAAGTGCTGAGGATTGTGTCCGTTTCTTCTAAAAAAAAAAAAGTGTCCTGAGGTCCAGGAGGGTGGTAAATGATGATGAGAAGGTTGATGGGAGGGGAAACTTTTACTGCATGTACCTTAAAGGAAGAGATGCCGAGATGAGACAGAGAGATGTAAAGTACTGACTGTGTGACAGGAGCAGACCTATACCTTCAGATCTCCCAGTTACTCATAGAGTATGAGAGAAACCGTAAGTGGAGGAAAGATCTGCTGGTGTTGCAGAGTCGTGCGAGGAAATCCAGGTTTCAGTTATTGACAGAGAGTCCAATGGAGAGAACCAGTGGCTGAGGTGAAATCAGCCTTTTTTACAGCTAATTGGCAGTTTCAGAGCCCACCTGCCACATTCCTCTGAGACTGGGACGGCAGTGGAGGGTGGGTAAGGTTGCTGAGAGTACGACCTCTGGCTTGTAGGTAAGATCTGTGTCTAGGAGATGTGAGAGCAGAAATAGGTTGAAGTCACATGACTCCGATCTGGTTTATGTTTGAGCGTACACCTGATAATCCCAATTCAACAAAAGCCACAAGCACTGTTAAATTACCACCTTACTCAAAGTACCTGTTTCTTAGAAAGTTATTTGTGGCTTTGCTGAGATACCTTCAAGATATGCTTTTTGGGCCCCACCCCAACTCACAACAAAGGGAGACTGAATCTCACTTCTGATTAATTACTGAACAGTCAGGACTCTGGTGTGTGTGTGTGTGTGTGTGTGTGTGTGTGTGTGTGTATACAGGTATGTGCTGAGTTATAGGATGAATTGTGGTCAGCAGTCATGCTGTCCTAAAGGTCATCGAGTTGGCGGAGGCCGTGTGGTGCATGTGGTTTCATCCTCCACCACCGTTCAGTCTCTCCACAGTCTGATGATGGATAAGCTCCTCCCCCTGTATTCAGCCAAAGAGTTTGAGCTACAGGTACAACGCCCAGAACACCTGCACTTGTACATTGTTCAGCTGTCTGTCATTGCTGGTTTATGTCCCACCTCCTTGTCAGTTCTCAGTCTATGACTGCCAGCAGTACTCTGCTGTTCCTCTCCATCAGTGAGTATCTGGGGTGGAGCAGATGGTTTATGTCATGCTGACAGTCTCTCTCTCTCTCTCTCTCTCTCTCTCTGTTTTTTAAGCTCGTGCGATTGTTTTGTATTTCCGTTGCTGTCTACCTCTGGTGGTGAAGGCGTGTTTAACACTTTTTCCTGTGTGGCAGGAACCCGAGGTGCCATTTGATCTTCCCTGTTCCGAGTTGTTGAATCCCAGATGAAGGGCATGATGATGCTCTTTGTGTGTGGATTCTAGTTCTTATTACCGTTTCCTCTGTGTGCCTGAGTGGCCTGTCTCCTCACCTCTTGGTGTTAGTTGTGGTTGTCGTTGTTGCAGTGTTCATGCTGTTGTGGCAGTGTTAGTTGTAGTTGTTATTGCAGTGGTCTTGCTGGTACGGTGGTGTTGTGGAATTTGTGAAGGTTGTTGTTGTTATTGTTCGTGTCGGCTGGTGCTGAGGTGTTTGCATTAGTGTTAGTTGTTGTTGTAGTTGTTGGTGTTCTTACTGGTGTTGAGGTGTTTGTGGTGGTAGTTGTTGCTTCTGTTGCAGTGTTTATGGTGGTGTTGTTGGTTGTCACATTTCTTGTTGTGATTCTGAAGGTGTCTTTTGCTGACACTGGGGTGTTTCTGGTAATGATAGTAGTTGTTAGTGTTCTTGCTGGGGTTGGGGTATTTGTGGTGGGGTGTTTGTTGGTTATCACAGTATTCTTGATGGTATTTATTGTGGTGTTAGTTATTAGTGTTCTTGCTGGTGTGGTGGTGGTGGTGTTCTAGCATTCTTGCTGGTGTTGGAGTGTTTGTTGAGGTGTTGGTTTTTACAGTATAGTGGTGGTGGTAGTGGTGGTGTTTATGTTTTGAGGCACTCGTCAGACAATGTTCATGAGTTAGCGCCTTGGAGTCAGTTTGTAGTAGAAATGCAGCTCTTGGTGTGGCTGACTAGGCCAATCCGTGATTTGCATACACGCCTGAAGTTCTGGCATATGAACTGTGTATCTCCTGGAGCCTGTGCTACACTGGTTTTCCTTCTGGTCCTTTTGGCCTAAGCCAATTGCCTAAGCAACAGTAGCAAGTGATATTTCACCTATGGAGAGAGCCACGAGTCTCTTCATTCCAAGATGTCCTGTCACTAGCCAGTGTCTCCCAGGTGTTGGTATTTATTCCTTTGGCCTTCATGTCTCTTTTGCAGACGTCTTTAAAACGAAGTTTGGGGAGTCCTACTGATCGTTTACCTTCTGCCAGTTCATCGTACAAAATGTCCTTTGGTATACAGCCATCTTCCATTCTATGTACGTGCCCTAACCAACGGAGTCTGCACTGCCGGCGGAGTGTGTACATAGAGGGTATCGTTGCTTGGGACAGTACCACCTTATTTGTGACCTTGTCTCTCCAGAAGATGTGGAGGATGTGACGAAGGCATCTCATGTGAAAGACATGAAGTCTCTATTCCTGGCTGGAGTATAGTGTCCAGGTCTCACTTCCATAAAACAAGTTATTGACGATGCAGGGTCTGTAAACTCCGATCTTGGTCTTGGTTGTCAGCTTCCTGTTTTTCCAAACTCTTCTTGTGAGTCTTGAAAGACTTGTGGCAGCTTTACCAATTCTTATTCCCAGTTCGGTGTCAAGGGAGAGATTGTCTGAAATGGTGGACCCTAAATAAGTAAAATTGTGAACCACCTCCAGGCTGTAATCCTTGATCGTGATGTTGGGGGCAACTGGTGTCCCTTGAGCTATGATTGTTGTTTTCTATAGGCTGATGGTGAGGCTGTAGTTATCACAGGCTGCAGAGAAACGGTCAATTAGACTCTGCAGGTTTGATGCAGAAGGAGCAGTAATGCCAGTGTCATCTGCAAAAAGCATGTCCCTGATGGGGATTTCAATGACTTTGGTTTTAGTTCTCAGGTGAGCCAGGTTAAACAACTTGTCATCAGATCTAGTGTGCAAGTAGATGCCCTCTACTGTCGTATTGAAAGAATGTTTCAGGGGCAGAGCAAAGAAGATACCAAAGAGGGTGGGGGCCAGTACGCAACCTGCTTGACACTGCTTTTGATGCTGAATGCTTTTGATGTGCTTCCTTCGTACTGAATAGTGCCCATCATTCTGTCGTGAAATGATTTGATGAAGCTAAGTAGCCCGATCAGGGCAATATTTTAAATGGTCCGTCTCACTAGATCGAAGGTCTAAGATCTATAAATGCTATGTAGAGTGGCTGTTGTTGCTTTCTGCATTTTTCTTGCAACTGGCGTAGTGAGATCATGCCAACTTTCCATCTTTTGGATCTGAAGCCGCACTGTGATTCAGGGTACACCCCATCTGCAAGTTTCTGAAGTCTATGGAGTACAATGTGAGCAAAGAGTTTGCCCACAATGCTTAGCAATGAGACCCCACAGTAGTTGTTACAATCACTTCTATCGCCTTTGTTCTTGTACAGTCACAATGGTCGAGTCTCTCATTTCCTGTGGAACAGCTCCTTCATTCCAGCACTGACACAGGAGCTTATATAATGGAATCAGTAGAGTTAGCTTGCCACAGGTGATAACTTCTGCAGGAATGCCATCACTTTCAGGTGATTTCCCAGTGGGGAGCTTGTCGATGGCTTTCTTCAGTTCATCTTTGGTTGGAAACTCGGCTAATTCGCTCATTTCTGGCAGTCTCTCTATGGCATCGAAAGCTGACTGTGATATCATGTTTTCTCTTGTGGATAGATCTGACTAATGTTCCACCCATCTCTCCATTTGCTTAGATTTGTCTTTAATTACCTCACCAGATGCTGATTTCAGTGGTGCGGTCTTGCTCAGTGCTGGTCCAATTGCAATCTTGATGCCTTGGTACATGCCACTGATGTTTCCTGGGTCTGCATCAGCCTGTATTCTCTTTCAAAGGTCTGTCCAGAACTGGTTGGCGCAGGCCTTGGCTTCTTTTTACACCTGGTTCCTTGCTGTTCTTAGGGAATCCAGAGTCCTAGGTGTTGGGGACTTCTTGTGCTTTAGAAGTGCTGAGCGCTTGGCTTCAATAAGGGCATCAAACCAGTCGTTGCTCTTTGTTTTCCTCTTCCCAAATGCATGCACAGTGGATGGATGGGTGATTTCTTTAAGATGCTGCCAGTAGTCGTTAGCCTGTCCAGTGTTGGTGTCACTCTTCAGGTTTGCTGCAAGTAGTTGATTGATATGAGCCATGTTTTCTGCTGTTGTTTATGTACCCATTTGGTGTTTATGTACCCATGCTCTAATTTTGTGAAGCTCTCTATTATATAATCAGATACAGATAAAGCAATAGCACATTTAGTGTATGTTAATTAGTGATGTCACTTGGTGGTCTAGTGGTATAGGGCGCTGGATCGCTGATCCAAAGGTTGGGGGTTCGAGTCCCACTCTCCACAAGGTTGTCACTGTCCCCACCAGTGCAGCTAACTGGGTTATCAAAGGCGGGCCATGTCTCTCACTGTCTATGGTGAGAGGCATGTAAAAGAACCATTGCTGACTTTCGTAAAGAGTAGTTTGCAAAGTTGTCAGCGTGTTTCTGTCCCTTGCTAAAAAGGGTTGTGACAGGAAGGGCATCCGTGGTAAAAACCTCTGCCAAATCAAACGTGCGAATCAGATGATTCGCTGTGGCGACTCCCGAGTAAAAGGGAAAAAGCCGAAAGGAAGACAGACAGACTTAGTGATGTCACTTCCAGGTGTGGCAGTAGTAACATTATTGGGTGGTTGTTGTGGTAAATGTGGCACACCTACCTCCCTTTTACTTTTGAGAACAAGAGCCCACATAGAGAGAGAGCACACAGACCCTGCACATGTTTCAACTGGCCTCTCAGTGTCTGTTACACTTAACACTTTAACTGACCAATCACAAGGTGTTTTACCGCACACAAACTACCAGTGAATAAAATGCTGTATTCTGGAAAAAAAGTGGAGAACATTGCTGAGTGAGCAGGTTTCCTGTAGTCCTGTCAATTATTTTCTCTTCATCTTCCTCTTTCACTAATATTCAGGGTAAAAAAAACACGACAAAGAAAAATGTGAAAATAATACTGGCGTGCGTGTGTGTGTGTGTGTGTGTGTGAGAGTGATATGTAACATGTATGTTTGTGGGTGTGTGTATTTGTAAGAGGTGTCTAATGTGATGGTGATGAATTCATAGTTTCACAGAGAGCCGACATTAGCGCTGAAGGAATGTTATGACGGAGATGTGGTCATCGTGTGTCCCGGACATTACATCACCACCAGTACCATCAGCATAGCCGACTCCATCCTGCTGGAGGGTACACACACACACACACACACACACACATGCACACACTTAGCGATGTGTACGTCATGTTCATTTTTAACATGGTTTGTAGTTTATGGGAGGTTAGTACCTGTAATTGTCTGGAGGTTCTTTAATTTTCATAACTTTATTTCTTCATCAAATTTTGTGAGAAGAACAACTTTGCCTTATCTCATCATCATCATCACATATCCTAAACGTCTTATACATCAGCAAACTGCATAACAGGAAATCTCGGGGCTCTTTAGCTGGGTGTGTTGTGTGTTTACATAGTAAATGAATAAAGTAAACTATCCCAAATGTATGTTTTGGTTAAATGACATGCTGTTATGAAATATGGTCATGTGGTCACTGTTGGAAGTAAGCTGCTGTGATGGGTTTAGTTTGCATGTGCTGACTCTTGGGGGAAGCCGTGAGCCACTGGTAAGGCGCTGGGTCACTGATCCCAAGGTCAGGGGTTTCAGCCTCACTATCACTGGGTCATCACTGCTGTCCCCCCCAGTGCACTAACTGGGTTATCAAAGGCCGGTCGTGTCTCTCACTGTCTGTGCTGGAGGTTCATGTAACAGAACCATCGCTGAATTTCGTAAAGAGGAGCTGCATAGTGTGTTTCTGCCCTGCGATGGCCCGGTGAGCTGTCCAAGGTGTACTCTGTTCTCGCCTAGAGTTGGCTGAGATGGGCACCAGCCTCCCCGTGACTTTAATCAGGATTTAAGCGGTTCTGGGAATGAATGAATGAAAACCTTTGATCAATTGAACTGCAGTGATGGGAGTAAAAGTGTGAGGAGGTCAGTAAAGATGGTGTTAAGAGGTTTTATTTAAATAATGTATGTTCCGCAATTCAGACTGCAGAGTTTCCTCCCTGTCCCCAATCGAGTACCACACAAGACTCATGCTCATCATAAGTGACCTGAGGAGGACAACAGTCGAACAAAAACATGAAATCGTGTGCAGTGAAGAGTGACCGTCGGGGGTGCTGGTGTGCTATCATTATTCTGACGTTTGTTTCTGAGTTTAATATTGATTTAAATTTAGTATTAATAGCCGTCAGTGTGTTTCTGTCCCTTGCTAAAGGGTTGTGTCAGGAAGGGCATCCGACGTAAAATCCTTTGACAAATCAAATGTGTGAATTATTCGCTGTGACGACCCCTGAAAAAGGGAAAAAGCCAAAAGGAAATCTCTCATTAATATAGATTAAATTCCAGAGACGTTATAGATTTATAGATTTTTCCTTTTAATGGAATTCAATGAGAGTAAAATTCCACATTTCCAAAACTCCACATCTTTGTTTCCGGAATAAATTAAAATATGAATGTTAGGGATTTGGGGTGTGATTGTGTGATTGGTGAAATGAGGGGCTTTCGTGCAAACACTCGACCTGTGCTGCTTGATAAGACAAATCAGGTGTGTGGGCGTGTGTTTATGCGTGTGTGTGTGTGTGTGTTTATGCGTGTGTGTGTGTGTGTGTGTGTGTGTGTAGTAGAGATAACGAAGAGAGAAAAGCTGGACAGGTGCAGGCAAGAAGAGCAACTCAATTAAACCAGGGCTGGGATAGCATAATCTCTCCCTGTCTCCCTGTCCCTCTCCCTGATTCTCTCAATCCTGCTCTCCTTCCCTCCCTCCCTCCCATCTTTTCTCTCTCTCTCTCGCCCCATGTTTTCCCTCTCTCTCTCTGTCTCTCTCTCCCACCCTCCCTCCCATGTTTTCCCTCTCTCTCCCTCCCCTCAGACCCCCTCTCTCTCTCGCTCTCGCTCTCTCCAATTTTCACAAGTCTTAATGGTTTCCATTAAGGTGTGTGGTGTGGATTTCATGTTTCCTGCTGTTGTTTGCTTCTTTGGCAGGTTTTGATTGTTTGTTGATGACCTTGACTGGATTAAAAGTTCAGAATGGAGATATTTATAGCTGACCTCACAAAAGATTGCGCAAACCCACACAGTCCATACACCCACTCGCACAGAGACAAATACCAAATACAGGGATCTCTTGCTACTTCTCGCTTCAGTTCATGTGGCTTCAGTGTATCTTTTTTTTTTTTTTTAAATATTTATTTATTTATTCTTTTACAAATATTCATCGAATTAAAAACATATGGAAATTAAGGATAAATAGGGGAAAAAGTTAAGGAAAATGCCACAAAAACAAGGTCAATTGTGCAACCCCCCCCTCCCCCAAACCAACAAAAAAACAACCAAAAATCTCATATCAAAACTACTTGCAATGTTGTGAGGTGTGCATCTTTGTGTGCACGCACATCTGCGTGCACGTGCGTATGTATGTGTGTCGTCTTCTTCTCATGCAATACCATCTGTATGTGTGCGTAGTTATATTTTATTTACATGATGAAAGAAAGGTTTCCTTTCGGCTTTTTCCCTTTATCAGGGGTCGCCACAACAAATGATTCGCACGTTTGATTTGACATAGGTTTTTACGTTGGATGCCCTTCCTGACACAACCCTTTAGCAAGGGACAGAAACACGTTGATGGAGTTGCAGCTCCTCTTTATGAAAAGTCAGCATTTGTTCTTTTACATGCCTCTCAACATAGACAGTGAGAGACATCGATTGCCTTTGATAACCCAGTTAGCTGCACTCGGGGGGACAGTGACAACCTTGTGGAGAGTGGGACTTGAACCCCAACCTTAGGATCAGCGATCCATCACCCTATACCACTAGACCACCACTGCCCCTATTTATATTTTGTTTACATCTTGGTGATTATTTTTTAATGTTTAATTGTTATTATAAGCATTTATAGCATTGAATATGTATTTATTGATAATATATACACATATACATGCACGTATATGTCAGTCATCGGGGGGGGGTAATCCTACTTCGCGGATTTTGATGGTCGCGTGGGGCTCTCGGTCCCAATTAATCACGGAAAGTGAGGGATCCTTGTATTTTCTGAGTTACTTTGCTTATTGTTTTGTTTTTGTTTTTTTTTTTTAAATGTTTTTACTCTTGTCTAATGTGTCTGTGTTGTGTAGGTTATGGCTTGCCTGATGAGATTGTTATTGAGAAGAGAAATAAAGGAGACACGTTTGTGGAATCGATCGGTGTTGATGTAAAAATCTCGAATCTGAAGTTTATTCAACATGACGCCATCGAGGGAATTCTCTGTGAGTTTATTCCCAACGACAGTAAAACCCCCCCCCCCCCCCAGTGTAGAATATTAATTTAAGGGTTGTTGTGGATCACTGAAAAAATACTCCATATACCATGGCATATAAAAAATATTTAGAGTTTATTAAATACAAAGCTTGGAGTATACAGGGTGCTTCAGTATTCGCCCGGTCATGGTTTAAATGAGCTGTGGGTGGATTTCCATCAGAAGTCGAGCTGAGTGCCATATGACCTCAGTATCAATACTTCTGTTCCTGCAGCAACCCTGTGGGTTTAGAGAACCTGAACACACAGCATGATGAAGACTGAGGAGAGATGAGAAAACGTCATGGAGAAACATTGATGAAGACTCTGCTCAGGCTGGGTGTGTGCACCTGTATTAAAATCACGAGGCTCAGTAAACACGACTCCTGCTCTTATCAGCCCAACAACTGGACACAGGAGAACACGGAGAAATACCCTGAGAGAACCATCAGCTCTATAAAACATGGTGATAGCTGCATCATGTTTCTCATTGGTGGTGTCTGACTCTACCCAATCACTGAATTTTGGTAGGAATGGTGATTGTGGCTTATTGGTTGAACTGTGTTTTTTGAAGTTTTGTGTGGATTGATGACAAGAGTCCTGATGAATTCCATTGCAGAGGGACTGGGACATGCAGATTATACTTATTGAAAAGTATTAAACGATATTGATATTATTCATCCTTACAATATAATTAATGCTGAATGTTACACCATTATGTGCTACAGAAGCTTATTTTAACATAATTGACCGAAAAAGCACAAAACTAATAATTTAATCTCGTGGATTTCTAGTGGGGGACTGAAACAATGGGCAGTAGTTGTTTTTTCTGGAAGTGACATTAATTCTTTGGGCGGGGTTATAGCTAGCGTGAGTAAACAAGCAGTTCCATTCAGTGATCGAAATTTGAAGAGAGCAAACACAAGGAGTCTCTTGTGGAGACACCGAGACGTGAGACAGTGACTCTGAAGACGAGATGCTGCTGAGATGAGTGTGACGGTGAATCCAAAATGGTTTATACCTTTCCGACTCAGCTTTCCTGAAACTAAAAGAAATGTTTTTTGTGATTTCTGCGCTTGTTGCTTGTGTAGCTCAGCACTGGACCATCATGTGTTACAATGCACGGGTCAGTTATTGTAGCCCAGCCAAGCCAACGAATTCACGCCAACCAGAAAGGCGATGTGTCTCTGAGCACATCCGGAGTCGTAATACTTCGGCACAATTCCACATTGGACGTGGACTGATGTTACTGGAAGGAAGTGCTGATGTAATTGTAGACTGTAGTAGTGATTCACCACTTTAATACCAGTCTAATATTATACACACCCCCCCCCTCTTGCCCACTCTGCCTCCCTCTCTGTAGGTGTGAGACAGGGGAAAATGGAAATGGAGAACTGTGTGTTACAGTGTGAAACTACAGGTGTGATCGTCCGCACATCTGCTCAACTTGTCATGACCATGTGTGACCTTTATGGCTCTAAGGTGTGTAAGTGTGTGTTTGAGAGTGTGTGTTTGAGAGTGTGTGTTTGAGAGTGTGTGTTTGAGAGTGAGGGAGTGAGTCAGTGTGTGTTTGAGAGTGTGTGTTTGAGAGTGTGTTTGAAAGAGTGAGGTGGTGAGTGAGGGAGTGTGTGAGTGAGTGAGAGAGTGTGTGTTTGAAAGAGTGAGGGAGTGAGTGAGGGAGTGAGTGAGGGAGGAGTGAGGGAGGGAGTGAGGAGGGAGGGAGAGTGTGTGTGTGAGGGAGGGAGTGTGTGTGTGAGGGAGGGAGGAGTGTGTGTGTGTGTGTGTGTGTGTGTGAGGGAGGGAGGGAGTGTGTGTGTGTGTGAGGGAGGGAGGGAGTGTGTGTGTGAGGGAGGGAGTGTGTGTGAGGGAGGGAGTGTGTGTGTGAGGAGGGAGTGTGTGTGTGAGGGAGGGAGTGTGTGTGTGAGGGAGGGAGTGTGTGTGAGAGGGAGGGAGTGTGTGTGTGTGTGTGTGTGTGTGTGAGGGAGGGAGTGTGTGTGTGTGTGTGTGAGGAGTGTGTGTGTGTGTGTGTGTGTGTGTGTGTGTGAGGGAGGGAGTGTGTGTGTGTGTGAGGGAGGGAGTGTGTGTGAGGGAGGGAGTGTGTGTGTGTGTGTGAGGGAGTGTGTGTGTGTGTGAGGGAGGGAGTGTGTGTGTGTGAGGGAGGGAGTGTGTGTGTGTGTGTGAGGGAGGAGGTGTGTGTGTGAGGGAGGGAGGGAGTGCGTGTGTGAGGGAGGGAGGGAGTGCGTGTGTGTGAGGGAGGGAGTGCGTGTGTGTGAGGGAGGAGTGTGTGTGTGCGTGTGTGTGAGGGAGGGAGTGCGCGTGTGTGAGGGAGGGAGTGCGCGTGTGTGAGGGAGGGAGTGCGTGTGTGAGGGAGGGAGTGAGTGAGTGTGCGAGCGAGCGAGTGAGACTTGTGTGTCTAGAGTTTGTGAGAAGGACGTGTGTTTGTGAGAAGGACGTGTGTTTGTGAGTGAGTGTGTTTGTGTGTGTTTGTGTGTGTTTGTGTGAGAGAGTGAGTGTGCACGAGTGACTATTTGAGTGACTGAGTGAGTGTGTGCGCGTGCGCGAGTGAGTGTGTGTGCTCGTGCCCGAGTGAGTGTGTGCGCGAGTGAGTGTGTGAGAGTCTGTGTGTGAGTGCGAGTTGACTCAGGTGAGTGTGTGAATGAATGTAAGTTGATTGAGGTGAGTGAGTGTGTGTGTGAGTGTGTGAATGACTGTGCAAGTGTGTGTGTGTGTGTGTGTGTGTGTGTGTGTGTGAATGAGTGTGAGTTGAGTGAGGTGTGTGTGAATGAGTGCGAGTTGAGTGAGGTGTGTGTGAATGAGTGCGAGTTGAGTGAGGTGTGTGTGTGTGTTTGAGTGAGGTGTGTGAATGAGTGTGAGTTGAAGTGAGGTGAGTGTGTGTGTGTGTGTGTGTTTGAGTGAGGTGTGTGAATGAATGTGAGGTGTGTGTGTGTGTGAATGACTGTGCAAGTGTGTGTGTGTGTGTGTGTGTGTGTGTGTGTGTGTGTGTGAATGAGTGTGAGTTGAGTGAGGTGTGTGTGAATGAGTGCGAGTTGAGTGAGGTGTGTGTGTGTGTTTGAGTGAGGTGTGTGAATGAGTGTGAGTTGAGTGAGGTGAGTGAGAGAGTGTCCACTATTTTTGCACAGAATGTGGAGATCTGTGTGTGTGTGTGTGTGTGTGTGTGTGTGTGTGTGTGTGTGTGTGTGTGTGTAGGGAGCCGGCGTAGAGATTTACCCGGGGAGTATGTGCAGTCTTGTGGGAAATGGTATTCATCACTGTAAAGAGGGCGTTCTGATTAAGGTGAGTGGACGGACTTTGATTCATTTATTCAGGTGTAACTGGTTTAATCATCACTGGTTGAAGAGGGGTGAGTTGCAGTGCGGTCTTCTGCTTGGATTAGAGGGGCATGGTTATAAATAGTTGTAAGGTAAATACAGGGATCCCTTGCTTCTTTGTACTTCAATTCATGCGGCTTCAGTTTTTTTTTCTTTCAAATATTCATCGAATTAACAACGACCGCCATCAGTGCTGTCAATCAACAGGGTGCTGATGGAAATTGGACTACTGTTAGTCGAAGAAGGAGAGGTGGGAGGCGTGTCCGTAGGCAGAGAGAGAAGAGGAAAGGCATGAGTCTAGGACTGAGAGTAGGGACTTTGAATGTTGGAACTATGCAAAGAAAAGGTAGAGAGCTGGCTGACATGATGCAGAGGAGGAAGGTGGACATACTGTGTGTTCAGGAAACCAGGTGGAAAGGTAGCAAAGCTAAAAGCTTAGGAGCAGGGTTTAAGCTGTTTTATCACGGTGTGGATGGGAAGAGAAATGGAGTCGGAGTCATCTCGAAGGAGGAGTTTGTCAGGAATGTTCTAAAAGTGAAAAGAGTGTCAGACAGAGTGATGAGTCTCAAGTTAGAAATTGAAGGTGTGATGCTCAATGTTGTTAGTGCTTATGCCCCACAGGCAGGATGTGAGCTAAAAGAGAAGGAGAGATTCTGGAGTGACTTAGATGAAGTGATGCAGAGTACCCCCAGAGGTGAAAGAGTGGTCATTGGTGCAGACATCAATGGACATGTTGGTGCAGGCAACAGAGGGGACGAGGAAGTGATGGGCAGGTTTGGTATCCAGGACAGGAGCATGAAGGACAGATGTTGATAGATTTTGCAAAAAGGATGGAAATGGCTGTGGTGAATACTTTCTTCCAGAAGAAACAGGAGCATAGGGTGACTTATAAAAGCGGAGGTAGGAGCACACAGGTAGACTACATCTTGTGTAGGCGATGTAATTTGAAGGAAGTCAGTGACTGCAACGTAGTAGCGGGTGAGTGTGTTGCCAAACAGCATAGGATGGTGGTATGCAGGATGACACTGATGGTGAGGAAGGTGAAGAAGGCAAAGGCAGAACAGAAGACAAAGTGGTGGAAGCTGAAAAAGGAAGTGTCAGGCTGGAATGGTTGGAGAAAAGTGTCCGGTGTGATGTGCGATAGGAGAGTGTCAGCAAGAATGAAGGGAAAAGTGTACAAGACGGTGGTGAGGCCAGCGATGTTGTATGGATTAGAAACAGTGGCGCTGAAGAAAAGGCAGGAGGCAGAGCTGGAGGTAGCGGAGATGAAAATGTTGAGGTTCTCTCTGGGAGTAACGAGGATGGGCCCACGTAAGATGTTTTGGAGACAAAGTCAGAGAGGCTAGATTGAGATGGTTTGGACATGTACAGAGGAGGGATAGTGAGTATATTGGCAGTAGGATGCTGAGGTTGGAACTACCAGGCAGAAGGCCTCGAGGAAGACCAAAGAAGAGATTTATGGATGTGGTGAAGGAAGACATGAAGGTCGTTGGAGTCAGAAAAGAAGATGCGGAGGACAGGGTGAGGTGGAGGCGGATGATTTGCTGTGGCGACCCCTGAAGGGAACAGCCGAAAGTAAAAGAAGAAGATCGAATTAAAAAATAATTAAATTAAGGAGGAATAGGGCAGTGCTGGTCTGGTGATATAGGGCACTGGATCGCTGATCCTAAGGATGGGGGTTCGAGTCCCACTCTCCGCAAGGTTGTCACTGTCCCCTCAGTGCAGCAACTGTAACTGGGTTATCAGAGGCGGGCCATGTCTCTCACTGTCTATAGTGAGAGGTTCATGTAAAAGAACCATTGCTGACTCTTGTGAAGAGGAGCTGCAAAGCTGTCAGCGTGTTTCTGTCCCTTGTTAAAGGGTTGTGTCAGGAAGGGCATCCGACTTAAAAACCTATGCCAAATCAAACGTGCAAATCATTCGCTGAAAGGAAATCTCTGAAGGAAGAAGAGGGGGAAAGTTTCGGGAAATGCTACAAAAACAAGGCCAATTATGCAAAAACAAACAACCAAAAAAACCTTAAACAAACAAAAAACAACCCAAAACTTCTTATCAAAACTCGTTACATTGTTGTGAGGTACACATATGAGTGCGTGCACATGCGCCCATCTGTATGTGTGTGTGTGTGTATTTATATTTTATTTACATCTTATTCATTATTTTTTAATGTTAATCATTATTATAAGCATTTATAGCATTGAATATGTATTTATTGATATTATATACACATATACCTGCACACATACGTCAGTCGGGATTCCTACTTCGCGGGATTCGGTGGTCACGTGGGGATCTCGGTCCCAATTAACCACGGAAAATGTGGGATCCCTGTACCTGTATCTGTAAATATTAAATACTGTGTTGCTGATTCATATAATATACCCAGGAATAGTCTGTATATCATATCACATGACTAATGCAAAGTGTGCTTTATGTGGCTCATCAGCAATGTTGTAATAACTCCATTTGAATGAGTGTTGCCCCAAATTTGTGTGTGTGTGCGTGTAGGATTTTGCAGATGAATTGGATGAGCCTCCTCAGATCACAATGGTGAATAATGTGATCCACAATAACGCAGGTTATGGTGTTATTCTAGTGAAACCTGAAGATTGCACAGGTAACACACACTTCGCTGTGTGTGAGTGTATGTTCTCTCGCTCTCTCTCTCTCTCTCTCTCTCTCTCATTCAGTGTGTGTGTCGTGATTTTCGTTGTTAGTAAATATATGAACAGTATAAATCTGTTGTTAGTGTATTTATTTGAATATGAGTTGAAAACACTGGTTACTACATTGACCTCATAGCCAGGTAATCTTGGGCTCGAATTTCACGCCCAGTGATGGTGTGGCTTGTGTGGGTTTCCGAAGTGCACTCGTTTCCTTCCACAGTTTAAAGACATACACCTAGGAGCAATTTGGAACCACCAATGAGCCCTAATGTTTAAGTGTAAATCGTTTTGTGTGTGTGCATGTGTGGCCCTGCGATACTCTGGCAAACTGTTCAGTGTGTACCCTGCCTTTGCCCAGTGTTTCCTGAGAATGGCTTCAGGGTCCCTGCAACCATAATTAGGATTAATTGACTTCGCAGGCCATCACAGGACTAACAAACACAAAGCCATTCACACTTCAATTTCGAACAGCCAATCAGACTACTGTGCATGTTTTTGAACTGGTGGAGGAAACCGGAGTACCCAGACGAAACCCACACGAGCACATGCAAACTCCACACAGATTCGCTCGACTCCAGGACCTTCTTGCTGTGAGGTGAATGTGCTAATCACTACGCCACTGTGCTGCCTGTTTGATTTTTTTTTTTTTTTTTATGGACTTTTAATTTTAATTTTTTTGACCATCAAACAATATAAAATGATTAAAGAAATATTTATTTATGAAACTAACACTTTTTAATAAGTATAATTTTTGTAGCTACTGTAGAACCTGAAAGAAAGGACGAGCGAATAGAAGGCGTGGCTACAACACCAAAGGGTGAAGTCACATTCTCAGAAGGTGAGGGAACAAGAGCAAAGGAAGGAGTCTCACAAAAGGAAGATGGGACCACAACAAACGAGAGTGGCATCATACTGAAGGAAGGTGGGACTTCTGAAGAAAAGGGTGCAGCCACACAGTCTGAAGACGGAATCACAACACATGAGTATGAAGAAATACAGTCAGAGGGTGTGGCTGTAATAGAAAGTGGTGGGGATATGCAGTCAGGAGGTGGGGCTGTGGAAACTGAAGATGTGGGTACTTTAACACCAGAGGTGGAGCAGGAGGCTCCTTTCTCAAAAGACGAGCAACCAGCTGCAGTTGAACACAATTCTGTTGCTCATGAATACACCATAGGAAATGATGTCATCAAGCATGAGCTGCTGGCCACGTCTGTCAGGAAGCGTTGTGCTCAGAGGAGCCGTATGAGGGACGTTGGGGCCATGAAGACTGATGAGAACCTGCTAAGTCAGGAGATGTTCGTCTCCATCAAGGGGAATCAGTTCCGGCGTAACGGTATGGGCAGCTTTGGCACCTTCCTGTACTGATATTACTGCAAAGACAAACTCCACCCATACAGTCGTGTGAGTTGTGCTGGGTTTAACTGATGGATCTTCTCGGACTCGCCCGTCGAAAGTTAAGGTTTTATTTTCTACACTGTGTATTAATCCTTTCACATCACTTTTATTTTAAGGTTTATATTTCATTTAAAAGGTCACATGGTTTATATGTTGATGTTCACGTGATGACATGGTGATTGTTTACACATGTTTTTGGGTTTTAATGTTAATGCTGTGTGTCATGATCAGGGTGAGGGGTGGAGCTTCACCTTCCTGCTTTACCTTGTACAAGACACAATGTGATTTATTCATGTTGATTCATTTTCAGTGGATTAAAGTTCTGTGAAAATCTCATTACACCCTGGTTGCAGTGATTAATTATAACTAACGGGTGTGGGTGGGGGTGAGCGCATGAGTCCCTCAGGTCTGACCCCTGTCATTTCCACCAACCCCACCATCATTACTGTGGGGGAGGTGGTGTATGTCTCTCGCTCTCTCCCTCACACACTTCTTTCTGACTTTCTCTCTCACACACACACACACACACATGCTATCACCACAACCCTTATTAAATAAAGTAATAATCAAATTATTTTCTGTAATGAATGAATGAAATGATATTTTATGAATTTTGAGGATGACACTTGGTTCTGGTAGAATTCTGATGTCCTTCACTGATTTGTTGCTCTGCTCTATCTGTGATGCAGCTAATAATTTCCTGTTCAATTTTTTTTTGTTTTGTTTTTTGTTTTTTTTTGGGGGTTTTTTTTTTTGTTTGTGATTTTACTCCCCTAATTTATTTGTAGCCAAGTACCGCCACCTTATCATGTCACCACGACCAATCAGGGCAGAAGGCAAAAGGAAGAACCTCACCCTCCTTTATCACACGTGATGCTGTCACCCTCATCTTTACAAACTTGCAAATGAGTATTCAGGTATGACCTAACGCTATCAGAAACTCTTTTTACTCCCTCGGTACAAATGAGCACACAGACGCCACGATTGGCGAATGATTGGTGTCAGAGACAGATGTAAACATACGCTGTCTTTCCCTCCCATCCTGGCCACAGGTAGTTGTCTGCATCAACATGGATTCAAACCTGTGATCTCCAGGATGATAGTCACATATCTTCCGAATGAGCCATTTTGGGCTATAATGCTAATTTATTCTAATATCTTTAATTAATATACAGACGCTCCCTGACTTACATTTTGAATTGGTTCCGGACGGTCGAACGTAAATTGAAAGTGAACGTAAATTGTTACAGTGATGTATGATGTGTGACGTATGACGCTCATAATGTACTATACATCCATAAATACCATTACTGTATCTCATAAAACAACCCTAAATTATTATAAACATAACATTGTAAAATAATATCAAATATATCAAATAATATCAACATTAATTTCAAATAACTCACTTATTTATACCGAATCACTTTACATTAAGCTTTTAAGCTTAAAACAGCCAATCAAGCTTCCAATATGTGAAGTGCTCAATACTGACAGTAGTGTATTTGCGAAAGTAGTGTACTTGCTGTGGGTTATATGGACTTCCGGTCTTTCAAGTGCGCAAGGGTGCCATTGAACTCGTTTAGAACACAGCCTGCACTGATGTGGAGCCAGCAGAGCGGAGAGCTCTTTCCTGGATTCGGATTTTCATTCATTTTACAACTCTCTTTGCTTAACTGAGCATGCATGGTAGATCGTCTGAGCAGACAGTTAATTCATCTCTGTGTATGAGACTTGTGCACCCATACTAGTAGGCTTACGCTTCTTCTTTTCCTTTTGGCTGTTCCCTTCAGGAAGGAGTTGTTCCTCCTTCAGAGGAGGTAGGAGCACACAGGTAGACTACATCTTGTGTAGGTGATGTAATTTGAAGGAAGTCAGTGACTGCTCAGTAGTAATGGGTGAGAGTGTTGCCAGACAGCATAGGATGGTGGTGTGCAGGATGATGCTGGTGGTGAGGAAGACAAAGTGGTGGAAGCTGAAAAAGGAAGAGTGTCATGTTGTCTTCAAGGAGGAGTTGAAACAGGCTTTGGGTGTTCATGAAGTGGTTCCAGATGACTGGACAACTACAGCTAATGTGATTAGGGAGACAGGTAGGAGAGTACTTGGTGTGTCCTCTGGAAGGACAGTAGATAAGGAGACCTGGTGATTGAATGAGGAAGTGCAGGAGTGTGTTCAAAGGAAGAGGTTAGCTAAGAAGAAGTGGGACATTGAGAGGACCGAAGAGAGTAAACAGGAATACAGGGAGACACAGCGTAAGGCAAAGGTAGCAGTGTCAAAGGCCAAACAGCGCATTTGATGACTTGTATGCTAGGTTGGACAGTAACGAGCGAGATGATTTATGCAGGTTGGCACAGCCGAGAAATAGAGATGGGAAGGACATGCAGCAAGTTAGAGTGATAAAGGGCAGAGTGGGAAATGTATTGACTGATGACAGAGGTGTGCTGGGAAGATGGAAAGAGTACTTTGAAGAGCTGATGAATGAGGACAATGAGAGAGAAAAAAGAGTAGAAGTGGTGACTGTTGAGGACCAGGAAGTAGCAAAGATTAGTAAGGGTGAAGTGAGAAGGGCATTGAAGAGGATGAAGAATGGAAAGGCAGTTGGTCCTGATGACATACCGGTGGAGGTATGGAAGTGTCTAGGAGAGGTAGCAGTAGATTTCCTGACAAGAACATTCAACAAGGTCTTAGAGAGTGAGAGGATGCCAGAGGAATGGAGGAGAAGTGTGCTGGTGCCCATTTTTGAGAACATGGGAGATGTGCAGAGTTGTCAACTACAGTGGGTTAAAGTTGATGAGCCATACGATGAAGTTATGGGAAAGAATAGTGGAAGGGCAGAGGTCAGCATTTGTGAACAACAGTTTGGTTTCATGTCAAGAAAGAGCAACACAGATGCAGTGTTTGCTTTGAGGATGTTAATAGAGAAATACAGAGAAGGTCAGAGGGAGCTGCATTGTGCCTTTGTGGATCTGGAGAAAGCATATGACAGGGTGTCGAGAGAGGAACTGTGGTATTGTATGAGGAAGTCTGAGGGGCAGAGAAGTATGTTAGAGTGGTGCAGGACATGTATGAGAGATGTAAGACAGTGGTGAGGTGTGCTGTCGGTGTGACAGAAGAGTTCAAGGTGGAGGTGGGACTGCATCAAGGGTCAACTCTGAGCCCTTTCTTGTTTGCTATGGTGATGGATAGGCTGACAGACGAGGTGAGACAGGAATCTCCGTGGACTATGATGTTTGCAGATGACATTGTAATCTGTAGTGAGAGCAGAGAACAGGTACAGGAAAATCTAGAGTGGTGGAGGTATGTCCTGGAAAGGAGAGGAATGAAGGTTAGCCTCAGTAAGATAGAATACATGTGTGTGAACGACAAGAACCCAAAAAGAATGGTGAGGCTACAGGGAGCAGAGATAAAGAAGGTGGAGGACTTTAAGTACTTAGGCTCAACAATCCAGAGCAATGGAGACTGAAAAAGAGGTGAAGAAGCGTGTAGGCAGGTTGGAATGATTGGAGAAAAGTGTCCAGTGTGATGTGTGATAGGAAGGTATCGGCAAGAATGAAAGGAAAAGTGGTCTCTCTCTCTCTCTCTCTCTCTCACACAGTCACACATACACACACATGCGTGTGCGTGCAAAAACTTACACAGTCTCTCTCTCTGTCTCTCTCTCTCTCCTCTCTCTCTCTCTCTCACACACACACACACACTTACATTTACAGCATTTAGCAGAAGCTTTTTTGCAGAGCAACTTACAAAAGCTTTAAAATTTTTATCAGTGAATTCAATCTGTTGTTAGTTTGTTAGACACAGACTAAGTAAACCATCAGTCAAACTCGGCTCGTGTGTGTGTGTGTTTGGTTCCGTGCACAACTTCCTGTCAGTGTTAATTCTAATAAGGATACTTCTATAGAACCCTACCATTTGGGACGCACACATAAAGGACAGAGGAGAGTTTCGTGGTCTAACTAACCACTGGGCTCTCATCCAACTGGGCTTGAAAACATTACATTTATCATTCCTGTGTTTATAAAGCAGCCATATTATTTATTGAAAGTGGTCATAAATACAAGTAAGTGTTCCTGTCAGCCCTGGGGTTTTAATAAGAGAAGTGCAGCCGCTCCAGGGGGCCACGTCAGGCTTTGCTCTGAGTAAGAAACTAAATAATGAAATATCTCTGAGTTTGCAGTAAAACACGCAGTGAGGAACAAGAGAGACCTATTGTCCTGCTGAAGTGAGAATGACTCGAACGCAGAGGGTTTCATCACCGTTCTGATTGTGGAAAGAACGCTCTCTCTCTCTCTCATCTCTTATACGATGAAGTTCTTCTTGTCCTTGCCACTTTTCCCTTCAGGGGTCGCCACAGCGAATCATCTGCCTCCATCTCACCCTATCCTTTGCATCTTCTTCTCTTACACCAACGACCTTCATGTCCTCCTTCACCACATCCATGAATCGTCTCTTTGGTCTTCCTCTAGGCCTTCTGCCTGGTAGTTCCAGCCTCAACATCCTACCACCAATATACTCACTATCCCTCCTCTGTACATGTCCAAACCATCTCAATCGAGCCTCTCTGACTTTGTCTCCAAAACGTCTTACATGTGCTGTCCCTCTGATGTGCTCATTCCTGATCCTATCCATCCTCGTTACTCCCAAAGAGAACCTCAACATTTTCATCTCTGCTACCTCCAGCTCTGCCTCCTGTCTTTTCCCCAGGACCACTGTTTCTAAACCATACAACATCGCTCAACACCGTCTTGTACACGTTTCCTTTCATTTTTGCTGATACCTTCCTATCACACATCACACCGGACACTTTTCCAACCATTCCAACCAGCCTGCACACGCTTCTTTTCCACACTCTCCATTGCTCTGGATTGTTGAGTCTAAGTACTTTAAATCCTCTACCTTCCTTATCTCTGCTCCTTGTAGCCTCACCGTTCCTGTTGGGTCCTTGGCATTCATACACATGTATTCTGTCTTACTGAGGCTAATCTTCATTCCCCTCCTTTCCAGGGCATACCTCCACCTCTCTAGATTTTCCTGCACTTGTTCTCTTCTCTCACTGCAGATCACAATGTCATCTGCAAACATCATAGTCCATGGAGAATCTTGTCTAACCTAACGTCTGTCAGCCTGTCCATCACCATAGCAAACAAGAAGGGGCTGAGAGCTGACCCTTGATGCAGTCCCACCTCCACCTTGAACTCTTCTGTCACACCGACAGCACACCTCACCACTGTCTCACATCTCTCATACATGTCCTGCACCACTCTAACATACCTCTGTCACTCTCAGACTTTACTCAGATTTCCCTGAAGGGAAAAGCCAAGAGGAAAAGAAGAAGAAGAGAGAGAGAGAGAGAGTGTGTGTGTGTGTGTGATTGAGAGAGAAAGAGAGAGAATATAAGTATGTCAGGATTCTTGTGGGTTTTCTTTAGTGGAGACTCATTATACCATTTATGATGGAAGTGACCATGGCTCAACTCATGCGCACACACACACACACACACACACACACTGTTAAAAGCCTGTTTACTGACTGAAGGTTGAGAAAAGTGAAGTCTCGGTGACAATTAATCCTAAACACATTATGCTCTGAAGATGTCTTTGTAAATTTAAATGTTTATCTGTGATGAAATATGAAAGTGTTCTGTTTTTTACCTCTACACACACACTCACTCACTCACTCTCACACACACACACACACACACACACACACACACGTACACCCAGTCTCTCTCGCTCTCTTTTTTCTTCTTTTGACAGATTTGTTACTGATTCTAATTGTTCCAGAATGTTCTTGCATTTTTTTAAATGTTCTTTGTGCCTGTCCACAAGCATCAAAGAGGATTGTCCCTTTCTTCTCATGTAGAGGGCCATGAGACACTGTACTTCGGACAGTGGTGGTGTTTGATGTTAGTATAGGATTGGTTGCTCTGTGGTCAGCTCTGGCTCTGATTCAAAGGTTCCACCAAGCGGCCACAGTTGGGCCCATGAGTAAGGCAACTTGTTTTGGATACTGATGTCAGCAGTGTTTAAAAGTAGCGTTGAGTTGTCGTGTTTGTTGTTCGCACTTTGTGGTTTTATTTTTGTATTGATTGTTATGGGTAGTGTTAATGTTGAATGTTTGTGTTAAATGTTGGAGTTTAATTGATATTTAGTGGCAGTGTCTGATGTTAGTGTTTAGTAGTAATGCTGAGTGGTAGCGTTTCGTTATGTGCTAAGTGATAATGCTGAATGTAGTTGTTGACATTTTAAATGTTTTGATTAATGTATCTGGTTCTTGTTGACCTGTATCCTTCCCCATTGTCTTGTGATTCCCCCATTTTTCTCTGTTTTTCCATATGATATTTATGTCTTGTCAGTACTGTGTGTGTGTGTGTGTGTGTATAAAAATATGTTTGGTCTACATTAGTGGTCAAGGAAAAGCTTAGTTTATCTCATGGTGCTCTGCATGTTGTAGATTATCAAAATAAAAATAAAGATCAGTTTATATTGAATTAATTGAAGTTCCTGACAGTTCCTCATACTGCCTGAGTGTTCCTCAGGGTTCGGAAATGTTCCTCATTGCTTCTGGTTTTTAACAAACATCATTTGGGGTTGTTGAATGTGTTTGTGTAAATGTTTATCATTTACGGTGTGATGTTTGAAGGTTTGATGGTTATTCTGGTGTTGACACTCATTTGCTCTCAGTATTTCTTTGTGTTCTGTCTCCATGTCTCTGTCAGAGGTTCGGTGCAGATTAATTAATCTAACTGTACGTGCGCCAGAAATAGTCCTGAGATCATTTTATCTCACCGTTTCTGGGCAGAACGCTGGACGATAGATCATAAAATTATAAGAGAATGAGCACAATGCGTTCTTTGCTTACGAATTGAAACAAATTGAAATTAATTTAGCGAGAGAAATTACTGTCACATCTCTGCCTCAACTCTCTTACATGACCGCTGCTTTTTAATGCTAGCAGCTAATTTATAATGCATAACGTCTGACTGCCTGCTGGGTGTGACGTTAATGTTAAACTTACTGCACAATTAATAAAATCCTACAAAGATGAAATTACAAGTTAAATCTTCATTTTAAAAATCTGAATAAAAACAAACAAAAATTATTTATCTCTCATTTTATTTCATCTGCTTAATGTTAATTAGACAGAACATACTTCTCTGCCACTCCAGACTTCCTCATGCAATACCACAGTTCTTCTCTCGGCACCCTGTCATATGCTTTCTCCAGATCCACAAAGGCACAATGCAGCTCCCTCTGACCGTCTCTGTACTTCTCCATTAACATCCTCAAGGCACACACTGCATCTGTGGTGCTCTTTCTTGGCATGACACCAAACTGTTGTTCACAAATGCTGACCTCTGCCCTTAGTCTAGCTTCCACTATTCTTTCCCATAACTTGATCGTATGGCTCATCAACGTTATCCCTCTGTAGTTGCCACAACTCTGCACGTCTCCCTTGGTCTTAAAAATGGGCACCAGCACACTTTTCCTCCATTCCTCTGGCATCCTCTCACTCTCTAAAGACCTTGTTAAATGTTCTTGTCAGAAAATCTACTGCTACCTCTCCTAGACACTTCCATACCTCCACCGGTATGTCATCAGGACCAACTGCCTTTCCATTCTTCATCCTCTTCAATGCCCTCCTCACTTCTCCCTTACTAATCTTTGCTACTTCCTGGTCCTCAACAGTCACCTCTTCTACTCTTTTTTTCTCTCTCATTTTCCTCATTCATCAGCTCTTCAAAGTACGCTTTCCATCTTCCCAGCACACCTCTGTCATCAGTCAATACATTTCCCTCTCTGTCCTTTATCACTCTAACTTGCTGCACGTCCTTCCCATCTCTATTTCTCTGCTGTGCCAACCTGTATAAATCATTTTCTCCCTCTTTACTTTCCAACCGAGCATACAAGTCATCAAACGTGCTCTGTTTGGCCTTTGACACCGCTATCTTCGCCTTACACTGTGTCTCCCTGTACTCCTGTTTACTCTCTTCAGTCCTCTCGATGTCGCACTTCTTCTTAGCTAACCTCTTCCTTTGTACACACTCCTGCACTTCCTCATTCCACCACCAAGTCTCCTTATCTGCTCTCCTTCCAGATGACACACCAAGTATTCTCCTACCTGTCTCCCTGATCACATTAGCTGTAGTTCTCCAATCATCTGGAAGCACTTCCTGACCACCCAAAGCCTGTTTCAACTCCTCCTTGAAGACAACCCAACATTCTTCCTTTTTCAGCTTCCACCACTTTGTCTTCTGCTCTGCCTTTGCCTTCTTCACCTTCCTCACCATCAGCATCATCCTGCACACCACCATCCTATTCTGTTTGGCAACACTCTCACCCGCTACTACTTTGCAGTCACTGACTTCCTTTAAATTACATTGCCTGCACAAGATGTAGTCTACCTGTGTGCTCCTACCTCCACTTTTATAAGTCACCTCCTCTCTCTTATGGAAGAAAGTATTCACCACAGCCATTTCCATCCTTTTTACAAAATCTACCAACATCTGTCCTTCTGCGTTCCTGTCCTGGATACCAAACCTACCCATCACTTCCTCGTCCCCTCTGTTTCCTGCACCAACATGTCCATTGAAGTCTGCCCCAATGACCACTCTTTCACCTCTGGGGGTACTCTGCATCACTTCATCTAACTCCCTCCAGAATCTCTCCTTCTTTTCTCGTTCACATCCTGTCTGTGGGGCATAAGCACTAACAACATTGACCATCACACCTTCAATTTCTAACTTGAGACTCATCACTCTGTCTGACACTCTTTTCACTTCTAGAACATTCCTGACAAACTCCTCCTTCAAGATGGCTCCGACTCCATTTCTCTTCCCATCCACACCATGATAAAACGGCTTAAACCTGCTCCTAAGCTTCTAGCCTTGCGACCTTTCCACCTGGTCTCCTGAACACACAGTATGTCCACCTTCCTCCTCTGCATCATGTCAGCCAGCTCTCTACCTTTTCCTGCCATTCCTGCCAGTGTGAATATCAGAATGTATTATACACCACATCACACTCACCGAGACCACATGCACAGACCACACTTACTCACACCACAACCTTTTTCTACCACACCCACTTAGACAACACCCCTTCGCACACCACACCCACTTTGACCATTCACAGACCCACCAATGCACACCATTCCATGTTTACTACTTCAGGTGTAAAGAAAGAGGCTTTTGTTTATTTCGGGTTTGATTTATTTTTGCTCTTTTTCTGCTTCTTTTTCTGACTTTGTATTTTTTTTCCACGTGTCCTGGTTTGTATTCTGTGGTGTGTGTTGTGCTGCAGCTGCTCCATGCAAGTTATTTCCCAAGTGGTTGGTGTTTGTGGTGTGAGAGCTACAGTTGTGACTTTTATTAATAAGCACCACAACATTGTTCCTCAGGGACATGACTCTGCTGCAGCACTGGGAGACATTTTAACAAGCTCTAAGATGTTATATCTCGGCCAGAACGGTCACTGTGTCTTCGCTAAACTCAGATTGGTGATGCTCCATAGCAGGGGTGGACAAACTTTTTGGCTCAGGGGCCATATTGACTTTTAAAACTTGACAGACAGGCAAACAAAGTATTACAGTGTTGATATTCACATTCACCTTTATTGTGTATAGTGTTGTTCATCCCCTTATTAGCCAGTGCATTGCAGTCAGGTGTTAGTTTTTTTATGTTGATTATCAGGACAAATCTGAGATGATCAGGGTCTTTGCTAACTTTAATGCCAGCAAATAACTTGCAGTCATGTTTGTGTCTTGGAAGGCAGTTTGTCAGATTTTGTTAAGCACACAAACTAGCTGCTGACCTCTGAGTGGAAGCAATCCGTTCTGGCACTAATTGGTTGTTAGCGTAGTTAACATGCTTCGTGGAAAAGTGATGGCTGATGTATCCCCTTAAAATCGAAACAGATGGCAAATAAGCCATACGGTCTTTGACCATACTTCAGTGAACAGGTATTTAGTTGTACATTGACGAATAAACACTCGGCACTCACTGTTGACTTCTTTTCTTTGGCCCACTCATTATTGCTACAGGATTCAGAGCAGTAGCAGAGTAAGAACAGAGGCCCAGGCTCCTAAAATTACGTCAATGTATTGCCTAATGCACCACCTGTTGGAACATCAGACAGGTTACATGGGATTTAGCTCAGTTGGTAGAGTGTCCGCTTTATCCTCCAGAAGGTCAGAGTTTGAGTCTGGCCGTGTCATACCATAAGACATTAAAATTTGGCAGTTGTTGCTTCCTGCTTGGTGCTCAGCATCAAAGGATAGAACAACACAATAACTGGTGCTGCACAGTGGCGACGGGTGCCAAGAGCACAAATCAAATTTCAATGTATGTAATGTACTTTGACAATAAAGAGTTATTATTAAAATGAATGTAGTCATAATTATATGGTTTAATTTGGGCTTCAGTGGGCCAGATTAAAAAGACCAATGGGCCGGATGTGGCCCGCGGGCAGTAGGGTGCCCACCCCTGCTCCATAGCCAGGTGTTCGATACTCAGATCCCTGTGTGTGTGTGTGTGTGTGTGTGTGAGTGAGTGAGGATGTACCTAGACACTGTCACACACACACACTTCACGAATTAATCAGTTGTCCAGCTTTACACACAAACTCTGATGGATTCCTCCCTTTGAAAGTGAAACTACTGTGGTGGTGAAGAATTTTCTCAGCATCAGATGTTTCTGTTACAGTCAGTATCTCTTTCACACACTGATGATTTGTTTTGACTTCTAACATTGCAGTATTTTATGAAGGAAAAATAATTAATCATTTTAGATTGAGCTGAAGATTTATTTCATGATGAAGACATAATATACACAACAATATTACCTACTTTAGTTTTTCTACATTTCATTCAATCCTCTTAATAGAACAGTTTATCTGCCGAACAACGCTACTCGGGTCATATCTTAAATTTCACCTCCGAGATCATCAACAAACTCAACCACAACCCCAAGACAAACAACATAAACCCAGCCCAAGCTCAACAACAAATCCAACACAAATTCAACACAAACCTAAAATAAATTCAACACAAACTCAACAACAAACCCAACATGAACTCAACAACACACCCAACACAAACATCAACCCAACACAAACAACATCAACCCAACACAAACAACATACACCCAACACAAGCTCAACAACACAAACAACACAAACCCAACAAAAACCTCAACAAACCTAACACAACCAACACAAACTTACAATAAACCCAACACAAACTCAACAACAAACCCAATACAGACAACATAAACTCAACACAAACTCAACAACAAACTGTAGACAAGCCAAGCAAAAACCCAACAGAAGCCCAGCACATTGTGTGTGTGTGTGTTGATGTATCTTCGTGAGTGTTGGTTTGTATTATTGTGTGTAGGTGTGTTGTGTAGTTATTATAAACCAATCTGTATATTATGTAGTAATTTTGAGTTCCTGACACACGGCAGTATTTAAAACGCTTTATTAATTATTTAATTCTGAGTTGAAAGTCTTTCTTCTTCTCCTCTTTTATCATATACCTCTCGCTCTCCTCATCCATGGGTAACGCCTGATCTACTGCAAAGTATGTATTATATTCCACGATCCGGCTGTGCTCCACGCTGTGCCCTTAATATCACTTTACTCTCCTGCTGTGGTGATTATTACACCTTCACTTTATATTAGATGTTTGCAGAGAGATGAATAATAAAAACACATTAATGGGAAGCTTCACCTTGACGCACAACTCGTCCTTTCTCAGAGATTCTTCTTTTCTCTTCTCACAGAAACCCATTGATCCCAGTTCAGGAATAGTGTCCGGAATTTTATCAGAAACTTTATCAGGAGCAGCAGCGATACCTTTATCAGGAACTTTATCAGGAGCAATATCAGGAATTTTATAAAGGATAGTATGAGGAACAGTATTAGGAACTTTATCAGAAAAATTATCAGGAGCTATACCAGGAACAGTAACAGGAAATTTATAAGGAACAGTATCAGGAACAGTCTTTTCCTTTTGGCTTTTCCCCTTTTTCAGGGATTGCCACAGCGAACATGTAAGATAATACGTCAGATAGCCTTCCTGACACAACCCTTTAGCAAGGGGCAGAAACACAGTATCAGGAACAAGATCAATAACTTTATGAGGACCAGTATCTGGAACATTATTTGGAACAACATTAGAAACTTTATCTGGAACATGATCTGAAGCTTTATCAAAAACTTTATCAGGAGCAGTATGAGGAACAGTATCAGGAACTTTATCAGAAATAGTATCAAGAACTTTAACTGGTACTTCAGGAAAATTATCAAGATCTACGTATACCAGGAACTTTTGAAAGAACAGTATCGGAAACTTTATAAGGAAAATTATCAGGAGCTGGATCGGGACCTTTATCAGGAACTTTACCAGGAACATTATCAGGAACAGTATCAGGAATGTTGTTAGTGTTTATGCCCCACAGGCAGGATGTGAGCTAGAAGAGAAGGAGAGATTCTGGAGTGAGTTAGGTGAAGTGATGCAGAGTAGCCCCAGAGGTGAAAGAGTGGTCATTGGTGCAGACTTCAATGGACATGTTGGTGTAGGCAACAGAGGGGACGAGGAAGTGATGGGCAGCTTTGGTATCCAGGACAGGAACACAGAAGGACAGATGTTTATAGCTTTTGCAAAAAGGATGGAAATGGCTGTGGTGAATACTTTCTTCCAGAAGAGACAGGAGCATAGGGTGACTTATAAAAGTGGAGGTAGGGAGGTAGGAGCACACAGGTAGACTACATCTTCTGTAGGCAATGTAATTTGGAGGAAGTCAGTGACTGCAAAGGAGTAGTGGGTGTGAGTGTTGCCAAACAGTATAGAATGGTGGTGTGCAGGATGATGCTGATGGTAAGAAAGGTGAAGAAGGCAAAGGCAGAACAGAAGACAAAGTGGTGGAAGCTGAAAAAGGAAGAGTGTCGTGTTGTCTTCAAGGAGGAGTTGAAACAGGTTTTGGGTGGTCAGGAAGTGCTTCCAGATGACTGAACGACTACAGCTAATGTGATCAGGGAGACAGGTAAGAGCGTGCTTGGTGTGTCCTCTGGAAGGACAGTAGACAAGGAGACTTGGTGGTGGAATGAGGAAGTGCAGGAGTTTGTACAAAAGAAGAGGTTAGCTAAGAAGAAATGGGACATTGAGAGGACTGAAGAGAGTAAACAGGAGTACAGGGAGACACAGCGTAAGGCGAAGGTAGCGGTGTCAAAGGCCAAACAGAGGGTGTATGATGACTTGTATGCTAGGTTGGACAGTAATGAGGGAGAAAATTATTTATATAGATTGGCACAGCAGAGAAATAGAGATGGGAAGGACATGCCCAAGTTAGACTGATTAAGGACAGAGAGGGAAACGTGTTGACTGATGAGAGAAGTGTGCTGGGAAGATGAAAGAGTACTTTGAAGAACTGATGAATTAGGAAAATGAGAGAGGAAAATGAGCAGAAGAGGTGACTGTTGAGGACCAAATAGTAGCAAAGATTAATAAGGGTGAAGTGAGGAGGGCATTGAAGAGGATGAAGAGTGGAAAGGCAGTTGGTCCTGATGACATACCAGTGGAGGTATGAAAGTGTCTAGGAGAGGTAGCAGTAGATTTTTGACAAGAACATTCAACAAGGTCTTAGAGCGTGAGAGGATGCCGGAGAAATGGAGAAGTGTGCTTGTGCCCATTTCTAAGAACAAGGGAGATGTGCAGATTTGTGGCAACTACAGAGGGATAAAGTTGATGAGCCATACGATGAAGTTATGGGAAAGAATAGTGGAAGCTAGACTAAGGGCAGAGGTCAGCATTTGTGAACAACAGTTTGGTTTCATGCCAAGAAAGAGCACCACAGATGCAGTGTTTGCCTTGAGGATGTTAATAGAAAAGTACAGAGAAGATCAGAAGGGGGAGCAGTGGCGGTCTAGTGGATAGGGTGCAGGATCGCTGATCCTAAGGTTGGGGGTTCGAGTCCCCACAAGGTTGTCACTGTGCCCCCCAGTGCAGCTAACTGGGTTATCAAAGGCCGGCCATGTCTCTCATGGTGAGAGGCATGTAAAAGAACCATTGCTGACTTTCATAAAGAGTAGGCTGCAAAGCCGTCAGCATTTTTCTGTCCCTTGCTAAAGGATTATGACAGGAAGGGCATCCGACGTAAAAACCTATGCCAAATCAAATGTGCGAAACACATGATTTGCTGTGGCGACTCCCAAGAAAGGGAAAAAGCCGAAAGGAAAAGAAGATGAAGAGGAAGAAAAGGTCAGAAGGAGCTGCATTGTGCCTTTGTGGATCTGGAGAAAGCATATGACAGGGTGCCGAGAGAACTGTGGTATTGCATGAGGAAGTCTGGAGTGGCAGAGAAGTATGTTAGAGTGGTGCAGGACATGTATGAGAGAGGTGAGACAGTGGTGAGGTGTGCTATCGGTGTGACAGAAGCGTTCAAGGTGGAGGTGGGACTGCATCAAGGGTCAGCTCTCAGCCCCTTCTTGTTTGCTATGGTGATGGACAGGCTGACAGACGAGGTTAGACAAGATTCCCCATGGACTATGATGTTTGCAGATGACATCGTGATCTGTCGTGAGAGCAGAGAACAAGTGCAGGAAAATCTAGAGAGGTGGAGGTATGCCCTGGAAAGGAGGGGAATGAAGATTAGCCTCAGTAAGACAGAATACATGTGCATGAATGACAAGGACCCATGAGGAACGGTGAGGTTACAGGGAGCAGAGATAAGAAAGGTGGAGGATTTTAAGTACTTAGGCTCAACAATCCAGAGCAATGGAGAGTGTGGAAAAAAGGTGAGGAAGCGCATGCAGGCAGGTTGGAATGGTTGGAGAAAAGTATCTGGTGTGATGTGTGATAGGAAGGTATCGGCAAGAATGAAAGGAAAAGTGTACAAGACAGTGTTGAGGCCAGCGATGTTGTATGGTTTAGAAACAGTGGCCCTGGGGAAAAGACAGGAAGGCAGAGCTGGAGGTAGCAGAGATGAAAATGTTGAGGTTCTCCTTGGGAGTAACGAGGATGGATAGGATCAGAAATGAGTACATCAGGGGGACAGCACATGTAATATGTTTTGGAGACAAAATCAGAGAGGCTCGATTGAGATGGTTTGGACATGTACAGAGGAGGGATAGTGAGTATATTGGCAGTAGGATGCTGAGGTTGGAACTACCAGGCAGAAGGCCTAGAGGAAGACCAAAGAAGAGATTTATGGATGTGGTTAAGGAAGACATGAAGGTCGTTGGAGTCAGAGAAGAAGATGCAGAGGATAGGGTGAGATGGAGGCGGATGATTTGCTGTGGCGACCCCTGAAGGGAGCAGCCGAAAGGAAAAGAAGAATACTGCTGTGTGAAAGATGATCTGTTCGTCAGTTTAATTAGAAAGAAGAAAATCACAGAATGAAAATTCAGCTTTCAGAAACTGGGATCTGCTCCAAGTTAACTGGGGTTTTCAGAAAGATCAACACATGTTTGTTAATTTAAATATTCTTATTCTCATTTGATTGAAAATTTTCTCTAAATAATTTATTTGCAATATTTTATCAGCAGCACCGAATATAAAACTGCTTCTGTTCGAGGATAAAGCTGTTTTCTTTGTGTGTGTTGTGTGTGGCTAAGAGAGAGCGAGGAAGAGAGACTCTCTGAGGATTATGAAAATTACTGCATGTTGATAAACGAACAGCAGGGGGCAGTGTGGGAACTAACAAACCTCTCTCTGCTATTGACATACAATAAGTTGCATGTCGCCCCTCCCCTCCCCTCCCAACTCCCCTTCTGTCTCTCTCCCCCACTCCCTCTTCTCCCCCCCCCTCTCGCTCTCTCTCTCACCCTTTCTCCCCCTCTCTCATGTGTAGCCCTCTGTATTTGTCACACACATAAAAAGAACTCTGCTCTTTTCTTTCTTGGCTACTTTTTGTCTTACTCTTTTTCTAATACAGATTATCCTGTTGTATGCCAAAATCATTTTGATGGGAATAAAACACGCCACCATGGAACCGGGTGGACACACACACACACACAAAACCCATCCCCCACACATCAACAATAAAATCTAATTTACATCTCACACACCCACACACATTATCCTGTTGTACACCACAAGCATTTTAATGTGAATAAAACACATCACCATGGAGCATGTGGACACACACACACACACACACACATGCATGAAAACATTACTGCACATGACAGGCTGGAATGGTTGAAGAACAGTGTCCGGTGTGATGTGCGATAGGAGAGTGTCAGCAAGAACAGCAACAATGAAAGGAAAAGTGTACAAGATGGTGGTGAGGCCAGCGATGTTGTATGGCTTAGAAACAGTGGCGCTGAGGAAAAGACAGGAGGCAGAGCTGGAGGTAGAAGAGATGAAAATGTTGAGGTTCTCTTTTGGAGTAATGAGGATGGATAGGATCAGAAATGCGTATATCAGAGGGACAGCCCATGTAAGATGTTTTGGAGACAAAGTCAGAGAGGCTCGATTGAGATGGTTTGGACATGTACAGAGGAGGGATAGTGAGTACATTGGCAGTAGGATGCTGAGGTTGGAACTACCAGGCAGAAGGCCTAGAGGAAGACCAAAGAGACGATTCATGAAAACATTACTGCGACTTTTCAAACAAACAAATAAATAACAATCGTTAAAATTATTTTATAATCTATTAAAATAATGATTTTTCGATTATTTGTGATAATTTTACTGAAGCGCTGTTGATTTCATAAAGTCTGAATTTCAGCAATCAGTGAGTTAATCACAAGCTCCTCCCACAGTAATAACTGTTCAGAAAAGTTGTTGATATTTTTTTAATTAGAAAAATGTTTATTGAACTAACAGAAGATTTGGTAAACAAACACACACACAAACACAAGCACAGACGGAGATGTTGCCATGAAATGAGTTATATCTACGGTTTCATGACTATGCAATGTATGCACTCAAGCTCAGCCTTCTCTGAACATTTCTGCAACATTATTAAACCAATCAGAGCCGAGAGTCACTTGTAGTGAATTTTTGTTATTGTTGGAGTTTGATGTTGTATAAGAACGTGTGTGTGTGTGTGTGTGTGTGTGTGTGTGTGTGTATTGTGTGCCATGGCCGCCTGCTGTGGGAGATTTTTTAGCGTAATGATGAGAAGTAGAAATATTCCTCCTTTGCCTCCTTTCCTCACGATTGAACCCAATCTGTCAGCGGACAGTGCACAGCAAGGAAGAGACAGAATGTGAATTTCTCCATCCCTTAACAATGTGCTGATTAACATCCGCCCCGCTGGCCCAGCGACTCACTGACTTATAGCATTATATTTTTAAATTGCCCTCTCCGGAACATCGGATAAATCAACACACAGGTCATTAAATGGTTCGTTATCCTCTTAATATGATTCATAGACGATGGAGGACAAGAAGGGAGAGAACAGAGGGACGGATGGGTGAACACATCGTCACGGTGATTTACTGAAAATTCAACAATAAAACATACAGGGTCGAACAGGTCACCACATAAAATGGGAATATCAGAATATAAGAGATAATAGCACAGCATGGGCTAACAGTATATATATATACACACACACACACACACTTTCTCTTTCTCTCTCTCTCTCTCTCTCTCTCTCCCACACATATATGCATATACAAACTCATGAATGTATATACACACACACACACACACACACACACTGCAATGGTCCATCCCAAGCTACGCTGTCTCTCCTCTCTGCAAGATGTGTCTGTACATTTCACTTGAATATGTCTCAAACATTAATTTTTAAATTCTGAGATTTATCTTCTGTTCATCTTGGCTCTGATCTATAAAAACAATCTTGAAGGAAACACAGCCATTAGAGAGATTACAGGAGAAGTTCTGCCAGAAACTGAAATATCCATCAGGTCCCTTTATCCCAAATGTAGTCCATCAGTGGTGACGTGTTTGGTGTAGATAACACAAGAGGAAATGCAAAGGCTGAACCCGATACAAACTTGGTTTCCTAGGTAATGTTTTTATAATCAATTAAAATAAAATTAATTAATTAAACTAAACATTTCTTACAAACAACTTCATATTTGCAATTTAGAAATCTGAAAGTCACACCCACTTTTCATGAATAATTTCACTTTTCATGTGATCTGAAGGCTGTGATTTGCTGCAGGATCGGGTAACATGTTTTATTTCCATGTTAAATACATTGTGTCATATTTACACTAAAATAAGCGTCCTTACCACAACGGACATTTCCTTCATCTACATTACCTACATCATCTACACCTATACTCCAATGCAGCCATGAGGTGGGAGGGGGGGGGGGGGGGCACTAACCAGTGTCTCTCCCCCTCATGCCGGTCCCAAGCCCGGAGAAATGCAGAGGGTTGTGTCAGGAAGGGCATCCGACGTAAAACCAATGCCAATTATTGATGATGCAAATCAAAAGTATTACCTCCATACCGGATCGGTCGAGGCCCGGGTTAACAACGACCGCCATCAGTGCTGTCAATCAACAGGGTGCTGATGGAAATTGGACTACTGTTGGTCGAAGAAGGAGAGGTGGGAGGCGTGTCCGTAGGCAGAGAGAGAAGAGGAAAGGCATGAGTCTAGGACTGAGAGTGGGGACTTTGAATGTTGGAACTATGCACAGAAAAGGTAGAGAGCTGGTTGACATGATGCAGAGGAGGAAGGTGGACATACTGTGTGTTCAGGAGACCAGGTGGAAAGGTAGCAAAGCTAAAAGCTTAGGAGCAGGGTTTAAGCTGTTTTATCATGGTGTGGATGGGAAGAGAAATGGAGTCGGAGTCATCTTGAAGGAGGAGTTTGCCAGGAATGTTCTAAAAGTGAAAAGAGTGTCAGACAGAGTGATGAATCTCAAGTTAGAAATTGAAGGTGTAATGCTCAATGTTGTTAGTGCTTATGCCCCACAGGCAGGATGTGAGCGAGAAGAGAAGGAGAGATTCTGGAGTGACTTAGACGAAGTGATGCAGAGTACCCCCAGAGGTGAAAGAGTGGTCATTGGTGCAGACTTCAATGGACATGTTGGTGCAGGCAACAGAGGGGACGAGGAAGTGATGGGCAGGTTTGGTATCCAGGACAGGAACGCAGAAGGACAGATGTTGATCGATTTTGCAAAAGGATGGAAATGGCTGTGGTGAATACTTTCTTTGAGAAGAAACAGGAGCATAGGGTGACTTATAAAAGCGGAGGTAGGCGCACACAGGTAGACTACATCTTGTGTAGGCGATGTAATTTGAAGGAAGTCAGTGACTGCAAAGTCATCGTGGGTGAGAGTGTTGCCAAACAGCATAGGATGGTGGTGTGCAGGATGACTCTGATGGTGAGAAAGGTGAAAAAGGCAAAGGCAGAGCAGAAGACAAAGTGGTGGAAGCTGAAAAAGGAAGAGTGTCGTGTTGTCTTCAAGGAGGAGTTGAAACAGGCTTTGGGTGGCCAGGAAGTGCTTCCAAATGACTGGACAACCACAGCAAATGTGATCAGGGACACAGGTAGGAGAGTACTTGGTGTGTCCTCTGGAAGGAAAGTAGATAAGGAGACTTGGTGGTGGAATGAGGAAGTGCAGGAGTGTGTACAAAGGAAGAGGTTAGCCAAGAAGAAGTGGGACATTGAGAGGACCGAAGAGAGTAAACAGGAGTACAGGGAGACACAGCGTAAGGCGAAAGTAGCAGTGGCTAAGGCCAAACAGAGGGCGTATGATGACTTGTATGATAGGTTGGATAGTAAAGAGGAGAAAATGATCTATACAGGTTGGCACAGCAGAGAAATAGAGATGGGAAGGACGTGCAGCAAGTTAGATTGATAAAGGACAGAGAGGGAACTGTATTGACTAATGACAGAAGTGTGCTGGGAAGATGGAAAGAGTACTTTGAAGAGCTGATGAATGAGGAAAATGAGAGAGAAAAAAGAGTAGAAGAGGTAACCATTGAGGAGCAGGATGTAGCAAAGATCAGTAAGGGTGAAGTGAGAAGGGCATTGACGAGGATGAAGAATGGAAAGGCAGTTGGTCCTGATGATATACCTGTGGAGGTATGGAAGTGTCTAGGAGAGGTAGCAGTAGATTTTCTGACAAGAACATTCAACAAGGTACTAGAGAGTGAGCAGATGCCGGAGGAGTGGAGGAGAAGTGTGCTGGTGCCCATTTTTAAGAACAAGGGAGACGTGCAGAGTTGCAGCAACTACAGAGGGATAAAGTTGATGAGCCATACGATGAAGTTATGGGAAAGAATAGTGGAAGCTAGACTAAGGGCAGAGGTCAGCATTTGTGAACAACAGTTTGGTTTCATGCCAAGAAAGAGCACCACAGATGCAATGTTTGCCTTGAGGATGTTAATAGAGAAGTACAGAGAAGGTCAGAGGGAGCTACATTGTGCCTTTGTGGATCTGGAAAAAGCATATGACAGGTGCCAAGAGAAGAACTGTGGTATTGCATGAGGAAGTCTGGAGTGGCAGAGAAGTATGTTAGAGTGGTGCAGGACATGTATGAGAGATGTAAGACAGTGGTGAGGTGTGCTGTCGGTGTGACCGACGAATTCTCAAGGTGGAGGTGGGACTGCATCAAGGGTCAGCTCTCAGCCCCTTCTTATTTGCTATGGTGATGGACAGGCTGACAGACGTTAGGTTAGACAAGATTCTCCATGGAATATGATGTTTGCAGATGACATTGTGATCTGCAGTGAGAGAAGAGAACAAGTGCAGGAAAATCTAGAGAGGTGGAGGTATGCCCTGGAAAGGAGAGGAATGAAGGTTAGCCTCAGAAAATCAGAATACATGTGTGTGAATGAGAAGGACCCAGGAGGAACGGTGATGTTACAGGGAGCAGAGATAACGAAGGTGGAGGATTTTAAGTACTTAGGCTCAACAATCCAGAGCAATGGAGAGTGTGGAAAAGAGGTGAAGAAGCGTGTGCAGGCAGGCTGGAATGGTTGGAGAAAAGTATCCGGTGTGATGTGCGATAGGAGAGTGTCAGCAAGAATGAAGGGAAAAGTGTACAAGATGGTGGTGAGGCCAGCGATGTTGTATGGCTTAGAAACAGTGGCGCTGAGGAAAAGGCAGGAGGCAGAGCTGGAGGTAGCGGAGATGAAAATGTTGAGGTTCTCCCTGGGAGTAACGAGGATGGATAGGATCAGAAATGAGTATATCAGAGGGACAGCCCACGTAAGATGTTTTGGAGACAAAGTCAGAGAGGCTAGATTGAGATGGTTTGGACATGTACAGAGGAGGGATAGTGAGTATATTGGCAGTAGGATGCTGAGGTTGGAACTACCAGGCAGAAGGCCTCGAGGAAGACCGAAGAAGAAATTTATGGATGTGGTGAAGGAAGACATGAAGGTTGTTGGAGTAAGAGAAGAAGATGCAGAGGACAGGGTGAGATGGAGGCAGATGATTTTCTGTGGCGACCCCTGAAGGGAACAGCCAAAAGGAAAGGAAGAAGCAGAGGGACCAGTGGATCTTTGACAGCTTCAGTTCCACCCATTCCTGTTTGGGGACCTCAAGATGCAAGGTGGGCACTACCACCGTGCCCACAACCCTCCGTGTCGTCTGCAGGACAGCAGCCACCACAACCTACCACACCAGTCAGTTGCCCTCTGGTCACATGCACGTCGACGCCTGTAACCACCCCTGTGTTTGGAGAGAGACGTAGAAGTGAGCCCAGCATGCTCAACCTCTCCAGTGTGCTCAGGCACTGCTGTGGTGACTTAGAGGCCTCCACATGTGAGAATTTTTTTTTCTTTATTTCAAATAATTTTTGTAAATAACTATTAAAGTAGAATTATTAAAGTTTTAAAGTTATAATCACTGTTGTTTGGCCTTGTGTACATGGTTTTTAGTCTGGAAGGATTTATTGATTTTAAGATAAAAGGAGCATACATTATTACTTTATTTTAAAATAAAAGGAGCATATATTATTGATACTGTATTAAACATATAAACACAAGTTTGATTTTAAATTTATTGTGCATTATAAGCATATTGTAAAATATAAACATATTGTAAAATATAAACACATAGTACTTAAATAAATATCTTGTAAATTATAAACATATAGTACGATACTTTAATAAAGATCTTGTAAATTATAAACATATAGTACATTCTAAACATCTTGTAAATAATAAACATTTAGTACATTAAACATATTGTAAATTATAAATATATAATATTACAAACATATGTTAAATTTTAAATGAATTGTATATTATAAAGATATTAACAAATGTTAAACATAGAGCACTTATGAACATCTTGTAAATTATAAATATGTCTTCTTTTCCTTTCGACTTTTCCCTTCAGGGGTCGCCACAGCAAAACATCCGCCTCCATCTCACCCTATCCTCTGTATCTTCTACTCTTACTCCAACTACCTTCATGTCCTCCTTCACCACATCCATAAAGCTTCTCTTTGGTCTTCTCTTTGGTCTTTGCTCTCTTTCCATGTTCCCAGCACACTTCTGTCATCAGTCAACACATTTCCCTCTCTGTCCTTAAGCACTCTCACTTGCTGCACGTCCTTCCCATCTCTATTTCTCTGTTGTGCCAACCTGTATAAATCATTTTCTCCCTCCTTACTGTCCAACCTAGCATACAAGTCATCATACACACTCTGTTTGGCCTTTGACACTGCTACCCTTGCCTTACACTGTGTCTCCCTGTTCATGTCCCATTTCTTCTTAGCTAACCTCTTCTTTTGTACACACACCTGTACTTCCTCATTCCACCACCAAGTCTCCTTGTCTACTGTCCTTCCAGAGGACAAGCCAAGTACTCTCCTACCTGTCTCCCTGATCACATTAGCTGTAGTTATCCAGTCATCTGGAAGCACTTCCTGCCCACCCAAAACCTGTTTCAACTCCTCCTTGAAGACAACAACACTCTTCCTTTATCAACTTCCACCACTTTGTCTTCTGCTCTGCCTTTGCCTTCTTCACCTTTCTCACCATCAGCATCATCCTGCACACCACCAACCTACGCTGTTTGGCAACACTCTCACCCACTACTACTCTACAGTCACTGACTTTCTTCAAATTACATCGCCTGCACAAGATGTAGTCTACCTGTGTGCTCCGATAATTACCCTATGCTCCTCTCTTTCTGGAAGAAAGTAATCACCACAGCCGTTTCCATCCTTTTTGCAAAATCTACCAACATCTGTCCTTCTATGTTCCTGTCCTGGATACCAAACCTGCCCATCACTTCCTCGTCCCCTCTGTTACCTGCACCAACATGTCCATTGAAGTCTGCACCAATGACCACTCTTTTACCTCTGGGGGTACTCTGCATCACTTCATCTAACTCATTCCAGATTCTCTCCTTCTCTTTTAGCTCACATCCTGCCTGTGGGGCATAAGAACTAACAACATTGAACATCACGCCTTCAATTTCTAACTTGAGACTCATCACTGTCTGACACTCTTTTCACTTCTAGAACATTCCTGACCAACCCCTCCTTCAAGATGACTCCCACTCCAGTTATCCTCCCATCCACACCATGAAAAACAGCTTAAACCCTGCTCCTAAACTTCTATACTTGCTACCTTTTCACCTGGTCTACTGAACACACAGTATGTCCACTGACAGTCACTGACTTCCTTCAAATTACATCGCTTATACAAGATGTAGTCTACCTGTGTGCTCTTACCTCCGCTTTCATAAGTCACCCTATGCTCCTGTTTCTTCTTGAAGAAAGTATTCACTACAGCCATTTCCATAATTTTTGCAAAATCGATCAACATCTGTCCTTCTGTGTTCCTGTCCTGGATACCAAACCTGCCCATTACTTCCTCATCCCCTCTGTTGCCTGCTCTCTACCTTTTCCTTGCATAGTTCCAACATTCAAAGTCCCTACTCTCAGTCCTAGGCTCACGCATTTCTTCTTCTCTCTCTGCCTACGGACACGCCTCTCGCCTCTCCTTCTTCGACGTCTTCGACCAACAGTAGTCCGATTTCCATCAGCACCCTGTTGGTTGACAGCATTGATGGCGGTCGTTGTTAACCCGGGCCTCGACCGATCCGGTATGAATTTTGTTTTGACCATTTACATTTTTAATGTGGCAGAAGTTTTACGCCGGATGCCCTTCCTGTCGTAACCCTCTGCATTTTTCCGGGCTTGGGACCGGCATAAGGGGGAGAGACACTGCTTAGTGGCCCCCCCGCCCCGCCTCATGGTATGTCACTTTTCAGGCCAATGGCCAAAAACAGCAGCTGTTGGACACACACACACACACACACACACACACACACACACACACACACACACACACACACACACACAGTCTCTCTCTCTCTCTCTCTCTCTGTCACTCACACACACACACACACACACACACACACACACACACACACACACACAGCTGTAAAGTTATATAAATAAAACCCTATACTATTAAAATTTTTAGATCACTGTTTTCATTCCAACGGCACAGTGAGAGGTTAGCAAGCTCGCCTAATGGCAAAATAGTCTTGGGTTCAATGAGGATGTTCTGTGTTAAGTTTGAATGCTCTCCCTGTGGTTTGTGTGGTATTCATATCTGTGTGTGTTGTACTGTCATGATCTGTTAAGTTGTTCAGAGTGTACCCCAGCTTCACCCAGAGTCAGCTGAGATGGGCTCTCGAGCCCTCTACCGAAATAGAATTAAGCGATTGAGAAAATTAATTAATACATTTTTTGAAAAAAGTATGAAATACATTAGAATACATTAGACTACATTAGAGTGGATTACATTAAAATAGATTAGAGGAGATTAGATTTGATTAAATTGAATCATTAATTAAGTATCAGCAACTGAAAATGTACTGAGTTCAGGAACAATAATTATTCATCTTCCATCACTCAGGAAATTAATAAAAAGATTTCAGATATAACATTAAATCCACCCAGGTGTGAACCCCCCCCCCCACACACACACACACCACACCACACCATGCACAGCTTTTTCCATAATATAAAAGCATCGGTTCATTCTTATGGCTGAAGAGGATTCAGTGCAGAATTTTTAAAGAGAAAGAGTAAGAAAGAGAGAGAGAGAGAGAGAGAGAGAGAGAGAGGAGTGAGAGTCTGAGAAGAGAGAGAGAGAAAGACAGAAGAGGTAGGGAGCCAAGTGGGACAAAAGCAAGAATGAGAAGAGCAAGAGGAACGAGCACAAGATAGATATTAGAGAGAGATGAGCGAGTGAAAGAGAGAGAAAATAAGAGTGATGAGTCCCCCACATACACTCCCACCACCCCTAAAAGAGCAGTGTCACCTACAATGGCAGTGACTCTCTGCTCAAATGGGTTGAGGTACTAATCTCCTGCCCCTCCGCCTGTTTGGGTCAGACTTTTGGGCCTGGGCCTTAGGAGTTCATTGTGCATTGGACATTGGACATTTTAGGTAGCCGACCTTCGAACATCAGAATCGAAGATCACATCTCCACTCTCATCTTAAAGACAGGCGCACTACAAGGGTGAATCTTCAGCTCATGCTCCTTTCCTTCATTCATATGAGCAATATCATTGCCAATTCCCCGATGGCACCACTATCATAGTACTGATAAAAGATAATGACGAGTCAGCCTGTATGAAAGAGGTTTGGTATTCATGGAAATGGTGTGAAAACAATAAACTGAACCTTAACACATCCAAGAGGAAAGATATTATAATGGACTTTAGGAGATCCAAGCAAACTGAGCACTCTGCCCACTATATTGATGGAGAGGAAGCAGAGGGTGGAAAGAATCAAGCTCCACATTTCTGCTGAATTTTCCTGGTCTACAACCATTTCTTGCCAGTTGGGGAAGGCACAACAATGGCTGAAGAACTTCCTCGGCAAGCTCAGACAAGCCTGCCTACCCTGACCACTACTGATAAACTTCTACTGCTCTGCCATTGAGAGCCTCCTGATATACTGCTGTACAGGGTGGCTCAGCAGCTATACTGCAGAGTACAGGAAGACAGGTTGTGAGGGTGGTGGAGCAGGTGGAATGACACTACCCCCCCTTCCCCCACCCTCAGTGACATTTACTCTTGCAGACTTCAGAGGAAAGCCAGAGGAATTATCAAAGACCCCACATACCATGGACTCCCCAGAAAAGTAAACTAAACTACAAACAAAAACTAATAGACTCAATACATTTTATCCACAAGCTGCTAAATGTGCTACACCACCACCACCTCCAGCACCACTGTCTCACACACACACACTGACTGAATAAGCATCATTCAGACCATTTTCCCAAATAGTAAAATATTTTAGGGCAATTCCCATATTTACAGCAGGTCTCTTACATTATATATCATTACATCATCATGAGCCTAGTGGTTAAAAGTTCTTACTCTGTATTCCATCTACCTTTTGGCATATCATGTACCTTTTGTGGATGTGCATATGAGTTAATATATAGATAAATGTACAGTAGGCCCTTGACTATTCTTGGTTTTGCACCCATGGTTTGAGTATTCACTGACTGCAGAGCAATCGGCACGTGATTCAAATTCAGCCAATGGCTGCCCCTCATTTATCCTGATTGGTTGAGCTGATGTCCCACCCTTTTTTCCTCATTCGCACAAGTTGTCAATGAGCCTCTTTTTTTGTGTGTTTTAATTACCAGTTATGCTCTATGATAACACTCAAACACTATTCATCTTCTCTGGCTAAGTGATAGAAAACGCTGGATGTTTCTTCTGAAGAAATAAGACTTTCTCCTTTCTCTGAACTGTTGTATTAAAATCTTTTTCAATTATTATTCCATTACAATGCTTAAATTCATGTTTATGCGTGAGATTTTATGTTGTGTAGCATGTTTAACAAACGATACCAAAAGGATAAACTTTATTACAATACTCTTCATGTCCTTTTACATTAAACTTGGAGTGACGTCTCCAAGATGGCGCTGCCTAGAGGGCGCCGTCGTGGAGTTCTCAGAGTCAAATTGTTTCTTTGTTCATTTTAATTAGTTTTATTTGTTGTTTTGTTTGTTCATGTTTTGCACTACAGTGGTATGAAAAAGTATCTGAAGCTTTTGGAATTTCTCACATTTCTGCATAAAATCACCATCAAATGTGATCTGATCTTTGTCAAAATTACACAGATGAAAAAACAGTGTCTGGTTTCACTAAAACCACCCAAACATTTATAGGTTTTCATATTTTAATGAGGATAGCATGCAAACAATGACAGAAGGGGGAGGAATAAGTAACTGAACCATCACATTTAATATTTTGTGCCCCCCCCCTTTGGCAGCAATAACTTCAACCAGACGCTTCCTGTAGCTGCAGATCAGTCTGGCACATCGATCAGGACTAATCTTGACCCATTCTTCTTTATAAAACTGCTATAGTTTAGTCAGATTTCTGGGATGTCTGGCATGAATCGCTGTCTTGAGGTCATGCCACAGCATTTCATTGGGGTTAGAGTCTGGACTTTGACTTGGCCACTCCAGAATGTGTATTTTGTTCTTCTGAAACCATTCAGAAGTTGATATTACTTCTGTGTTTTGGATCATTGTCTTGTTACATCATCCATCCTCTTTTTAGCTTCAACTGTCTGACAGACAGCCTCAGGTTTTCCTGCAAAACATCCAGATAAACTTTTTAATTCATTTTTCCATTAATGATTTGAAGTTGTCCAGGCCCCGAGGTAGCAAAACAGCCCCAAACCATGATGCACCCTCCACTATGCTTCATGGTGGGGATGAGGTGTTGATTTTGGTGAGCTGTTCCATTTTTCCTCCACACATGACGTTGTGTGTTCCTCCCAAACAATTCAACTTTGGTTTCATCAGTCCACAAAATATTTTGCCAAAACTTCTGTGGAGTGTCCAAGTGCCTTTTTGTGAATATTAAACGAGCAACAATGTTTTTTTAGACAGCAGTGGCTTCCTCCTTGGAGTCCTCCCATGAACACCATTCTTGGCCATTGTTTTACATATAGTTGATGTGTGCACAGAGATATTGGACTGTGCCAGTGATTTCTGTAAGTCTTTAGCAGACACTCTAGGTTTTTTTTTTACTTCTCTGAGTATTCTGCGCTGAACTCTTGGTATCATCTTTGGTGAACGGCCACTCCTTGGGAGGGAAGCAACAGTGCCAAACTCTCTCCATTTGTAGACAACTTCTCTGACTGTCGATTGATGAACATCCAGACTTTTAGAGATAGTTTAGTATCCTTTCCCAGTTTTATACAAATCAACAACTCTTGATCGCAGGTCTTCAGACAGCTCTTTTGAGCGAGCCATGGTGCACATCAGACAATGCTTCTCATCAAGACAATTCTTACCAGGTGTGTGTTTTATACTGAGACATCCTCAGTGCAGGAAGGAGCGCTACTGTAGGTCGTTCATTCCCACCGCTGTCAGACTGTACAACGCCACTTTGTAACTGTCTGTGAAAATACCGGTTATGTGCAATAAAAACCCCGTGCACTTTAATCAACCACATCTACCCCACTGACTGTGAACCATATCAACCCATCTACTCTGCCCTCAGATACATGTACACTTGAATATAGGCCAATCTACAAAGTTGTTCCCTTCTTTTCTTTCTTATTGTATATTACTTTATACTATTTATGTATCTATTTATTTATTTACTTATATAATATATATGTATGTGTGTATGTTTGTATATGTATCTATTTTTGCACCCCCTACTGATGGTACCTCAAGAGCCTGTAACAGTGAATTTCTCCATTGTGAGATTAATAAAGCTGTATCTTATCTTATCTTATCTTATCTTATAGTGGGCAGGGCAGCTTTAAGCCACTCATCAGTGATTGGGCACACACCTGACTTAAATTGTTTGGTAAAAATTGGTTTCAATTGCTCTTTAAGTCTCCTTAGGCAGAGGGTTCAGTTACTTATTCCTCCCCCTTCTGTCATTGTTTGCATGCTATCCTCATTAAAATATGAAAACCTATAAATGTTTGGGTGGTTTTAGTTAAAGCACACACTGTTTTTTCATCTGTGTGATTTTGACAAAGATCAGATCACATTTGATGGTGATTTTATGCAGAAATGTGAGAAATTCCAAAAGGTTCAGATACTTTTTCATACCACTGTATGCTCGTCTACTACCGGTCGACTCTACTACAGCTACAAGATCGAAATATCTTTGGGTGTGTATAACTTAGCAGAGCTAACATGCTATGGTAGGCAGCTCAATGCGATTCCGCATCCCAGCTAACAAAGAAGCCCAGGCAGGAAGGGGCCGAATGACGACTCCGGCACTTGGGATTGCAGGGGATGAAGGCCGTGTAGCTGGCTGGTATAATCGCCTTATCGGGTGTACTCTCCTCGAGCCATGCTTCACAGAACCACAGTCCTATAGATCCCTCTGTTCTGGAATATGAGCATCAAGCTTGTCCATCTTGTTTCGCAGGGACTGAACATTTTCAAGCAGTATGGCAGGAAGTGCTAACCAAGCGCCGGAGAATCTGAGAACTCTGCCTGGGCTTATTGTTAGCATTGAGCTCCCATAGCATAGCATAGCATAGCAACTCATGATAGAAGTTGTTGTGTGCTTAGTTCGTATTAGTTTGTTTTATTTGTTGTTTTGTTTGTTCATGTTTTGCTCTATGCTCTTCTATGACCGGTAGACTCTACTACAGCTATAAGATCGGAGTATCTTTGGGCATGTATAACTAAGCACACTCAACTGGGCTTGTTCACTGGGATGCGGCTAGCAGAGCTAATATGCTATGGTAGGCAGCTCAAGCGCTTGGGAGTGCAGGGGATGAAGGCCGTGTAGCCGGCTAGAGCAATCGCTTCATCGGGTGTACTCTCCTCGAGCCATGTTTCACAGAAACACAGTCCTGTCGATTCCTCTGCGCTGCAATCTGAGCATGAAGCTCGTCCATCTTGTTTTGCAGGGACCGAACATTTTCAAGTAGTACTGTATGGCCAGAAGTGCTAACCAAGCCTCTGAGAACTCCGCCTGGGCTTAGCCGGTAACCTCTAGCTAACCGCTAGCATTGAGCTGCCATAGCATATAAGCTCAAGATATAAGTTGTTGCATGCTTACTGCCCGAAGCTGAAGCTGCTCATAGGTGTAGTAGGGTCGACCGATCATAGACGAGCATAGTGCAAAACATGAACAAACAAATAATACAAATTAAAAGGAACAAAGAAACAATTTGACTCTGAGAACTCCGCGACCTTGCCCTCAAGGCAGCGCCATCTTGGGCACGTCACTCGCAGATGTCACTCCAAGTTCAATGTACAAGGACATGAAGGGTAATAAAATGTATCTTTTTGGTATCATTTGTTAAACATGCTACAGAACATAAAATCTCACTCACAAGCTGCAATGATGTGGAAAAATTGTTGATAGTGTTGTTACCTCGATATTAGATTATAGTAATGCGTTACTGTCTGGATGTTCTAATAGGAACATAAACAAGCTCTAGTTAGTCCAGAATGCAGTAGCGAGAGTCATTACTAGAACCATAAGACACGAGCATATCACCTCGACCATATTTACACTGTACCGGCTCCCAGTTACATTTCACATCAAATATAAAATACTACTTTTAACCTATAAAGCACTTAATAGTCTTGGGCCACATTATCTTTGTAAACTTCTTGTCATTTATGATTCAGCACACCCCCTTAGATCAAAAGGTGCAGGATGCTTAGTGATATCAAATAATGAAGACTACTGCAGGGGCGGAGCTTCTCTTACAAAGCCCCACAGTTATGGAATACCCTCCAGTTAATGTTGGGGACTCAGACACAGTCTCTGTTTTTAACATGAGGATGAAAACTTACTTGCTTAGTGGAGAATTTAATGAAAAGGCTTTTATTATGTAAAGGAGCAGATCTGGGGATTTCAGGCAGTTTAGATTCTGGTAAACTCTGATGTTGGGATGCTGTCGCTCCCCCACGCTACATGTTCACCCAGGTCCGTTTGACAGTGGGGTGGCTGATTGCCCCAATGTCACAGGTGCCCTCATGTCTGTCTTAGATAGAAAGAGGAGTCTGAGGCTCCAGGGTATAACTGACCAAGAAGTCAAGTACATCAGAGTCTCTGGTTTGAGAAACAGACTTGGGTTTTTGTAAGGTGCAGTATGTAGGAAATCAAGGTGGATGAGTGCTTGAAGTTATCAGTCATACATGGTGGGGGAAATGTGATGGTCAGGGGGTGCTTTGGTGGTGATAAAGTGGGAGAGTTGTACAGAGTAAAAGGATCCTTGTGTATAGGAGGCTATTACTCCATTCTGTGGACACTTTCCTATGATGACTTCTTCTTCTTTTCCTTTCGGCTTTTCCCTTCAGGGGTCGCCACAGCGAATCATCTGCCTCCATCTCACCCTATCCTTTGCATCTTCTTCTCTTACACCAACGACCTTCATGTCCTCCTTCACCACATCCATGAATCGTCTCTTTGGTCTTCCTCTAGGCCTTTTGCCTGGTAGTTCCAGCCTCAGCATCCTATTACCAATATACTCACTATCCCTCCTCTGTACATGTCCAAACCATCTCAATCTAGCCTCTCTGACTTTGTCTCCAAAACGTCTTACATGTGCTGTCCCTCTGATGTGCTCATTCCTAATCCTATCCATCCTCGTTACTCCCAAAGAGAACCTCAACATTTTCATCTCTGCTACCTCCAACTCTGACTCCTGTCTTTTCCCCAGGGCCACTGTTTCTAAACCATACAACATCGTTGGCCTCAACACCGTCTTGTACACTTTTCCTTTCATTCTTGCCGATACCCTCCTATCACACATCACACCGGACACTTTTCTCCAACCATTCCAACCTGCCTGCACACGCTTCTTGACCTCTTTTCCACACTCTCCATTGCTCTGGATTGTTGAGCCTAAGTACTTAAAATCCTCCACCTTTCTTATCTCTGCTCCCTGTAATCTCACCGTTCCTCTTTGGTCCTTGTCATTCATGCACATGTATTCTGTCTTACTGAGGCTAATCTTCATTCCCCTCCTTTCCAGGGCATACCTCCACCTCTCTAGATTTTCCTGCACTTGTTCTCTGCTCTCACTACAGATCACGATGTTATCTGAAAAAATCATAGTCCATGGGGAATCTTGTCTAACCTCGTCTGTCAGCCTGTCCATCACCATAGCAAACAAGAAGGGGCTGAGAGCTGACCCTTGATGCAGTCCCACCTCCACCTTGAACTCTTCTGTCACACCGACAGCACACCTCACCACTGTCTTACATCGCTCATACATGTCCTGCACCACTCTAACATACTTCTCTGCCACTCCAGACTTCCTCATGCAATACCACAGTTCTTCTCTTGGCACCCTGTGATATGCTTTCTCCAGATCCACAAAGGCACAATGCAGCTCCCTCTGACCGTCTCTGTACTTCTCCATTAACATCCTCAAGGCACACACTGCATCTGTGGTGCTCTTTCTTGGCATGAAACCAAACTGTTGTTCACAAATGCTGACCTCTGCCCTTAGTCTAGCTTCCACTATTCTTTCCCATAACTTGATCGTATGGCTCATCAACTTTATCCCTCTGTAGTTGCCAAAACTCTGCACGTCTCCCTTGTTCTTAAAAATGGGCACCAGCACACTTCTCTTCCATTCCTCTGACATCCTCTCACTCTCTAAGACCTTGTTAAATGTTCTTGTCAGAAAATCTACTGCTACCTCTCCTAGACACTTCCATACCTCCACCGGTATGTCATCAGGACCAACTGCCTTTCCATTCTTCATCCTCTTCAATGCCCTCCTCACTTCACCCTTACTAATCTTTGCTACTTCCTGGTCCTCAACAGTCACCTCTTCTACTCTTTTTTCTCTCTCATTTTCCTCATTCTTCAGCTCTTCAAAGTACTCTTTCCATCTTCCCAGCACACTTCTGTCATCAGTCAATACATTTCCCTCTCTGTCCTTTATCAATCTAACTTGCTGCACGTCCTTCCTATCTCTATTTCTCTGCTGTGCCAACCTGTATAAATCATTTTCTCCCTCCTTACTTTCCAACCGAGCATACAAGTCATCAAACGCGCTCTGTTTGGCCTTTGACACTGCTACCTTTGCCTTACGCTGTGTCTCCCTGTACTCCTGTTTACTCTCTTCGGTTTTCTCAATGTCCCACTTCTTCTTCGCTAATCTCTTCCTTTGTACACACTCCTGCACTTCCTCATTCCACCACCAAGTCTCCTTATCTACTTTCCTTCCAGATGACACACCAAGTATTCTCCTACCTGTCTCCCTGATCACATTAGCTGTAGTTGTCCAGTCATCTGGAAGCACTTCCTGACCACCCAAAGCCTGTTTCAACTCCTCCTTGAAGACAACCCGACACCCTTCCTTTTTCAACTTCCACCACTTTGTCTTCTGCTCTGCCTTCGCCTTCTTCACCTTCCTCACCATCAGCATCATCCTGCACACCACCATCCTATGCTGTTTGGCAACACACTCACCCGCTACTACTTTGCAGTCACTGACTTCCTTTAAATTACATCGCCTGCACAAGATGTAGTCTACCTGTGTGCTCCTACCTCCACTTTTATAAGTCACCCTATGCTCCTCTCTCTTCTGGAAGAAAGTATTCACCACAGCCATTTCCATCCTTTTTGCAAAATCTACCAACATCTGTCCTTCTGCATTCCTATCCTGGATACCAAACCTACCCATCACTTCCTCGTCCCCTCGGTTTCCTGCACCAACATGTCCATTGAAGTCTGCCCCAATGACCACTCTTTCACCTCTTGGGGTACTCTGCATCACTTCATCTAACTCCCGCCAGAATCTCTCCTTCTCTTCTCGCTCACATCCTGTCTGTGGGGCATAAGCACTAACAACATTGACCATCACACCTTCAATTTCTAACTTGAGACTCATCATTCTGTCTGACACTCTTTTCACTTCTAGAACATTCCTGGCAAACTCCTCCTTCAAGATGACTCCGACTCCATTTCTCTTCCCATCCACACCGTGATAAAAGAGCTTAAACCCTGCTCCTATGCTTCTAGCCTTGCGACCTTTCCACCTGGTCTCCTGAACACACAGTATGTCCACCTTCCTCTTCTGCATCATGTCAGCCAGCTCTCTACCTTTTCCTGTCATAGTTCCAACATTCAAAGTCCCTACTTTCAGTCCTAGACTCATGCCTTTCTTCTTCTCTCTCTGGCAACGGACACACCTCCCGCCTCTCCTTCTTCGACATCTTCGACCAACAGTAGTCCAATCTCCATCAGCACCCTGTTGGTTGACGGCACTGATGGCGGTCGTTGTTAACCCGGGCCTCGACCGATCCGGTATGTGATTCTTTCTTGTGATTCGCATAGTTTATTTGGCATTTGTTTTACGCCGGATGCCCTTCCTGACGCAACCGTCTGCATTTATCCGGGCTTGGGACCGGCGTGAGGGAGAGACACTGGTTTGTGCCCCCCCTCACGGCTGCATTACTCAACAAGCCTGTAAATGTCACACATCAATTTGACATGAGGATGTTACTGAGAGAAAAAAAAAAAACTCTCTGCATCCAAATCATCCTGTTTCAAGGACAATAAGAAAAAAGACATGAAACCATCTGGAATTCGGAAGAAGAGCGAGCTCTCCATTTTATCATCAGTGGTGACAGAGGGCCATCGATTGACCCTTTACTCCAAGTGCACTCAAAAGGGTGCATTGATCTGCTGAAAGTCAGCGGTGAAAGGACGGAGATACTGAATGATTAAAACATCAGAGACAGATGAAATAACTCACAATTCCTCTGACAGCATTGTTCCATTTAAGATTCATTCAACTTTCTGAAGGAAAACGAAGAGCACTTACACTGTCTCCCAAATGAGTGCACAGTTCCTGCTAAGTGAGTGCCTTCAAGATCCTTTCTCTGACATTCTAATTGAGTAGAAATGTTGTATTTCAGTGATTAAAAACTAAAGTCTTGTGTCAAAAAAAAGAACAAAAATCCCAAAAGTATTGCTGCAAAAATTATGTTCAGTTGCTAAATGCTTAAAAAGTGTAAATAAAAAGAAAAGTCATGGTAAACTTGCCTCAGTCAGAACTCTTGATGAGTCTGTCAGGCATAAAATTCTTACTTTGTGTTTACAAATTACAAATACAGCGGTACCTCACCTTATGAAAGTCTCACCAAACGAAAACGTCAGGTTACGAAAAGCATTTTCCTAAAATTTTTGTCTTAGGATACAAAACAAGTTCACGTTACGAAAGCCTCATCTTAAAAATTCAAACCCGCTCTGTCCAAGATGGTGTCAGGTGGACCTGTCCAAGATGGCACTTGAGTGAAGGCAACATTAAACCACGCTATTCAAACATTCAAACAATGCACAAGCTGCTCTCCCATCAATGATGTTCAAACATCCCGCCCCACTGGCCTCCCATTGGCTAACAACTGAGCTGTCGTTCATGTCGCCTTCACTCAAGCTCCATCTTGGACAGGTCCACCTGACGCCATCTTGGACGCCATCTTGGACATCATTGCCTAGGAGGAATTATGCAGCTACCTCCCATTGCCTATTATAGAGCTAAATCCATCATGATGCTTTTCGTATAAAGGACAGAGTTCTTCTTTTCCTTTCGGCTTTTCCCTTCAGGGGTCCCCACAGTGAATCGTCTGCCTCCATCTCACCCTATCCTCTGCATCTTCTTCTCTTAGACCAACCACCTTCATGTCCTCCTTCACCACATCCATGAATCTTCTCTTTGGTCTTCCTCTAGGCATCCTGCCTGGAAGTTCCAACCTCAGCATCCTACGACCAATATACTCAATATCCCTCCTCTGTACATGTCCAAACCATCTCAATCTAGCTTCTCTGACTTTGTCTCCAAAACCTTTTACATATGCTTTCCCTCTGATGTACTTATTCCTGATGCTATCCATCCTTGTTACTCCCAAAGAGAACCTCAACATTTTCATCTCTGCTACCTTCAGCTCTGCCTCCTGTCTTTTCCCCAGGGCCACTGTTTCTAAATCATACAACATCCCTGGCCTCAACACCGTCTTGTACACTTTTCCTTTCATTCTTGCCGATACCTTCCGATCACACATCATACCGAACACTTTTCTCGAACCATTCCAACCTACCTGCACACACTTCTTCACCTCTTTTCCACTCTCTCCATTGCTCTGGATTGTTGAGCCTAAGTACTTAAAATCCTCCACCTTCTTTATCTCTGCTCCCTGTAACCTCACCATTGCTCTTGGATCCTTGTCGTTCATACACACATATACCCTACCAGAAAAGAATAAATGCTCCCAAAATGCAATGAAAACAGAAATCTGTGATTAAAACCAACAAACTACCACAATTTATTGACTATTGAGTTCATCTGAATATAAGTCGCACCAACTAAATCTAAAAAGAAAACAAATTTGAACATATAGGTCACACCCCTTTAGAAACCGCAGGTGTCTGTCTTGCTCTTGCGCTTCCTGCTAGAGCACCCCCTGAAGGCTGTTTGCCCATAAAAAAATGTATATATTTGCTGCATTGTTGTTTACGCCGCAGGGCTGAAAGTGGGTGAAAAAGGTAGCGACTTATAGTCCGGAAATTATTGTACACAGTGGTACTTCACCTTACGAAATTAATCCGTTACAGAGCTTTTTAGAGGAGGGTGAGGTGGAGGCAGATGATTCGCTGTGGTGACCCCTGAGGGGAACAGCTGAACAGCTGAAAGGAAAAGAAGATATATATATATATATCATATGTAACATATGATATATATATATATATATATATATATATATATATATATATATATATATATATATATATATATATATCATATGTAACATATGATTATAATGACATAAACTTTATTTTTATTTTGAAATATGTTTTTTGAAAACCGAAGTATAATTGAGAATGACTTAAGTTAAGGTATACTTGTAGTACTTTAGCTCTGGTTCTTATTTCCTAGTTCATTACTTCACAAACTTCCAGGCCATTCACTCTTGAGGTCCTTGTTTCTGTTTTTGATCTGAGTATACCTTAAGTTGAAATTTTAAATTTGGTTAAAAATCAGCATTAATGACTTTTGGTATGCAGAGTCCTATCCATTTCTGATCCACAGCCAGATCCAGACTTTACTAATCTCACACTCACCTGAACTCACCTCACCTGTTTCCAGTTACCATTCAGTCATCTCAGAGTGTTTAATAGTCCTCACATGGAAACCCCAGGGTGTGGTGTTGATTTGTGGTTTTAAAGTGTGCAGGTGGACTATGGTGATAATTTTTCAGAGAATTGAGGTTGTATGAAATTCTGACAAGAAAATTTCCATCACATTTTACTCTAAACTATTAGATACATTTCATCTCTTACTTCATTAATGAAGCTCTCTGCACTATGCCTGTATTCTAACCTGTGTTTTACACTATACCTGTATTCTGACCCTCTCTTTGACTTGGTGATATGGAGAGAGATGGTTTCGCTGATTTGGGAGAGAGATTTCACCACTGCCCTTTCACTGATTCGGGAATTCATCTGTTAATCAAGTGGAATATATTTGATAATGATAATGGTGTGGAATTATTTATGCATTATCTTTTCATGTGGTAAACTACATCCAAATGAATCATTTTTAAAGAGAGAGAGAAGGACAAGCACCCCCCCCCCCCCCACCACCACCACACACAATGGCTCTGATGTCTGTGTAATGTTGTATATGAACATTTTACTGCAGTGCAGATAAACACACTCAGACACGGTAGTATAGGGTTCATGCAGCAGGCTAACTTGTTAACCCTGTTGGTTTTTGTAATAAATATTTGAGTCTGGCTGTGGTTCTCTGTGCAAGAGGAACATGACATTTAACAGAAGCAGCAATTCAGTCTATTGAGTGTGAGCCGCAGTGTCCCTCCTTCACATTTTTCTGGGTTTTATTTTACGAATGAAATGTGAGGAGTGGATAATAACGCTCAGTGGGAATGTTCATCTCCACTTTAGTCTCCTCCTCACCATCATCCTCCACAATCAGTTGCTCAAACTGACATCACTGAACACACATCAATCACACAGTTAACACTACCTTGTTTAAAATGACAATGAGACACCATCCACAATTTCTAAGTTGGGAAAATGGGTCAGAACTTTTCTATCCTTTCAGTAAAGATTTTCTAAAATGTTCTTTAAATGTCCTGTCATGCCGTCTCCTCTTATTTGTTCTCCTCACCACTCACTCACACAACACACACACACACACACACACACACAGCAATGGTAGCCTGCTGCCAGATTTGTGTGTATGTGTGTTCAATTTACCCTATCCTGTTTGCAGTGCTTTACCATTTAGGGAAAATACACACAGTGTCCGATTCAATCATAACAAGTGGAACTGTTTAATTACAGATGCTCAGCATGAAGTGCACTCAACTTTGTGTTTATCTTTCAGATGAATTTCACCTGATAGTAATTCAGTGTGACACTGCATAGTGGTGATTTGGGAAACACACTGGCCTCACAATTAGACAATTCTGGGCTTGAACCTTACAGCTGACTATAGTCTTTGTTTTTTCAGCATGCTTTTGTGGGATTCCTTTTGGGTACTCTGGATTCCTCCCAACTTTAACTATCAAGAATAATAATCAGTAGATTTAGCAGTTCTGTAGAGTGTGGATGTAAATTGTTGAGACACTGATCTATAAACTGTTGAACAACTTTATTTTAGTGTCTTTATCTCCTGTATTTTCATGAACCACTTTGATCCAGAAAAGAAAGACTTCCCTGCTGCGAGCTTCTGAAGGGATTTTTTCATGTCATCTCAGTGGGTTTACATTCTTTACCAAGGAAATAATTCTGTTTTATTTTTGAACACTTTATAATTTATACCCTACACATCCCTAATGAACAGTCCTGTAATATGAGTGGAAGGACAAACTCCAGACGACACAAGAGGAATCAGACTCAAAAGGGAAGACCATCCTCATGTGGATGGGGGCAGTGGTGGTCTAGTGGTATAGGGTGCTGGATCACTGATCCAAAGGTTGGGGGTTCGAGTCCCACTCTCCACAAGGTTGTCATTGTCCCCCCCAGTGCAGCTAACTGGGTTATCAAAGGTGGGCCATGTCTGTCACTGTCTATGGTGAGAGGTTCATGTCAAAGAACCATTGCTGACTTTCGTAAAGAGGAGCTGCAAAGTCGTCAGCGTGTTTCTGTCCCTTGCTAAAAAGGGTTGTGACAGGAAGGACATCCGTCGTGAAAATCTCTGCCAAATCAAACGTGCCAATCAGATGATTCGCTGTGGTGACTCCCGAGTAAAAGGGAAAAATCTGAAAGGAAGACAAACAGAATCCTCATGTGGATGAAACCTGATAAAAACACAAACCATGGAGCAGAAATGTCATTACAGTTTAACATGAAGCCAAGTTGATTATAATATAACTGTACTGGGAATCCGGGGCAGTGGTGGTCTAGTGGTATAGGGTGCTGGATCGCTGATCCAAAGGTTGGGGGTTCGATACCCACTCTCCACAAGGTTGTCACTGTCCTTCCCAGTGCAGCTAACTGGGTTATCAAAGGCCGGCCATGTCTCTCACTGTCTATGGTGTGAGGCATGTAAAAGAACCATTGCTGACTTTTGACAAGAGTAGGCTGCAAAGCTGTCAGCATGTTTCCACCCTGCGATGGCCTGGCGAGCTGTCTAGGGTGTACTCTGCCCTTGCCTGAAGTAGGCTGGGATGGGCGCCAGCCTCCCCACGACCCTAATTAGGATCAAGCGGTTACAGAAAATAAACTGAACTGAACTGTACTGGGAATCGTAGTCCTAAGTTATATCAGTAAGAATTTAAATATCATCAGCAGTAAAAAAACAAAATAAAAAAACCCAGAGCTTCTAAGCTCAGAACTTAACCAGTAGTAGCAGATCAGGATGAATCACACGATTCAGGGAGTAGAAAGATCAGAATCGCTGAGCTCTTAGAAGTCTAACTGATCACAGAATGCGTATCTCAGCAAAAAGCAGGAAGTCCGGGATGACTGAGGATGACATCACTGGCGATACATGCCTGAGTCCCAGCTTGAACTTGGCAACATTTAAAATGTTGGTTTTCTCTGTGTTTTGCTGGTCTGTTGTGTTGTTGTTGTTTTTTAGAGCTTTCCAGCTGTCTGGTGCATGTATTGATAATTTTGTTACTTCTTTGCACTGTTCCTCTTATTGGTGTTTTGTGTTTTGTTTTTTGTTTTTTTTAGACTAATAATGATCTCCTTTCCTTTCACCCTCACGTCTATGAGATTCATATCTTAAACATTCATGAATGTCTCAGGTGAAGTGTGAGAAGTTTTTCATGGTGTGTGCGTGTGTGTGTGTGTGTGTGTGTGTGTGTGTGTGTGTGTGTGTGTGTTAAACATCTCTGGCGGATAAAGGTGGATGAAGAAGCAAAGAAGAGAGGGAGAATTCTTTCTTTTAGTGGATTGCTGCAGGCTTCTATTTAATATGTCAAAATAAATATAAAAGCCCCAGAGAGAGAGAGAGAGAGAGAGAGAGAGAGAGATGGATTTCCTGCACGTCAAAGCTGTAATTTCAGAGACGGAAATGATTTGCTCATTCACGGAAATCTTCACCTTATCAAATTGAGCTGAGCTCCTAACAGAAATTGGTTTTTACCTTCAGGATGATAACCTGCTTCATCTCCGCATGCCATGTGATCCAGTGAGGGAAGAGGATGAGAAGAGCTCGGTTCGCTTGGCACATTTTCTGCTCTACTTTAACCTGCTGTAGCACTCACAACTTAGCAACAAATATCTGACTGACCTTGGTTATCGTTATACATTTCACACTCCTCCACCTGGACCCTCACAAAATGTTTTCTCAGTCCATCAAACACACCATTCTTTATTTATGTATGGATTTCTTTTGTACTTGTAATAATTTCAGGGCAGTATTGTGGTGCAGTGATTTTAGCATGTCCAGTTCTCAGCAAGAAGGTCCTGGGTTTGATTTGCTGGCCTCCATCTCAGCCAACTGAGAGGGCAGAGTACACCCTGGACAACTCACCAGGTCATCACAGGGCCAACACTCATTTATTGTTACAGAATTTATAGAGAAATGTAAAATAATATAAAATCATAAATATTCATCCCCTTCCTTAAATTGCAAACTTATTGTGGTGGAGGAGTTTGGGTGTCCTAATGATCCCATGTTGTCAGTGGCATTATGCCCCTGGTAGGGTCACCCAAAGCAAATGGGTTGAAGGTGAAGGTCCATACTAAGCATGGATCAGAAGATCCCTGTGGCTAGAAAAACAGCAAGCTTTCATTTCCCACTGCCTGCGCATGGGTTATCAGGGGTCAGCTGGGCCCAGGCTGAAAAGGAGACATGGGTCTACACTCCCAATGACCCACATCCTGGGGCAGGGGCTATCAGGATTAGGTGTGTTGTGAATTGTGTGTCAGATGAAGGCATAGGTTCTGTCAGACCGATCCTCGGCTACTGATTTTGGCTCTTGGGATATGGAAAATCACATCTCTGGTGCTGAAGAAGCTTGAACTGTTGTGTAAGGTTGAGCGATACCAACTAAATAGAATTGGACTTGCCTTGAAACATAACTTGGGCTCTGGAACCACCCATCTCGAAAGGCCCTGAACCTTATTCTATTCTGGAGTTGTTCATGGGGAGAGGTGGCGAAATAGGATGGGGATCCTTATTCAGTTCAATTCAGTTTTATTTGTTTTATGTTTTAAGTGGTTACAGAAAATAAATGAATGAATGAACAGTTGAAATTGTTACAAAGCCGCTTTACACAGTAAAAGTAGGCACTTACAAAGTATAAAATAATTTAAACATCTCCTATAACTTCTACATTTCCCTAATGAGCAAGATGGTGGCAAAGAAAAACTCCCTCAATAGATGCGAGGAACAAACCTTGATAGGAATCAGGTCCAAAACGGAAACCCAACCTCATTTGGGTGAAATACAAACCATATATGAGAAATTCATTACAGTCCAAGGTCTCATCTAGTTGGTTATACAACTGTAAGTCCTAAATAATTGTGGGGAAGACAATATTACCAGCAGAGAAAAGTCATGTTAACAGTCTGTTAGTGTATATCTGGGTCCATTTAGAAGATCTTCATCAACAGGAAGGAGGGGCTACCAAGATGAAAACTCCAGACAGCATCAGCACACCAGGACAGACCACAGGACTCAGAAAGCAGAAGAGTCAGGATCGCCGGCATCCCAGAAGGAGAATGTGTACCTCAACAAGAACAGAGAGAAAGAGAGAGAGAGAGAGAGAGAGAGAGAGAGAGAGGGCTGAGTGCAGCAGGGACTCCGGCATGACTGGCTATGGCAGCATAACTAAAGAGACAACCAGAAGGAAGAACGACATGAGGGCACCTGTGGCATTGGGCAATCAGCAACCCCACTGTCAAACGGACCTAGGTGAATATGTCGAATGGCAGATCAACAACATCGCAGTTTACCAGAACTCTTTATGCCTGAAATCCCCAGATCTGCTCCTTTACATAATAAAAGCCTTGTAACGAAATGCTCCACTAAACATGTAAGTTTTCATCCTTGTGTTAAAACAGACTGTGTCTGAGTCCCGAACATTAACTGGAGGTTATTCCATAACTGTGGAGCTTTGTAAGAGAAGCTCCTCCCCCTGCAGTAGTCTTCATTATTCGAGGTATCACAAAGCATCCTGCACCTTTTGATCTAAAGGGACATGCTGGATCATAAATGACAAGAAGTTAACTAAGATAATGTGGCGCGAGACCATTAAGTGCCTTACAGATTAAAACTAGTATTTTATATTCAATGTAAAATGTAACTGGGAGCCAGTGCAGTGTAAATAAGGTCAGGGTGATATACTCATGTCTTCTGGTTCTAGTAACGACATGAGCTTCAAATGAAAGACTAGCGTCAATAATCACTCCAAGGTTCTTTATTGCTCCACATGATGAGACTGAAACACCATCCAAACTTACGACATCATCAGAAACCTTAATTCTCGCTGCCCAAGATTCGAGTACAAGAACCTCTGTCTTATCGGAGTTTAAAAGGAGGAAGTTAGTAAGCATCCAGTGTCTAATGTGATGTCTCTCATCTGGCTTTGCTGAAATATACAATTGTGTGTCATCAGCATAACAGTGAACACCATGTTCGAATATAGGGGTGTTCAGAAGTACACCAGGACACCCTAGACCGCAGTTCGATGGTTGACTTTATAGTGGTCATCGGAATTGCAGCCGCATGTTTTGAACACTTGTGTGAAGAGAGGAGCTGAGCTGTCAACACAATCACCACCTAGTGATGAGCTGGCGCTAATGGTAGGGGAGGCCGCCCTGCAGACTCGGTAGGTTGTGTAGGTGGCTCAATCATCTGGTTAGAATGCCTCCTGCACGCCTCCGTGGTGTGGTACTTCCGGATGTCTGACCGGGAAGAGACCCTGGCATTGACCCAGAACACGCTGGAAGGACTATGTCTCTCAGCCGGCCTGGGAATGCCTCAGTGTCCTCCTGGAAGAGCTGAAAGAAGTGGCTGGGGAGCAGGATGTTTTGACTTCACGGCCCTGGCTGCTGCCACGGCAACCCAATCCCGGATCAAGCAGAAGTAAAACAACTATTGTTGTTGTTGTTGATGATGATGATGATGATGATGATGAGTATTTATTTTCTATAACTTTTTTTTCTGAAAACATCCATTATTTAAAACATCATACAAATAAATTAAAAGATCGTAAATTAGTGTTAAAGACAGTTTATAAAAACCCAGACTAAAGTTTGAGTGTCGTGATATTTCTCTTGTGTCAGGTTTTGAGTTGACAGTAGACTGTCGCCCACTCACCAGCACTTATATAAACATTTACATAAACACTTATATAAATGGAGAATGTGATAAACGCACATTGTTATGGCAGAGCTGATGGACAGAATTATTCTCACTGACTGTGTGTGTGTGTGTGTGTGTGTTATGTAAGAATAATCAGTTGAACTGAGTGTGTTTCTGTATATCATAGTAAACATTTTTAACTCCAAACTCCTATAAACCACAGCATTTATCAGTAATGACTCCGCCTCAGGTCTCCTTTTCAGGGCAGAGTCACTACTGGGTCATTTTAACCAAACTAAATCCACTTTATTGCTCCAACTGACCATTTTGCTATAGCACTGACTACTCTTGATGTTCTGAATGAATCTTCACTGAAGTGCTCAGATGTCCTTCTGAATTGAGAAAGCAGTAATCAAACATCAAGTTTTGAATTTCAGGGCAAAACACTGGTGCAGACATTCCTGGTGATTTTTCAGTCAACGTGCTTGGTGTAGTGTGGGCACAAGGTTAATTATACTGCGTGTCTCAAGGCGATGTGTTGATCCTGAGTGTGATGTGAGGATGATTGTTACATTTCTTGGGCTCAGAACTCTGACTTGCTTTCCTTATCTTGTCTCTCCAGAACATTTATCCTTCTACTGTTCCACACTCACCCCAGATTCTCAAAAAGCACTGAAAATGATCTAAACCAGGTTTAAGAATGATAACAGAACCGGACCTGAGTATTATTTCAGGGAGGGACACCATGTGATTCTGTTTACAGTAATCTCATGGAGAGAACATGCTCCCGGATGGTACAATGTAGATGATTCTAGAATATGTTCCTACAGGATACCAGACTGAATGTTGCAGTTCTGGAATTTTAATTTTTGGAATAAAACTCTCTGTTTCAAAGCTTGTTTAGTAAACAGTGCAGATTCTTGTCACGGCTGTGACGGTGTGTTTGTGTGTGTGTGTGTGTGAGAGAGGGTTTTAAATATTTCAACTCATCAAAAATTCAACTGTTCACATGAAGCTAAAACAAACACATTTTGATAAACCGTGAGCGAGTTGTTTACAATTCAGAGAATCTAATGTAAGTGCTGGAGATGTTGTGAAAGGATGCAGGATCAACATGTTGTTGTCTTTTCTCAGGCTGAGATGAACAGGGGTGTTAAATCGTATGCATTAATTTCATGACTGTGTCTCATCTCCATCTCTGTTGTCTCCTGATTAACTCTGATCAGGTTTAGCTGGTCATGCAGATCAGTGTTAGAAACACTCATTTAAACAATATCACAATTTTCTCTATGTAAATGTAAATGCTGATTAGATTGTTTTGACCTGAGCGGGACAAATGGTAGTAAATCAGGTGTGTGTGTGTGTGTGTGTGTGTGAGTTTACTCTAATCCTCTAGATCAATTGTCTACTCTGTGCTGTATTGACCTGCGGCTTCCTGTGGCTCAGCTCAATAACACTCCATCTGTGTGATCCTGAATATTGGCAGGTGAAAGGAGGATTAGGATTGCTGTGTGTGTGTGTGTGTGTGTGTGTGTGTGTGTGTGTGTGTATGAGAGAGTGGGAGAGAGATGGAAGGGGGGACTTTAAGCAAGATTGACAATGACCATACACACCTCTACAAACTGAACAGAGCATTAAAAAATTATGATGAAATGAAAGAGTGAGAGCAAGGGAGGGAGCAAGAGAAAGGGAGGAAGTGGGAGTGGGGGGTGAGAGGGAGGAAGTGGGAAAGAGAGAGGGAAGGAGGGTGGGGGAAATAGGGAGAGGGAGTGGGGAGAGAGGGAATGAGAGAGGGAGGACGTTGGAACAAGAGAGAGGAATGGAAATGAGAGAGGTAGGGAGGGAGGGAGTGGGAGAGAGAGAGAGAGAGAGAGAGAGAGGGAGTTAGGAAGTGGGAGAGAGAGAGGGGGAGGGAGGGAGTGGGGAGAGACAAATAGGGGAGGGAGGGAGAGACTGGGAGGGGGAGTGAAAAAGAGGGAGGGAGTGGCAGAGAGGGGGAGGGAGGGAAGGAGAAGGTAGGAGTGTGATAGAGGGGGCAGGCAGGGAGTGGGGGAGGGAGTTAGAGAGGGAGGAAGTGCCTCTTTCAGATTTCATGTCCAAACTACTGCAATCTAATCTCTCTTTTGTCTCCAAAACGTCTTCCATGTGCTGTCCCTCTGATGTACTCATTCCTGATCCTATCCATCCTCGTTACTCCCAAAGAGAACCTCAACATTTTCATCTCTGCTACCTCCAGCTCCGCCTCCTGTCTTTTCCCCAGGACCGCTGTTTCTAAACCATACAACATCACTGGCCTCAACACCGTCTTGGACACTTTTCCTTTCATTCTTGCCGATACCTTCCTATCACACATCACACCGGACACTTTTCTCCAACCATTCCAACCTGCCTGCACACGCTTCTTCACCTCTTTTCACACTCTCCATTGCTCTGGATTGTTGAGCCTAAGTACTTAAAATCCTCCACCTTTCTTATCTCTGCTCCCTGTAAGAAAAGATGATAAAAATTTTATATATGCGATGGCCTGTTGAGCTGTTCAGGGTGTACCCCACCCTTGGCAGGAGTCAATTGAGATGGGTGCTAGCCTTCTCGTGACCCTAATTAGGCTTAAGCAGTTCAGAAAGTGAATGAATGAATGCAATAATATATAAATACCTTGACTTTTTAACTTATTTTTTTTCTTACCCCATAATGAACAAAAGCATCTTTTACAGACATTGATAAAATTATGTCAGATCATTTTGACCTGTGGTGGCTGGGTAAGCTGTTCAGGGTGTACTCTGCCCTCTCCCACAATTGGTTGAGATAAGCACCAGCCTCTCTGCGACCCTAATTAGAATTGAACAGTTCAGAAAATGATGATGAAAAAAAAAAAAAATTCTGATATACAAACCACTAAAATCACTTCTCTTCCTCTAATTCCGATCTGTGACATCTGTATATTCCTGCCTTTCAGTCCAGTGTTCTGTGCTCTCAAAGGGTGGACAAAGATAAGATAAGATAAGATAAGATAAGATACAGCTTTATTAATCTCACAATGGAGAAATTCACTGTTACAGGCTCTTGAGGTACTATCAGTAGGGGGTGCAAAAATAGATACAAGTACGAACATACACACATACATATATAAGTAAATAAATAAATAGATACATAAATAGTATAAATTACTAAACAATAAAAGAAAAGAATGGAGCAACTTTATAGATTGGCCTATATTAAAGTGTAATGTATCTGAGGGCAGAGTAGATGGGTTGATATGGTTGACAGTCAGTGGGGGTAGATGTGGTTGATTAAAGTGGCGCTGGGTTTTTATTGCACATAACTGGTATTTTCACAGACAGTTACAAAGTGGCGTTGTACAGTCTGATAGCGGTGGGAATGAACGACCTCATGGTAGCGCTCCTTCCTGCACTGAGGATGCCTCAGTCGTCCACTGAAGGAGCTGCTTAGCTCCTCGCGACAGTCTGGTGCACTGGGTGAGAGCTGCCGCACAGGATGGATGTGAGCTTTGCTACCACCCTCCTCTCACTCACCTCCTCCCCAGAGTCCAGTGGGCAGCCGAGGACAGAGCTGGCCCTCCTGACCAGCTTGTTCAGTCTCTTTCTGTCCCGCTCTGTGCTGCCCGGGGCCCAGCAGATGGCAGCGTAGAGGATTGCAGAGGCTACCACAGAGTCATAAAATGTCCTGAGCAGAGGTTCTGCATATGCCGGAAGGACCCGAGTCCCCTCAGAAGGTGGAGGCGACTCTGGCCCTTCTTGTACAGGGCGTTGGTGTTGTGGGACCAGTCCAGTTTATTGTTAAGGTGAACACCCAGGTACTTGAAACTGTCCACTGTCTCAATGTCCTGTCCCTGGATGTTCACTAGTAAATGTGTGTGTGTGTGTGTTTGAGTGCTTCTCCTGAAGTCGACCACCATCTCCTTCGCCTTCCTAGTGTTCAAGCACAGGTGGTTGCGCTCACACCAGTCCACTAAGTCGACGATGACTGATCGGTACTCCAGCTCGCTCCCCTCTGACACACGGCCCACGATGGCGGAGTCGCCCGAGAACTTCTGGAGGTGGCAGCTGTTTGTGTTATATATGAAGTCCGAGGTATAGATGTTAAAAGGAAGGGTGAGAGGACGGTGCCCTGCGGTGCCCCGTGCTACAGACTACCACCTTTGACTTACAGCCCGCAGCCGCACGTGCATTGTGGACGGTTAGTAAGGTAGTCAATAATCCAGGCAGCAAGATGCCCGCCCACTCCCACGCCCTCCAGCTTCCTCGCGCAGACGCCAGCTGGCCTGATGAAAGGAAGGCGCTGGAGAAGTCAAAGAACATGACCCTCACAGCGCTGCCGGCGATCTCCAGGTGGGTGAGTGCCCGCTGCAGAAGGTAGATGACGGCATCTTCTACTCCGATGTTGGGCCTGTAGGCAAACTGCAGCGGGGCTAGGTGGGGCTCACCATAGAGCGGAGGTGTTCAAGGAGGAGCCTTTCCATGATCTTAATGAGGTGGGAGGTCAGGGGCGACAGGTCTGTAGTGGGCTGGTTCCTTCGCTTGTGCTGTTTTGGGAACCGGAACCACACAGGAGGTCTTCAGAGGACTGGAACCTTCTCCAGGCTGAGGCTCAGGTTGTACAGGTAGCATAGTACCACACAGAGCTGGTCTGCGCAGGTCCTCAGCAGCCTGGGACTGATGCCATCAGGTCCTTCAGATTTCCTCTGATTTAGTCGCTTCAGCTGTCTCCTCACCTGGTCTGATGTGAGGAGAGGGGGCTGGGGTGGGCTGCAGAGGGAGGGGATGTGTCTGTCGGGCCTGTAGCAGTCAAGTGAAGTTGGCCTGGGGAGGGGGAGGTGTCAGCTGGTCTGGAGACGGTGAAGAGGGGAGGGGAACGGGAGGGGTGCAGAGGGGGAGGGGGAAGAATCAAACCTGTTGAAGTAGCAGTTTAATTCATCCGCCCAGCGCTGGTCACCATCAGCTGTCCCTCTGACACCCTGCCCAAATCCAGACATGGTCTTTAGTCCTCTCCAGACGTCCCCCACGTTGTTCTGAGCCAGCTTCTCCTCCATCTTCTTCCCATAGTCCTTCTTTGCCCTCCTGATCCTCCACTGGAGCTCACGCTGGACCTTCTTCTGCTCCTCTCTGTCCCCCGAGATGAAAGCCCTCTTTTTCTGGTTCAGGAGGACTTTGAGCTCAGGGGTGACCCATGGGTGGTTGTTGGAGATGCACCGTGTTCTCCGTGTTGGCACGGTGCTGTCCACGCAGAAGTTCTTGTAGTGGGTGATACAGTGTGTGAGGCCGTCGATGTCATCACCAAAGGAGTTACAGAGCATGCTCCAGTCTGTGGTCTGGAAACAGTCCCTAAGCCTCTCGTTGGTCTCCTCGGTCCACACTTTCACAGACTCTTCTGTGCAGGTTCCTTTCGCACCCTGGGTGTGTATTGGGGAGCAGGTAGACCAGGTTGTGGTCTGAGCGCCCCAGTGGGGAGGGGGAGGAGCTGTAAGCATCCTTCACATTTGCATACAGTAAGTCCAGTGTTTTATTGTCTCTTGTGGCGCACTTCACGTATTGGCGTGAGAACGCCGGAAGAGAGGCGGAGAGAGGGGCGTGGTTAAAGTCCCCGCTGATCAGAATCATGGCGCGGGGGTGACGAGTCTGTGTCTGATTAACGGCGCTGTGTAGACGCTCACACGCGGCCGCCGCATCAGCCGAGGGCGGAATGTACACGCAAAACACAATCACGTGTGAAAACTCCCTCGGTAGATAATATGGCCGCGCGCTCAAAGGGTTGGTGAAATTCAAGCAACCTTTTAAGAAAGACACTTTTGTCTCCTTTAAATGTTCTCAGAACTGAATCTATCCTTCCACAAGCTCTTTCTTTAAACATTTTCAAACCTGAGTACTTGTGAAGATCCACCCTGAGGCACTAGTGAAGCTGTGAACCCCACTTCATGCTGATTTAATTCAGTTTAAAGTTTACACAGGATCTTTCCAAAGGTGAGACTGGAAAAAACCTCAAATAAAACAGACATGTGGCAGATGCCTCCAGCTCCCAGTTTCATTTACATCTTTTACTCCAGTCCAAGATTGACTTGATTCTGGTTCTCTTCCTCTGATATTTGAAATACTTAAAAGCTCCAAATGAGTTGATTTAACTTCTATTTTGTTGTACCTGAAGAAGTTGTAACACCAACAGTGAAACTGACATTATTGCATTTATATCTCTGGAAGCTTGTGAATGTCTCGGTCATGATTTTTGCTGCTGGGATGTACACATACTGGAGTCTTTGTTGTAGTAAATGATACTGCCAGACTGGTTTACACTGAGAACGAGCATCCCTGCAAACAGAAAGGCCAAGGAATAATGAGATAAAACTTAGCTATCTATTTTTTTCCTCCTTAGTTCCAGTCCCTTTGTAGAACATTAACCAGGTTTCAATGTTCAAATAAACCGCAAAATGCCAATATTTATACTTGATGAAATTTAGGTTAATGTTATTGATTTGGTGGTCTATCTATCTATCTATCTATCTATGGACTACTTGATCCTCATCCGAGTCACTGGGAGGCTGGTGCCCTTCACAGCCGCCTCTGGGCTCGCTCGGCCATCCCTATTTGCTTGTTTTTCTGTTTATTCCTTTGAGTATTTTGGACACATCCTCTAACCTTTTCTTGTTTTTTAATGTAGTAACTGGGATCAGGGGTAAGTGTTAATTATTTGTGGAATTAGTTTTGAATTTATATAAAAACAAAAACAAAAGATGAACCAAATGTGTTTCTTTTTGACATGAACATGCATTTAAACTGAGAAACCACTAAACAGAAAAACAAAAAAATACTAATCATCTGAGATGTTTTCTGTGTGTTAAGTTTGAAGGGTACTGTTGCCTCCTAACCAAATCTTCAAATCTGAACCAAAGAAGAAAAGAAAGCGATACCATGGGATGTGAAAGGATGCATCATCTCCTGTCACAGGACAGAACTGTCTCTGACAGAAACGACGTCATGCTGTGAGAACTCCGTCACTTCCACCTGCTGCTTCTGGTTCTGCACAGTGGGAACGGAACCAAAGGTCCTATTTAATATGAAAAGGTGTGGTGTTAATCTGAAAGAGGTGATGATGAACTGGGGGAGACCAGGTACTGTAGAGAAACACACACACACACACACACAGTCTCTCTCTCTCTCTCTCTCTCTCTCTCTCTCTCTCTCTCACTCACACACACACACACACACACACACACACACACACACACACACACACACACACACACACACACACACACACACACACACAGGTCATTGTTGATACAGAAGAAAAGCCCTGCAGTGGTAAGATGTTTTCTGTTCACTTAGACAAATCTCAAAAATAAAAAGCAAAAATATCATGTTGGAATTTCAGAAAAGTTATAAATACTCATTCATTCATTTTCTAAGTCGTTTAATAACAGTTAAGATCACAAACTGGCGCCTATGTCAGCTGACTATGGGCAAGGGTGGGGTACACCCTTTACAGCTCACCAGGCCATTTCAGGACCATCACTCACAGTCTCTCTCTCTCTCTCTCTCTCTCTTATTATGCCTGGATATGCGACATATGCGTCGGACCCAAAGATGCAGGAGACCATGTAAGATGATTCAACTATTTCATTGTGCACTTTTGGAAAAATCTAAAATCACTAGAAATTTAATCGAGGGAAACTGGTCGAGCATGAAGCAGGAAACCAGGAGTTGGTGAGATAGCAGGGAAACAGAATCGCTGGGAAGGACAATCTGACATCAGAGGGAAGCGCACCGCTCCCATTTATAGCTCGCTAATTGCTGATTGCTGAGTGGAAACGGGTGCCCTCTCTGGACCTTGCCTACAGGCAACAGCCACGCCCCTCGCCAGCACCTGCAATGAATGAAGAGAGAGTTAATGCCGCCAGCCACAGAGACCATAACAGTAACCCCCCTTAAGGGGCGCCATCTGGCGCCTGACCAGGCTTGTCCGGGAACTAACGATAAAACTCGTTTAATAAGTCTGGGTCCAGGATTAGGGAGCGGGGAATCCAGGAGCGTTCTTCGGGTCCATACTCCTCCCAGTCCACCAGGTACTGAAAACCTTGACCCGGTCTGCGTACATCGAGGATGCGGTTGACAGTGTTCACGGGATGTCCATCAATCAGCCAGAGAGGAGGGGGTGGGGGGTCGGTGGGGGGTGGAGGGGACTTTCCACCACGAGCTTGATCAGGGATACATGGAATACTGGGTGTACTTTGAGTGAGGATGGGAGTCTTATTCGGACGGCGCTGGGGTTTATAATTTTTTTCTATCAAATAGGGCCCACTGTATCTGGGAGACAATTTCTTGGAGTCGACTTGCAGGGACAGGTCCCGGTAGGAGAGCCAAACTTGTTGCCCGACCGTGTAGGGAGGTGCCGGGGTTCGATGACGATCGGCGATTTTCCGGTTTCGGGCCACTGTTCGTTCCAGGGCGACATGTGCTTCTTTCCAGACCTGGTGTGCTCTGCTTAAATGCACCTGGACAGATGAAACTGCCACTTCGAGCTCCTGGCTGAGAAACAGGGGAGGCTGGAAACCATTAGTCACCATAAAGGGGGACATCCCGGTGGCGGCGCAGATCAGAGAGTTGTGTGCATATTCAAGCCATGGTAGGTGTGTGGCCCAGGAGGCTGGGAGACTGGAGGCGACGCAGCGCAGGGCGGATCCGAGGCTTTGATTCAATCACTCCGCCTGCCTGCTTGACTGAGGATGGTAGCCAGAGGTCAAGGTACAGGAGACTCCCAAGGTGTCGCAGAACGCCTTCCAAACTCTAGATGCAAACTGGGGGCTCCAGTCCGAAACAACATCCTGGGGGATGCCATGGAGGCGAAATATATGTTGGACCAGGAGACCAGCTATTTCCATCACTGAGGGGAGTTTGGGTAGGGCGACGAAGTGAACCGCCTTGGAGAACCGGTTCACTATCGTCAGGATAACTGTGTTGCCCTCAGATGGGGGTAACCCTCTAACAAAGTCCACCACAATGTACGACCAGGGACGATGAGGAATGGGTAAGGGTTGGAGGAGACCCGTGGGTGCACGATGGGAGGACTTGCTCCGGGCACAGGTGGCACAAGCTCCCACAAACTCCCTGGTGTCAGCTGCCATTGTTGGTAACCAGAACCGTTGTTGGAGTAGGAAGAGAGTTTGGTGGGTTCCGGGGTGGCAGGCTAATTTTGAGGAGTGAGCCCACTGGAGTGCTGGGGTTCTGGCCAGTGGGGGGAACGTATAGTTGACCTTGGGGGCACCCACGAGCTCCGGGAGCCGAGTCGGTATGTTAGTGTGAAATTGAATCTTCCCAAGTAGAGCAACCATCGTGCCTGACGGGAGTTCAACCTCTTGGCCGTACGAAGATAAGATAGGTTTTTATGATCGGTCCAGACTGCAAAGGGGCCACTTCGTCACTGCCTTCACCTTTGCCGGATCGGGTCTTATCTGACCCTTCTCTATGATGAACCCCAGGAAGGAGACTGAGGGGACATGAAACTCGCATTTTTCCGCTTTGATGAACAATATGTTCTCTAGGAGCCTCTTTAATACCATTCTCACGTGATGGAGATGCTCATCTTGATCTCTAGAGAAGATCAGGATGTCGTCCAGGTACATGAATACAAAGCGGTTCAGCATGTCCCTAAGCACATCGTTAACCAGAGCTTGGAAAACCGCTGGGACATTGGTTAGTCCGAATGGCATGACCAACTATTCAAAGTGCCCCAGGGGTCTATTGAAAGCCATCTTCCACTCGTTCCCCTCCCGAATTCGAACTAAGTGCTAGGCGTTTCACAGGTCCAGCTTGAAAAAGACAGTTGCACCGTGGAGAGGGGTGAAGGCTGAATCTATTCGAGGGAGAGGATACTTGTTTTTCATGGTGATATGGTTCAGGCCCGTGTAATCGATGCAAGGTCTCAGGGTCTTGTCTTTCTTTTCAACGAAGAAGAACCCATCGCCTACCAGGGAAGATGAGGGCCAAATGAGACCTGCAGTAAGGCTTCGAGAGGTTGTATAGTCGCTGGAAAGGAAGCATGGAACCTGGGAGTAGGTCAGTGGCGCAGTCGTACGGTCGATGAGGTGGTAATGAGCGAGCCCGGTCCTTGCTGAAGACCTCTTGCAGGTCGTGGTATTCTTTTGGCATGCCAGCTAAGTCCAGATCCTCCAGGTCAACTGGGGTTTGTGAAGTTTGGGAGGGTAAGGCCGCCATTAAGCAGTGTTGCAGACAGTAGTCACTCCAGCTGCATATGGTGAGGGTGCGCCAGTCAATGTGGGGATTGCGGGTCTGCAATCACGGCCACCCCAGCACCGGTGGAGAGAGAGGGGCAAAGAGAACAAACTGCTCCAAATATTCCTGGTGGTTCCCAGACAAACTGAGCTTAATCGGCTTAGTCTTGTGCGTGACACGAGCTATGAGTCGGCCATCAATGGCAACTACCTCGTTGGGGGTCTTGAATTCATATACGGGTAGGTCGTGGAGCTCAACCATCCCCAGATCGATGAAGTTAGCATCAGCACCTGAGTCAATGAATACGTCGATAGAATAGGACTGCTGTGCGGAGTGTAGCGTACCTTGAACTTGCAGGCACTTCCCGGATGTTGTGGAAGATCCTCTTGTAGCTGTTGGACCCTGCCACGCAGGGCACTGGGCGAGGGAATGGCCCTTCTCAGCACAGTAGATGCAGAGACCGTTGGTCAGCCGCTGGTGCCTCTCCTCAGCCGTCAGTCTGGTGCTGTTCACCTGCATGGATTCTTGATAATCATCCTCCCTCAGAGGAGGGAATGGTGAGTGAGTTCAAGGTGGGGCCTCCCTGGGCCTTGCGGAGAGGCTCGAGGACGGGTAGATAAGACTGGTCCGCTCCTCCTGGGATCCATCCCTCTCTCTCAGCCGGTTGTCCAGCCTGGTAGACAAGGCAATCAACTCCTCAAGAGTAGTTGTCTCATCTCGTGCTGCAAGCTTGTCTTTCAGCCTTTCATTTATACCCTGCAGGAAAGCCCCCCGGGGTGCGGGGTCATTCCAGCCGCTTTCCATGGCAAGAATCCGGAATCGGATGGCATACTCCGCCACCGACTCGGAGCCTTGCAGAATTTGTAGGAGCTGGGAGCTCGCCTCCTCCCCTTTCACCGGACAATGGAAAACCTTTTTCATTTCTCGCATGAACTGGTCAAACTGGGAGCATTCCGGGGTATGGAGGGGTGAACGCTAGCACCCAGGACGAGGCTTGCTCCATGAGTAGGCTCATGATGAAGGCGGTTTTTGCTTGATCGGTGGAGTATGTGAGCAGCTGCTGGCTGAAGACGAGTGAACACTGATGGAGTAATTGTGCACAGGAGCCGATTGTGCCTGAATACCTGGCTGGCATGGGATTGAGTGCACGAGTATGCTGGCGCTACTGCCGAAGCGGAAAGTGAAGGATGAGGGGGCGGGGTCGCGGCAGCGAAGTGAGTGGTGATAGCGTCCATTATTATTATCATGGATGCTTGTATAGCCCATACTCCATCCACGTGTATGCTCAATGTGCTCGTCGCCACCATGCGGCGCCAGTTATTGCGTTGTTCTATCCTTTTGTTGCTGAGCGCCCAGAAGGCGCAAAGCAGCAACTCCCACATTTTACCGTCTTATGGTATGACATGGCCGGATTCGAACGCTCTACCAACTGAGCTAAATCCCCAGTCCATCCTTCCGTCGAGCTGTGCCAAGCTGGTGGTTATGCGCTGGAGATTGTCCATCATTTGGAGCAAAGTGGAGTTGTGTCGTCCCAACAGGGCGCTCCCGTCGGATAATGCCTGCCAAAGCTGAGCAGTCTCCACTAGGTCCATGTTTTTGGTCAGAAGATTCTGTTATGCCTGGAGGATATGCGTCGGACCCAAAGATGCAGGAGACCATGTAAGATGATTCAACTATTTTATTTTGCACTTTTGGAAAATTTAAATCACTGGAAATTTAATTGAGGGAAACTGGTCGAGCACGAAGCAGGAAACCAGGAGTCAGTGAGATAGCAGGGAAACGGAATCGCTGGGAAGGACAATCTTCTGACATCGGAGGGAAGCATGCCACTCCCATTTATAGCTCGCTAATTGCTGATTGCTGAGTGGCCAGCACTGACCATAACGTTTCTCTGTCTCTCTCTCTCTCTCTCTCTCTCTCTCTCTCTCTCTCTCTCTCACACACACACACACACACACACACACACACACACACACACACACACACACACTCACAGACACCTAGGGGTGACATGGGACAGCCAATCAGCCAACTGTGCATGTTTTTGAAGTGTAGGAGGAAACCAAGTACCCAGAGGAAACCCACACAAGCTCGTACTGAACATGCAAACCCCACATAAAATCGAACCCGGGACCTTCTTGTTGTGAGGCGGATGTGTCAACCACTACACCACTTCTTCTTTCTTCTTTTACTTTCGGCTGCTCCCTTCAGGGGTCGCCATAGCAAATCATCCGCCTCCATCTCACCCTGTCCTCTGCATCTTCTTTTCTGACTTCACCGACCTTCATGTCTTCCTTCACCACATCCAAAAATCTCTTCTTTGGTCTTCCTCAAGGCCTTCTGCCTGGTAGTTCCAACCTCAGCATCCTACTGCCAATATACTCACTATCCCTCCTCTGTACATGTCCAAACCATCTCAATCTAGCCTCTCTGACTTTGTCTCCAAAATATCTTACATGGGCTGTCCCTTTGATATACTCATTTCTGATCCTATCCATCCTCGTTACTCCCAGAGAGAACCTCAACATTTTCATCTCTGCTACCTCCAGCTCTGCCTCCTGCCTTTTCCTCAGTGCCACTGTTTCTAATCCATACAACATCGCTGGCCTCACCACCGTCTTGTACACTTTTCCCTTCATTTTTGCTGACACTCTCCTATCGCACATCACACCGGACACTTTTCTCCAACCATTCCAGCCTGACACTTCCTTTTTCAGCTTCCACCACTTTGTCTTCTGCTCTGCCTTTGCCTTCTTCACCTTCCTCACCATCAGTGTCATCCTGCATACCACCATCCTATGCTGTTTGGCAACACTCTCACCCGCTACTACGTTCACAGTCACTGACTTCCTTCAAATTACATCGCCTACACAAGATGTAGTCTACCTGTGTGGTCCTACCTCCACTTTTATAAGTCACCCTATGCTCCTGTTTCTTCTGGAAGAAAGTATTCACCACAGCCATTTCCATCCTTTTTGCAAAATCTATCAACACCTGTCCTTCTGCGTTCCTGTCCTGGATACCAAACCTGCCCATCACTTCCTCGTCCCCTCTGCTGCCTGCACCAACATGTCCATTGATGTCTGCACCAATGACCACTCTTTCACCTCTGGGGGTACTCTGCATCACTTCATCTAAGTCACTCCAGAATCTCTCCTTCTCTTCTAGCTCACATCCTGCCTGTGGGGCATAAGCACTAACAACATTGAGCATCACACCTTCAATTTCTAACTTGAGACTCATCACTCTGTCTGACACTCTTTTCACTTCTAGAACATTCCTGACCAACCCCTCCTTCAAGATGACTCCTACTCCATTTCTCTTCCCATCCACACCATGATAAAACAGCTTAAACCCTGCGCCTAAGCTTTTAGCTTTGCTACCTTTCCACCTGGTTTCCTGAACACACAGTATGTCCACCTTCCTCCTCTGCATCATGTCAGCCAGCTCTCTACCTTTTCTTTGCATAGTTCCAACATTCAAAGTGCCTACTCTCAGTCCTAGACTCATGCCTTTCCTCTTCTCTCTCTGCCTACAGACAGGCCTCCCGCCTCTCCTTCTTCGACGTCTTCGACCAACAGTAGTCCAATTTCCATCAGCACCCTGTTGATTGACAGCACTGATGGCGGTCGTTGTTAACCTGGGCCTCAACCGATCCGGTATGGGGGTAATACTTCCGATTTGCATCATAAAAGTTTGGCATTGGTTTTACGTCGGATGCCCTTCCTGACACAACCCTCTGCATTTCTCCGGGCTTGGGACCGGCATAAGGGGGAGAGACACTGATTAGTGCCCCCCCCCCCCTGCCTCATGGCTGCATTCATCCACTACACCACTGAGCAACCAAAAGTTCTAAAAACTATTTTTGTTTATTATTTCTACTACTATTACTACCACTACTACTACTACTACTACTACTACTACTACTACTACGACTACTACTACTAATAATAATAATGAAAATTACACTGTGTAACGTGATTTTTGTTCCAGGGAAATAAGTGTCATTTTCCAAAACATGAAAAAGCTCATTTTTCATTACAAACTTTGGTTTTGTGGGCTGCACAGCCATTTTATCCCCAAAACAGCTATTTTTGACAATTTTCTGATTTTTTCCACAATAAAATTTAAATACAAAACATAACTGAAGCAACATTTATTTATAAACAAAATAAATAATTCTTTTAAAAATGCATAAATTGAAAGATTTTGCTCAATGTGTACAAATGTTGAAGGTTTTCATAATACAATTGTTTTGTCAACATTGTATTATGTTTGAAATAATGTTTGAACCCTTTTGACATGATCACAAAAAGAAACCATGGTGACCACAACTGTGACAAATTGACTTAACTTGTCCAGAAATTAGTCCTCAGCAAATGGGAAAACTGATTAATTCACAATTTTATTGTCCTGATCACAAAACCAAAGTTTGTAGGACAAATCCAGTCTGTTCTCTGTTGATTGGTTGTGAAGAAATGAGAATTCATGGTTTTAACACAGGAACAAGACAAAAGTGAACATTTGTTACAGAGTGTGATTATTACTTGTGCTTTCATGGGTTTCATCGAGGTGCTCCAGTTTTCACCCCCAGCTCAAAAACACTGCACTGAACTGATGTGCAGTTTAACATGTACCTTGGCCTCACTCAGCGTCAGCTGAGGCAGACTAGACCTCTCCCATGACCCTAATCAGATGGAGAGGTTCAGTAAATGATTTAATGAAGATAATAATAATAATAATAATAATAATAATAATAATAATAATAATAATAATCAGAGCAAAGTTAATGATATAATCGGTTATAAAGTAATAAAAGGTTTTCTATATTTTGAAGCAATTTCTGTATTCGTAGTGCAGCTCCACGGTGCACAGAGCCATGAGACACACAGAAATGAGACACAGTTTTTTGGTAATCAGTCTGTGGGATTGAGAGAATTAGTGAGACGCTTGATTCTTTGGAGGTTGTTTTGTCATAGTGAAGCCTGTGGCGACTCACATTAGTCCGTCTGCAGCGTATTTATCTCTTGCTTGGCTGATAATGATGGCAGGCGGAGAGGAAGTCTCATATATCTCTGTGATAAGTCCCTTCTAGACCACTCATTAATTCACATATTGCTTTATTTGGTCGTTCAGCTGCAGCTGCTAATGTGTGCATGGAGGCGTAATACTGTCCGCTGGGACTGAGGTGTAAACACTGCACTAAATAAATAAAAAGAAAGAAAGAACTAGTTCTCGGTTGTTCCACATGATTTCAGAGAAAAGATTTACCATGGAAGAGCAAAGCTTAAGCTCTGTTTCTAATGTTACAGTTTATAAATATTTATAAACGTGACATTGCCACTGAATGTGCATTATCCACCATACAAAAGTGGAAGTCCCATGACTGTCATGATTTAGAGCTCAGTAACTTGCAGGCTACCATGTTTAGCTAGCAGTGACTCTGTCCTTTCTGAGGTGGCATCTCTGTGTCACTAACACTACATCAAACACTTAACATTTGGGACATGACCTTTAGCTCTTTTATAATTATCACTGACAGACAATTACTCTTTAAAGTCTGTTATCTGATTCTAATTTGCTGCAGAGCACAGGGGGGGAATGTAGCTGAAACTGCACCATATGTTTGAGTTTATATATATATATATATATATATATATATATATATATATATATATATATATATATATATATATATATAAAATAAAAAAATACTTTCATTAGTGACCTGAACTGTGACTTTTCTAATTCAGAACATTAAACATGCCTTAACTGGCTCAATGAAAACAAAGCCTTTATCTTACTCTGAAACATACAGAAATATATGTTACATACCAGCTGTGGTCTTTGGATTTTTTTTTTTAAATTTACTAAACATCTGTCTGTCTTCCTTTCGGCTTTTTCCCTTTACTAGGGAGTTTCCACAGTGAATCATCTGATTGGCACGTTTGATTTGGCAGAGGTTTTTTCGTCGGATGCCCTTCCTGTCACAACCCTTTTTAGCAAGGGACAGAAACACGCTGACGACTTTGCAGCTCCTCTTTACGAAAGTCAGCAATGGTTCTTTTACATGCCTCTCACCATAGACAGTGACAGACATGGCCTGCCCTTGATAACCCAGTTAGCTGCACTGGGAAATTTAATAAAACATCCATTTCATGAATATGATGCAAGTAAGGTGAGGTACCACTCTATGTTTCAGTTCTCTCAATATATTTTTTTTAACAACAGCTCATTTTAATTCAAATGGCTTTTATTCCCCCAGTTACTCCTACAGTCTATGCCGATATCAGGATTTAGGATTTTAAATAGCCGTGGGGCAGTGGTGATCTAGTGGTTTAGGGCGCTGGATCGCTGATCCAAAGGTTGGGGGTTCGAGTCCCACGCTCCACAAGGTTGTCACTGTCCCCCCCAGTGCGGCTAACTGGGTTATCAAAGGCAGGCCATGTCTCTCACTGTCTATGGTGAGAGGCACGTAAAAGAACCATTGCTGACATTCATAAAGAGTAGGCTGCAAATTCGTCAGCGTGTTTCTGTCCCTTGCTAAAAGGGTTGTGACAGGAAAGGCATCCGACGTAAAAACCCCTGCCAAATCAAACATGCGAATCAGATGATTCGCTGTGGTGACTCGCGAGTAAAAAAGGGAAAAAGCCGAAAGGAAGACAGACAGGATTTTAAATAGCCATTTATTTTTTTACACACATAGGAATTCTTGTGTGGTTGTTCAAGGAGTCAAGTTACAAAAAGAAAAGAAGGCTCAAATCAACAACACACAAACTGCTATAAAATAAAATAAACACATAAAAATTCTACATGTAAAAGGACCTCACACAAACTCAGCAAACAATACAATAATAACAACAATGGTAATAAAAATAAAATGATAATGATGATAATAATAATAATAATAACACAATAAATAAATCAGTAGATAACTGAAATGAACAAAATTGCACTAAATTATATTATAATTATATTTATAATTATATTGCACTATGCCCATTGGGTCAGCGGTGGTCGAGTGGTATAGGGTGCTTGATCGCTGATCCAAAAGTTGGGGGTTCGAGTCCCACTCTCCACAAGGTTGTCACTGTCCCCCCAGTGCAGCTAACTGGGTTATCAAAGGCAGGCCATGTCTCTCACTGTCTATGGTGAGAGGTATGTAAAAGAACCATCGCTGACTTTCGTAAAGAGTAGGCTGCAAAGTCATCAGCGTGTTTCTGTCCCTTGCTAAAAAGGGTTGTGACAGGAAGAGCATCCGACATAAAAACCTCTGCCAAATGAAATGTGCGAATCAGATGATTAGTTGTAGCGACTCCCAAGTAAAAGGGAAAAAGCTGAAAGGAAGCCAGACAGACAGAATCTTTTTCTTCTTTGACTTAATCTGCATTTGGGAGCCATTCCATCCAGATGCCTGAGCCACCTCAACTGACTCCTGTGAATGTGGAAGGGCAGCGGTTCTATGCCAAGCTTCTCACCATATTTCTGAGGGAGAGCATCACCACCATGCAAAAGATTCTCATTTCAGTCACTTGTATCCGTGATCTTGTTCTTTCGGTCACCTCCCAAAGCTCATGACCATAAGGGATTGGATGTAGATTGACTAAAGAAATAATAAATCAGCATGTTTTAGAGTTAATCTCAGAACTATATCAACAATGCTGATGTAAACATTGCAGCATTTTAATGACCTCGCAGTCAGTGTCACTATCACCTCACAAAGAAAAGGTTCTGAGAACCTTGTGGCTTTTAAGAATCTTTCTTTCTGTGTTTTTATGGCTATTCTCGCTATCTTCTCTAACACCAACTACCTTCATACTCTCCTTCACCACATCCATAAATCTTCTCTTTAGTCTTCCTCTAGGCCTTCTGCTTGGTAGTTCCAACCTCAGCATCCTACTATTCTTTCCCATAGATTCATCGTAAGGCTCATCAACTTTATCCCTCTGTAGTTACCCCAACTCTGCACATCTCCCTTGTTCTTAAAAATGGGAACAAGCACACATCTCCAACATTCCTCTGGCATCCTCTCACTCTCTAAGACCTTGTTGAATGTTCTTGTCAGAAAATCTACTGCTACCTCTCCTAGACACTTCCATACCTCCACAAGTATGTAATCAGAACCAACTGCCTTTCCACTTTCCATCCTCTATAATGCCCTCCTCACTTCACCCTTACTCATCTTTGCTACTTCCTGATGCTCAATGGTCACCTCTTCTACTCTGTTCTCTCCTATTTTCCTAATTCATCAGCACTTTAAAGTACTCTTTCCATCTTCCCAGCACACTTCTGTCATCAGTCAATATATTTCCCTCTCTATCCTTAATCACTCTAACTTGGTGCATCCTTCCCATCTCTATTTCTTTGCTGTGCCAACCTGTATAATTAACTTCCTTACTGTCCAACCGAGCATACAAGTCATCATATGCCCTCTGTTTGGCCTTTGACATTTCTACCTTCGCCTTATGATGTGTATCCCTGTACTGTTTACTCTCTTCGGTCCTCTCTATGTCCCACTTCTTCTTTGGTAACCTCTTCCTTTGTACACACTCCTGCTCTTCCTCATTTCACCACCAAGTCTCCTTATCTACTTTCATTCCAGATGACACACCAAGTACTCTCTTACCTGTCTCCCTGATCGCATTAGCTGTAGGTGTCCAGTCATCTGGAAGCTCTTCCTGACTACTCAAAGCCTGTTTCAACTCCTCCTTGAAGACACGACACTTCCTTTTTCAGCTTCCACCACTTTGTCTTCTGCTCTGCCTTTGCCTTCTTCACCTTCCTCACCATCAGCATCATCCTGCACACCACCATCCTATGCTGTCTGGCAACACTTTCACCCACTACTACTTTGCAGTCACTGACTTCCTTCAAATTACACCGTCTCCACAAGGTGTAGTCTCCTACCTCCACTTTCATAAGTCACCCTATGATCCTGTCTCTTCTGGACGAAAGTATTCACGACAGTCATTTCCATCCTTTTTGCAAAATCTATCAACATCTGTCCTTCTGTGTTCCTGTCCTGGATACCTAACCTACCCATCACTTCCTCGTCCCCTCTGTTGCCTGCACGAAGATGCCCATTAAAATCTGCACCAATGACCACTTTCACCTCTGGGGGTACTCTGCATCACTTCATCGAACACTCCAGAATTTCTCCTCTTCTAGCTCACACCCTGCCTGTGTGGCATGACCACTAACAACATTGAACATCTTCTTTCTTCTTTTCCTTTCGGCTTTTCCTTTCAGGGGTCGCCACAGCGAATCATCTGCCTCAATCTCACCCTATCCTCTGTATCTTCTTCTCTTACACCAACTACCTTCATGTCCTCCTTTACCACATCCATGAATCATCTCTTTGGTCTTCCTCTGGGCCTTCTGCCTGGTAGTTCCAACCTCAGCATCCTACTACCAATATATTAACAATCCCTCCTCTGTACATGTCCAAACCATCTCAATGTAGCCTCTCTGACGTTGTCTCCAAAACGTCTTACATGTGCTATCCCTCTGATGTGCTCATTCCTGATCCTATCCATCCTCGTTGCTCCCAAAGGGAACCTCAACATTTTCATCTCTGCTACCTCCAGCTCTGGCTCCTGTCTTTTCCCCAGTGCCACTGTTTTTAAACCATACAACATCGCTGGCCTCAACACCATCTTGTACACTTTTCCTTTCATTCTTGCAGATACCCTCCTATCACACATCACACCAGACACTTTTTTCCAACCATTCCAACCTGCCTGCACACGCTTCTTCAGCTTTTTTTCCACAATCTCTACTGCTCTGGATTGTTGAGCCTAAGTACTTAAAATCCTCCACATTCCTCATCTCTGCTCCCTTTAACCTCACCATTCCTCTTTGGTCCTTGTCATTCATACACATGTATTCTGTTTTACTGAGGCTAACCTTCATTCCCCTTCTTTCCAGGGCATACCTCCACCTCTCTAGATTTTCCTGCACTTGTTCTCTGCTCTCACTACAAATCACAATGTCATCTGCAAACATCATAGTCCATGGAGAATCTTGTCTAACCTCGTCTGTCAGCCTGTCCATCACCATAGCAAACAAGAAGGGGCTCAGAGCTGACCCTTGATACAGTCCCACCTCCACCTTGAACTTTTCTGTCACACCGACAGCACACCTCACCACTATCTTACATCTCTCATACATGTCCTGAACCACTCTAACACACTTCTCTGCCACTCCAGACTTCCTCATGCAATACCACAATTCCTCTCTCGGCACCCTGTCATATGCTTTCTCCAGATTCACAAAGGCACAATGCAGCTCCCTCTGACCCTCTCTGTACTTCTCTATTAACATCCTCAAAGCAAACACTGCATCTGTGGTGCTCTTTCTTGGCATGAAACCAAACTGTTGTTCACAAATGCTGACCTCTACCCTTAGTCTAGCTTCCACTATTCTTTCCCATAACTTCATCGTATGGCCCATCAACTTTATCCCTCTGGAGTTACCACAACTCTGCACATCTCCCTTGTTCTTAAAAATAGGCACCATCACACTTCTCCATTCCTCTGGCATCCTCTCACTCTCTAAGACCTTGTTGAATGTTCTTGTCAGAAAATCTACTGCTACGTCTCCTCTTAAAAAATCAAACATAAACAATTAAACCCTGCTCCTAAGCCTCTAGCCTTGCTACATTTCCACCTGGTCTCCTGAACACACAGTATGTCCACCTTTATCCTCCTCATCATGTCAGCCAGCTTTCTACCTTTTCCTGTCATACTGCTAACATTCAAAGTCCCTACTCCCAGTCCTAGACTCCTGCCTTTCCTCTTCTCTCTTTGCCTATGGACACACCACCCACCTCTCCTTCTTCTACTTTTTTGATCAACAGTAGTCCAATTTCCACCAGCACCCTGTTGGTTAACAGCACTGATGGTGGTTTTTGTTAACCCGGGCCTCGACCGATCCGGTATAGAGTTCTTATTTTTGACTCGCATGTTATATGTGGCTATATATTGGATTTACACCGGATTTCCTTTCTGATGCAACCCTCTAAATTTATTTGTGCTTGGAACCGGCGTGAGGATGAACACTGGCATGTGCCCCCCCGCCCCCCATGGCTGCATTTAATGGGATTTCTGATTGGTCTATCAGAAGTAATCATTCCATCCATCCGTCCATCCATCCATCCATCCATCCATCCATACATCCATTACCTTTAGAGTGTATCCTTTAGGGTCAATGGAGAACAGGTGGAGGCTACATTCTGGAAAGATCATCATTCTATTACAGGAATAATATGGACACAAACAACAATTCACACTCACACCACTATTCAGAATAGAACTTTCACCTGTCTTTGTATGTGGGAGGAAACCAGAGTACCCTGAGAAAACCCACATACTCAGGAATCCAACAAATTTATTTATTTTACTTTTACAATTCTTTGTGTTCAATGAAGGACTTAAAGTCATGAAGAATGAAATTCTTATGTCTAAATTAGTTGAAAAAACTAAAGATTCTAAAAGTTGATTTTCAAAATTAATTAATAGTGTCAGAACTGTGGTAGCACACACACACACACACACACACACACACACCACGCACACCCACCCACCCACACACACACACACACACACACACACACACACACACACACACACACACACACACACACACACACACACACACACACACACACACACACACACACACACACACACACACACACACACTGAGAGAGAGAGAGAGAGAGAGAGTTCACCCATGTTCACCTCTGAGTGGTGAAACCAGTACCACACCACCCTTGTGAACGAGTCCCAGACCAACAATATCTGTGAGGGCTGGAACAAGTTTTCCAGTCTGGTGGGAAACTCCAAACCCTCCACATGAAAGCTCATTGAGTGCCTCTAGGCTGAGTCTGCTGCCATAGACACCGTCCTTCTCTAGAATAACTGTGGCATTGGTCAGCCAAAGCATGAGAAAAAAGTGCTCCGCTGAGCTCGAGGTTCACCTGTACAACCTAGTTGTTGACCACAAGGAAGTCCGGAAGTCACTCCCTGATTTCCTGCTTGATGTCAGGCACAACCATTTGCTCTGTGTCCTGTGATATCTGTGATATTTATAGTATTGCACTGTACTTACTGTAATGTTCAATAAAGTATACAAACTGACTAATTATAAATATGGATGGCCAAATACATAAAAATATATAATTTTTTGTCCATATCTCAAAAAAAAATTATTCTGTGGACAAGTTGTCCTGGGTTGCAGTTTTTGGACCAGTTGTCTGTGGACGAGTTGTCCGTGCACCCATACAGACATACAGCTAGAGAGAGCAACAAAGACTTCCATTATACATTTGTACTTGTTTAGTTCTTTCGACTTGACAGTAAAACACTTTATATCATCCACAGCTGTTTCATCATACCCATACACGCCCGTGTGTGGTTCAACAGCAGGAGTTTATAAAGCCTGGATTCAACTTGACAGCTGAAGATAAAACTGTCCTGATCATAAAAAAGTAAGGACAGAAGTGTAGTTTATAACCCATTTGGAAGTTTCACCAATAATCAAATTTTAATTAAATAAATTTGAAAACCAAACAAGGCAGTGGTGGGCTGGAGGTAAGATGCTAGATTACCTATTCCAAAGTTGGGAGTTGAAGCTCCACTTATCACTAGGTTGTCACTGCTGTCCCCCCAGTGCACTAACTGGGTTATCAAAGGCTGGCTGTGTCTCTCACTGTCTGTGGTGGAAGTCCATGTAAAAAAAAACAAAAAAAAAACATTGCTGACTTTCATAAAGAGGAGCTGCATAGCAGTCAGCATGTTTCTCCCCTGAGATGGCCTGGCAAGCTGTCCAGGGTGTACTCTGCCCTCGCCGGAGCTGGCTGAGATGGGTGCCAACCTCTCCACGACCCTAATTAAGATTAAGCAGTTCATTAAAGGAATGAATCAACGAATGAAACCAAACAAGAAAATAACACAAAACATGCATAAATACCACATAAATAATCACAGACAATTGAACCAGATTAAAATATTCCTGTTTTCATTTCAGACAAGAGCAACACATTCACATGAACACTAACATGCATATCAGCACACATGCTAACATTGACGCTGACACACACTAACACACATGCATATCAACACTTATGTTAACAATGCATATGCACATTCACACACACAATAAGATGCAAGCTGGCTGGGATGGGCGCCAGCCTCCCCACAACCCTAATTAGGATTAAACGGTTACAGAAAATGAACTGATGATGAACTAATGTGCACACTTGCGCACATGCTAACATGTAAGCCAACACACATGCTAATGCATGTGCATAATAACACATGCTAACATGCAGAGAAACACACACAAACATGCATGTTAACATGAACATTAAAACACACTTCCCTTGTTGAAAGCGGATGGAAATTAAGTGTATCATTAATCAGTTGTTTGCAGTCTTGTTTTCATATGAAGATCTTCACCACATTTCCGACTCCATATTTTATTCCCACATAAAATACACTGGTCTATATTTATCATAAAAAATCAGATCATTTCCAGGAGAAGTGTGTGATATTCATACTTCACGTCCTCGTGCTGTGTCCCGGATAAATAAAAATTAATAAGGGATGATGACCTTGCAACAGCTCCTACTCACGTTCATTAACTAAATGGATGCTTGAAATTTATCTGAAAATAAGTCTTATTTCTATAATAAATAATTCAGTCAATAACCATCTGAGAGTGAAAGTTTATCAAAACATAGACATCACATAGTTTAGTATTAATAAATCCTCTCAGTTAAGCTGCATTGGAGTTTAATACAAACAAATATCCAATTCATCATCTATATACATAAATTAAACACTTCAGAAAACAGGGTGTGATAATGTAACAGTATCGAACATCTCAGTGGGGATAAGTTCCAAACAAAATCCAGCTACATCTCTAATTAATTCATAATTTTAAGTATTTTAATTATCACAAAAATCTTATTAAAAAAGCAAGAACTGATTTTAATTCCCTATAATTAATACAGTCTGTTGTCTGTAATTATGAACTGGTGCAATATTTATTCCACTTTCACAGATGCAACATCTAGTATGGCTCTTTGCTCTCAATAAAGTACTATTAAATACTATTTGATTCTATTCTGGCAGCACCATCATCATCATCATTGGTATGCCAGCACCTTTTATATTTTCAAATTAATTTAGCCATCCCAAAAGTCATAAAGTGGATTATTTTGTTTTAAAATCAATTTTAAAATTGGGCTTTGAGCATACTTTTACCTGCAATGTGCATCAAAGAAACCAAGAGTGTGACAAGTTGCATAGTAATAATTCTCCCTTTTGGACCCTGAGGGGACCTGATGCACATTTTTGAAGTATATTATGCTGAGTACACATATCAATCATCATAAATCTTACCACATAAAAATAAAAGTGTGTAAGAATCGATTACAAAGATTTTAATATGTGTGCATATGTGCAAGGTGAGATGAGGGCCTGGAAGCACTGGTTGATTGTTATGTGGTTCCAGTCCTAGTAATGCTTATACATTTCATTATTTGGACATCTTTATTCTTCTGGCATGCATCCACTGTGAATTTGTAAGTACAGCGGTACAAGAGACAGCAATTTCAGTGCATAGCAAACCGAAGGCAGCATCCCGACTTTGCTAGGATTTAAGATGGGTCTTAGAATTTGTTCACCTTGAATAAAAAGCTGATTAGGTTTTCCATTGAGTGCCGTACACAATGCTTAATTTTTCAGTAAGTGCACTCTTCAGAGATCCCATCCAAATCACTTGTAAAGGAAAAACCAGAATGATCTTAAATGCATATAGTAGGAAATGTTCTACCCATGATTATTTCCAAGAGATAATTTGGTAATGGCTTCAGGCATCATTCAAGGATGGGTGAGAGCAAGTGAACTCAATTTCTACCAGTATCCATTATAGCTTTTGTCAAGCTGTCCTTTTAGTTCATCGAGAAAGCTGTACACCCATTATAACTGCAAAAAAGCCAACTGATACTAGTGGTCTCTCTTTTGCAGCCCGTTTGATGACTGATTTCTAAAGTATTTCCATCAGGTATAATCAAGCCACATAATTCATGATCTTTAACAATGATTAACTTGCCAAAATTGTGAGAGAATGCCAATTTTTCAGCATCTATTACGTTAAAGGCAATTGTAGCTACTGCATGTAAACATGCTGGCATACCTTGGACACATGAATGAAGAGATTTATTCAATTTAATTCAGTTTTATTGTTAGTGCGCTTTTTACAATTGACGTTGTTTTAAAGAAGCTTTACACAGTAAAAGTAGGAGTTTACAAAGTATAAAATAATTTAATAATTTTCTACAATGCTTGCATATCCATAATGAGTACCACCTGCGGCGACAGTCGCAAGAAAAAAGTCCCTCAGTAGATGCTACGAAGAAACCTTGAGAGAAACCAGATCCAAAAGGGAAACCCATCCTCATTTGGCTGAAACCATAAGGATACACACCACAGATGAGGAACTTCATCACAGTCCAAAATGTAGTCCAGTTGGTCCTAAATAACTGTGGGAAACGAATTAATATCACCAGCAGTGAAAATGCATGTTCACAGTCTGTTCATGCACATCTAAGTCCATTTAGAACATCTTCATCAGCAGGAAGGAGGGGCTTCCAAGATGAGAACACCAGACAGCATCAGCACACGAGGACAGACCATAGGACTCTGAAAGCAGAAAGTTCAGGATCACCGGCATTCCAGAAGCAGAATGTGTACCTCAAAAAAAAAACAACAAAACACAGAGAGAGAGAGAGAGAGAGAGAGAGAGGGGGAGAAGAGAGAGAGAGAGAGAGAGAGAGAGAGAGAGAGAGAGAGAAAGAGAGGGGGCTGAGTGCAGCAGGGACTGGCTATGGCAGCATAACTAAAGAGAGAGCCAAAAGGAAGACAGACATGAGGGCACCTGTGACATTGGGGCAATCAGCCACAAGGACAGCGTCATCCACAAAAAGAGACAAGATCCTATTGCCACCAAACCAGACCCTTCAAGGCTGCAACTGCACCTAGAAAAAAAAAGAATAAAACCAGTGCTAAAAAGATGGCCTTGGTAGACTCCAACCCTCACTGGAAACAAATTTGGCCTGGTGTTACCAATGCGTACCAAGGCCTGGCTTTGGTTAAAGAGACCTTATTTCAGGTCTTTTTGACCTCATTTGATTTCTTTATACCAAGGATCCAGACCTCTCTCACATTAATATTAATGAATTTAACTATGTGGACACAATTTATTAAAGCCACTTGTAGTATGCCATGAACTCCACAATGGATCTCAGTTATTTTATCAGTTGTGGGCGAGCCATTCCTTTCACAGCAATTTGTGTGTCTGCTCTATTATGCCTGCTGCCAACATTCATTTTTTACCTTGGAGTACTTCAAGCAGAAAGTGTCACTGGTAACCCATGCTACAGGAAAATAATATGCAATGACAGTTTTCGGATACAGAGTAATGTCATTCTCTGAGAAATTTTTCACCGTGATGCTCACTTGTGTGATCTTGGTTCAACCTCTACAATCTGGTTATAACCCATGAGACCATCTGATGTAGAATTTTGTTTGAAATCATTAACAAGACATTGAACCTGATGACATTTAACATTCTCTGCTGCACATGTTTTAGGTGCGCAGGTACTTTGCTGCTGAGAGACACCCTTAAAAACAATCGTACTTTTTGTCTGTGAATTTGTTTGTTTGCAAAACCTATGATTGATTCATTCATTTGTTTTCTAACCTAGGGATGATTTGGAACAGCCAATTAACTCATTGCGCAGGTTTTTGGACTGTGGGAGAAAACCAGAGTACCCAGAGACAAATCCTGTCATATGCAGGATTTTCAGGGACAGAGTAATTTTTGATTAATTTTTATCATGTTCTGGAAGCTGAGGATTTTATGGTCAGGTGCATTCTTTATGAGTGCACTCTCAAGCTGTCAGGTCTCTCAAGCTGTTCATTAAAATGGGCATCAAGCATTGTAAGGGCACTGCTTAGGGACAATCCATAAGAAAATTCTCTTCAGAAGGGTTTGGTGTGGACTGTGGCTGGTATCCCAGCCATATAGCATCTTTTAAACATTTCCTTGAGTTGCTTTTCCTTCTCAAAAATTCTGATATTCAGTAGAAGCTCGTAGAACAAAACACTGATTTATATTATGACCTTTTAAAAGTAACATTCAACTTGAAATAGAACTTCAGAAACTCAATAAAATTAAACTTAGCACCTAGCAGGAGGACAGTGACAAGATAGCAGGTTATTTTAGAAAGATTGAATGCATTGTATTGCAGTTGAGTGATTATTTTGGCCCTTGGTCACCTTTAAATATAATAATGTGGCCTTCAGTGAAAATGAGTTTCACACCGCTGTTGTAGGAGAAACTTCACTACAGTCCAACATGTAGTTCAGTTGGTTATGCCAATTGGCAAAAGAGTTCATAATTCCCAGCAGTGAAAAGTCATCTTTACAGTCTGAGAGTGCTCATCTGGGTCCATATGAAATCATCAACAGCAAGAACGATGGACTTCCAAGATGAGAACCCAACCAGTACTATGACACCAGAATGGTCCCCAGCACTCGGAAAGCAGAAGAATCAAAACGATAAGGATCACTGACATTCTAGAAGCAGCATATATACCTCAGAAAACAGTGTGTGTGTGTGTGTGTGTGTGTGTGTGTGTATGTGTGTGTGTGTGTATGTTTGTGTGTGTGTGTGTGTGTGTGTGTGTGTGTGTGTGTGTGTGTGAGAGAGAGAGAGAGAGAGAGAGAGAGAGAGAGAGAGAGAGAGAGACTTATAACAGTGTAATGGTTAAAAAAAAGTTTAGTACTGAGTGCAACCAGGGACTCCAGCAGGAGTGACTATGGCATCATAACAAAAACGAGACAACCAGAAGGAAGGCAGACATGAGGGCTCTCTGTAGCAAGAGGCAATCAGCCATCCCACTGCTCCACTCCTTACCTATGCTCACACTTTCTTTCTTTATTTTGATTTATTTATTTATTGACTAGAATCAATCCTGGGTATAACGTTAAACTGCATTCCGGAGTTTAACAGGCCCAGTTGATAGCACTCTGACAAAGGGCCCCTACCAGGTTTATGGCAAAGCTCTGGGCAGCAGCAGAATGGATTGTTTCTGTGGGTGTTGATAGTTCAACTGTTTGTTCACCCACAGAACATTGATGCTGGGCACGTACTCATGATAATCATAAGCAGAGATAGGGCTCAACCATATCAAGTTCATAGAGTATTGCAACCATAGAAGGCAGTTGGCAGACCACCGTGGGCTATTTGTTCCACTTTGTAAGTTAAAATGAATCATACACAAGGGGATCACAACAACAACAACAGTGTAAAGAGGATTTCATTAACTTCCTTGCAGGATCCTTTGCTCAGTAGGCAGGAGGTGCTTACACAGAACACTCCAGACCGTCATCATGCTAAGGGGTCCATGAATCGCAAGTCTTTACGAATTGGAATGTGGAATGTTTGTACAATTTATTGTATTTGTCCTACATTTTATTACTGTTCATGTTTGATTTTTTAAGAGGAGACGTAGCAGTAGATTTTCTGACAAGAACATTCAACAAGGTCTCAGAGAGCGGGAGGATGCTGGAGGAATGGAGGAGAAGTGTGCTGGTGCTCATTTTTAAGAACAAGGGAGACATGCAGAGTTGTGGCAACTACAGAGGGATAAAGTTGATGAACCATACAATGAAGTTATGGGAAAGAACAGTGGAAGCTAGACTAAGGGCAGAGGTCAGCATTTGTGAACAACAGTTTGGCTTCATGCCAAGAAAGAGCACCACAGATTCAGTGTTTGCTTTGAGGATGTTAATGGAGAAGTACAGAGAAGGTCGTGTGGGGTCAGTGGTGTAGTGGTTAGGGTTCTGTGCTCATGATCAGGAGGTTGTGTGTTCGAATCCCAGTTAGACCCCCACTAAAAGGCTAGAACTAAAGAACTAAAAAGGCTAGAACTAAAGAACTAAAAGGCAGAAGGCCTAGAGGAAGACCAAAGAGAAGATTTATGGATGTGGTGAAGGGGGACATGAAGGTAGGTGGTCTTCTCCAAAGAGAAGAAGATACAGAGGATAGGGTGAGATACAGGCAAGTGATTCGCTGTGGCGACCCCTGAAGGGAACAGCTGAAAGGAAAAGAATAATAAGAAAAAGAAGTGCTGTTCAGTACACAGATTTTTTTCAGTACATAGTATTATTCAGTCCACCGAGTTATTCATTATACAATGTTGTTTAGTATTTGTTACGCAGTTATTCAGTTCTTTGTGCCATTCAGTACAAAGACTTATTCAGTGCACAGTTTAAATAACCTCAAAGTTTTATTCTGAATTCTTAAAAAATACTTAAAATATATTTACACATCAGTGTTCACAAAGAGGTGGTGAAGGAGATGTTATTAAACACCACATCCCAATGTAGAGACTGAACAAGTGAAAAGTCACCATCTCTATACTGGTTCAATTCTAAACATTAGAGCAGATGTGAAATCTCTATGAGCACATTGAATGCCAATCTTTATAAACTTCTTCTTTTCCTTTCGGCTGTTCCCTTCAGGGGTCGCCACAGCAAATGATCTGCCTCCATCTCTCCCTATCCTCTGCATCTTCTAATCTTACTCCAACGACCTTCATGTCCGCCTTCACCGCATCCATAAATCTTCTCTTTGGTCTTCCTCTGGGCCTTTTGCCTGGTAGTTCCAACCTCAGCATCCTACGACCAATATACTCACTATCCCTCCTCTGTACATGTCCAAACCATCTCAATCTAGCCTCTCTGACTTTGTCTCCAAAACATCTAACATGTGTTGTCCCTCTGATGTACTCATTTCTGATCCTATCCATCCTCGTTACTCCCAAAGAGAACCTCAACATTTTCATCTCTGCTACCTCCAACTCTGCCTCCTGTATTTTCCCCAGGGCCACTGTCTCTAAACCATACAACATTGCTGGCCTCATCACCGTCTTGTACACTTTTCCCTTCATTCTTGCCGATATTCTCCTATCACACATCACACCGGACACTTTTCTCCATCCATTCCAACCTGCCTGCACGCGCTTCTTCACCTCTTTTCCACACTCTCAATTGCTCTGGATTGTTGATCCTAAGTACTTAAAATCCTCCACTTTCTTTATCTCTGCCCCCTGTAACCTCAAAGTTCCTCTTGGGTCCTTGTCGTTCACACACATGTATTCTGTCTTACTAAGACTAACCTTCAATCCCTTCCTTTCCAGGGCATACCTCCACCTCTCTAGATTTTCCTCCACTTGGTCTCTGCTCTCACTACAGATCACTATGTCATCTGCAAACATCATAGTCCATGGAGATTCTTGTCTAACCTCGTCTGTTAGCCTGTCCATCACCATAGCAAACAAGAAGGGGCTGAGAGCTGACCCTTGATGCAGTCCCACCTCCACCTTGAACTCTTCTGTCACACCGACAGCACACCTCACCACTGTCTTACATCTCTCATACATGTCCTGCACCACTCTAACATACTTCTCTGTCACTCCAGACTTCCTCATACAATACCACAGTTCTTCTCTCGGCACCCTGTCATATGCTTTCTCCAGATCCACAAAGGCACAATGCAGCTCTTTCTTGGCATGAAACCAAACTGTTGTTCACAAATGCTGACCTCTGCCCTTAGTCTTGCTTCCACTATTCTTTCCCATAGCTTCATTGTATGGCTCATCAACTTTATCCCTCTGTAGTTGCCACAACTCTGTACATCTCCCTTGTTCTTTAAAATGGGCACAAGCACACTTCTCCTCCATTCCTCTGGCATCTGCTCACTTTCTAAGACCTTGTTGAATATTCTTGTCAGAAAATCTACTGCTACCTCCCCTAGACACTTCCATACCTCAACTGGTATGTCATCAGGGCCAACTGCCTTTCCACTCTTCATCCTCTTCAATGCCCTCCTCACTTCTCCCTTACTAATCTTTGCTACTTCCTGCTCCTCAAAGGTCACCCCTTCTACTATTTTTTCTCTCTCATTTTCCTCATTCATCAGCTCTTCAAAGTACTCTTTCCATCTTCCCAGCACACTTCTGTCATCAGTCAATACATTTCCCTCTCTGTCCTTTATCACTCTAACTTGCTGCACGTCTTTCCCATCTCTATTTCTCTGCTGTGCTAACCTGTATAGATCATTTTCTCCCTCCTTACTGTTCAACCTATCATACAAGTCATCATACGCCCTCTGTTTGGCCTTTGACACTGCTACCTTCGCCTTACGCTGTGTCTCCCTGTACTCCTGTTTACTCTCTTCGGTCCTCTCAATGTCCCACTTCTTCTTGGCTAACCTCTTCTTTTGTACACACTCCTGCACTTCCTCATTCCACCACCAAGTTTCCTTATCTACTTTCCTTCCAGAGGACACACCAAGTACTCTCCTACTGGTCTCTCTGATCACATTGGCTGTGGTTGTCCAGTCCTCTGGAAGCACTTCCTGACTACCCAAAGCCTCTTTCAACTCCTCCTTGAAGCCAACACGACACTCTTCCTTTTTCAGTTTCCACCACTTTGTCTTCTGCTCTGCCTTTGCCTTTTTCAATCTTTATAAACAGGAAATAAATTTATTCTGAGTAGCATCCATGCTCCTGAGAGAAAGTCTGAAGTCAGTAAAATACATTCTTATTCCAGAGAAATATTTAAAGCAGCAGTACAGAGTGTGTTTCTATATAAACTCTAATATAATTTGAATGAGCTGGAGGACTGAGGCATGACTGAAACTAATCATTTAAGGAATGACGGATAAAGGGTCTGAACGCAGTGTAATGAGAGAGAGATTAAAGTAACATATTTTCACTTAATTTACAAACATCTCATTTACAGAGCAGTATGGACTTTATAGACAGCACCACAGATCGATTCTGCACCAGGAACACTGCTGGCTGCGAGTTCAAACCCCAATACGGAGAACCTGCTGCTGTTCAATGTTCCAACAACAATCACAGAAACGTGCCTTTCTGGTTCAGGTGTCAGAAAAAATCAAAACAAAGGTGACAGAACATATCAGAGGGAATACTCATTTGTTCACTCATTCATTAGTACACCCACCTATTGATTAATTCAGTCATTCATTCATTCGCTCATTCGTTCATTTACCTATACATTCAAGCATTCACCCACCACCCATTCATTCATTCATTCATTGGTTCAATAATTCATTTATTCATTCACTTACTCATTCATTCATTTACATTTACAACATTTAACCAATGCCCTTCTACAGAGGAACTTTGTGTGTTAATCACTATCAATAATTACCACTATAGTACTGGTTCAATATGACACAGACAAAGTATATCATCAGTATAACACCATGTGTGTATGCCTGTGAGAGGGAAACCAAGCAGAGAAGAGAGAGGGAGAAAGAAAGAGACTGTGCAAACATGTATGTGTTGTGTATGTGTGAGAGTGTACAAGGCAGAGGAAGAAAGTGTGAATTGTGAAAGTGTGTGCGAAAAAGAAAAAGAGAGAGCAAGTGTGTGTGTGTGTGTGTGTGTGTGTGTGTGTGTGTGTGTGTGTGTGTGTGTGTATGAGAGAGAGAGAGAGAGAGAGAGAGAGAGAGAGAGAGAGTTTTCTTTTCCATTCGGCTGTTCCCTTTCAGGGGTCGCCACAGCGAATCATCTTCATGGAAGTCATATTAATGATTTGCATGTTTGAGTTGGCATAGGTTTTTACGTCGGATGCCCTTCCGGACACAACCCTTAGCAAGGGGCAGAAACACGCTGACGGCTATGCAGCTATTCTTTACGAAAGTCAGCAATGGTTCGTCGACATGCCTCTCACCATAGACAGTGAGAGACATGGCCAGCCTTTGATAACCCAGTTAACTGCACTGAGGGGGACAGTGACAACCTTGTGGAGAGTGGGACTCGAACCCCCAACCTTAGGATCAGTAATCAGAATCTGTGTGTGTGTGTGTGTGTGTGTGTGTGTGTGTGTGTGTGAGAGAGAGAGAGAGAGAGAGAGAGAGAGAGAGAGAGAGCAGAGAGAGATTTATTTTGTGTATGTGTGTGTTTGAGAGAGAAAGCAAGAGAGAGAGAAAGAGAGAGAGAGAGAGAGAGAGAGAGAGAGAGAGATTGTGTGTGTGTGTGTGTGAGAGAGAGAGAAATTGTGTTTATGTGTTTGTGAGAGATAGAGAAAGAGAAGGAGAGAGATTGTGTGTATGTGTGTACGAGAGAGCGAGGGAGAGAGAGAGACAGACAGAGAGCGAGAGAGAGATTTATTTTGTGCATGTGCGTGTTTGAGAGAGAGATCGCAAGAGAGAGAGAGAGAGAGAGAGAGAGAGAGAGAGAGAGAGAGAGATTTTGTGTGTGTGTGTGTGTGTGTGTGTGTGTGTGTGTGTGTGTATGTGTGTGTGTGTTTGTGAGAGGGAGAGAGAGAGAAGGAGAGAGATTGTGTGTGTGTGTGTGTGTGTGTGTGTGTGTGTGTGTGTGTGTGTGTGTGTGTGTGTGTGTGTGTGTGTGTGTAGCACGTTGGAAGTAAACCTTGATGTGGATGAGAACTGCACTATCGATGAGTTTAATTTATGGAAAGTTCCCAACCTTTGGCTGTATTGTATGTGTAGGGGTCTTTCCGCTTGTTCCCGCAAGCGTAGAGATGAACTTGTTGAACTTGCATTTGCGACGTTACAAAAACTGCTGATAGTTTTGTCAAAGGCTGATGAATCTACACAAGTCCAACGTGACTATACCAGCTTATTGACATTTGAAGTGGATGAGGAAATCGTGACAATTTCCGACCGCTTGGGACTTGAAGACGGCTGGGAGACAGAAAATGACACCTTATCAAAGTGGCCACCGTGTATGTACGCTGACAGCGGATTTTTTGACAATGAAGGACCAGGCACCCCTACTAGCGCGACGTTGTAATGACTACAAATAAGGCAAATACAAGTTTTACAGTTGTCACCGAGTGATCTGACGGCTCTTGTTAGTCTATTTTACACATTAACATAACTTTAACATAAATCAACATACCTATTTAATATAAAGAAAAATTTACACATAATTTACATATATAATTTGGCATTGCCGATTTTTATGGTAAATTAACAGATAAATAAAAGGTAATATAATAGTCTATAGGGTCTATGAATTGAAATAAAGAACACTTTGATTAGAAACTTACTGCTTTAATTAAACTGCGTTTGTGTCCCTCCGAATCCTTCAGCTCGGTGGGGAAGGTAAATAGGGTGAACAGCGGCAGACATGTACATGCGTTAGTCCAAAATTTGCAGGCATGTATACCGCAAACTAGCTTTTTCCTTTTTTGGCTTCGGTGGTGTGGGAGGTTGCCTTCCAGACCTGGCAGGCCCAAGCGTGTAATCAGGGTCTGCTGGGAACGCTTGGCGGAGTCCCCTGTCTGAGAGGCCTTTAACTCCCACCTCCGGCAGAGCTACAACCACGTTCCGGAGGAGGCGGGGGACATGGAATCCGTATGGGCCATGTTTCGTGCCTCCATTGCTGAGGCGGCAGCCCATAGCTGTGGCCGTAAGGTCGTCGGTGCTTGTCGTGGCGGTAATCCCCGAACCCGGTGGTGGATACCTGCGGTGAAGGGGGGCCGTCCAGCTGAAGAAGGAGGCCCATCAGGTTTTGTTAGCCTGTGGGACTCCTAAGGCAGCAAACGGGTACCGGCAGGCCAAACGTGCTGCAGCCGAGGTTGTCGCAGATGAAAAATCTCGGGCATGGGAGGAGTTCGGTGAGGGCCTGGAGAGTGATTATTGGTTGGCCTCAAAAAGGTTCTGGGCCACAATCCGACGCCTCAGGAGGGGGAAGCAGTTCTTCACAAACACTGTTTACAGTGGTGGTGGCGAGCTGCTTACCTTGACTGGGGATGTTGTCGAGAGGCGGAGGGAATACTTTGAGGACCTCCTCAATCCCACCAACACGCCCTCTGTGGAGGAGGAAGACCCTGGGGGCTCGGGTGAGGGTCCGCCCATCACTGGAGTGGAGGTCACTAAGGTTGTCAAAAAGCTCCTCGGTGGTCGAGCTCCGGGGTTGGACGAGATCCGCCCGGAATATCTTGGGGCTCTGGATGTTGTAGGACTGTCTTGGTTGACACGTCTCTGCAACATCGCGTGGTCATCAGGGGTTGTACCTCTGGATTGGCAAACTGGGGTGGTGGTCCCAATTTTTAAGAAGGGGGACCGGAGGGTGTGTTCCAATTATCGGGGAATTACATTCCTCAACCTACCTGGGAAAGTCTATGCAGGGGTACTAGAGAGGAGGATCCGACCGATAGTCGAACCTCGGATTCAGGAGGAACAATGTGGTTTTCGTCCTGGCCGCAGCACTCTTGACCAACTCTATACGCTCCACAGGATTCTGGAGGGGGCATGGGAGTTTGCCCAATCTGTCCACATGTGCTTTGTGGATTTGGAGAAGACTTTCGACCGTGTCCCTCGAATGATCTTGTGGGGCGTGCTCCGAGAGTACGGCGTTCCAGATCCGTTGCTACGAGCTATTCGGTCGCTGTATCACCGGAGCCAGAGTTTGGTCCGTATTGGTAACAGCAGGTCGGATTTGTTTCCAGTGGGAGTTGGAGTCCGTCAAGGCTGTCCTGTCACCGATTCTGTTCATAATTTTTATGGACAGAATTTCTAGGCGCAGTCGAGGTGATGAGGGGTTCTGGTTTGGTGGCCATCGAATATCGTCTCTGCTTTTTGCGGATGATGTTGTCCTTTTGGCTTCATCAAGTCGGGCCCTCCAGCTGTCATTGGAGCGATTCGCAGCCGAGTGCGAAGCAGCCGGGATGACGATCAGTACCTCCAAGTCCGAGGCCATGGTTCTCAGTCGGACAATGGTGGAATGCACCCTCCAGGTCGTGAATGAGGTCCTGCCCCAAGTGGAGGAGTTTAAGTATCTTGGGGTCTTGTTTACGAGTGAGGGAAGGATGGAGCGAGAGATTGACAGACGGATCGCTGCAGCCTCTGCTGTTAAGCGGTGCCTGTACTGGTCCGTCGTGGTGAAGAAGGAGCTGAGCCACAAGGCAAAGCTCTCAATTTACCAGTCGATCTACGTTCCAACCCTCATCTATGGTCACGAGCTTTGGGTAATGACCGAAAGAACAAGATCACGGATACAAGCGGCTGAAATGAGCTTCCTTCGCCGGGTGGCGGGGTTCTCCCTTAGAGATAAGGTGAGAAGCTCCGCCATCTGGGGAGAGCTCGGAGTAGATCCACTGCTCCTCTGCATTGAGAGGGGCCAGTTGAGGTGGCTTGGGCATCTGGTCAGAATGCCCCCCGGACGCCTCCCTGGTGTGGTGTTTTGGGCATGTCCAACCTTGAAGAGACCCCAGGGACGAACTAGAACACGCTGGAGGGACTATGTCTCCCGGTTTGTCAGGGACCGCCTCGGTGTCCCCCTGGGAGCGTTGGAGGAAGTGGCTCGGGAAAGGGATGTCTGGACCTCTTTCCTTAGGTTGCTGCCCCCACGACCCGACCCTGGACTAAGCGGAAAATGATGATGATGATGATGATGATGATGATGATGATAGCTTTTTCCAACACTCGAGATGATACATGCCGTTCCCACAATTCACTGCGGCACAATGCGCACCTGGCATGTTAATAATTTAAGGCTTAAGGCAGACTTTAAGCAGCAGTTGTTCGGATGTGTTTCCATACAACAGCAAGTGGCTGCAATAAAGTTTGGTAGTAGTGCCCCTTGGATCAGCTGTTGGGTTACGTTCCCCGCAGATGCGCAGTCGTAATGCGAATTGTGTCTATTGCAGGACGGAAGGTTTAAACCACGAGTGATGATCATTGGCATGGTTACAGTCCAACATGGAGACTTTGGGACAATGTGTCTCTGACAGCTGGAGGAAAATCAGTGTTCCCCTTTTCTCAACATCTCTCTTTCTTTCTCTCCCTGGATATCTCTGCCTGTCTGTTTCTGGAGGGAAATCAGCATTCCCTCTTCATCATCACCTCTTTCTCTCTCTCTCTTTCTCTCTCTCTCTCTCTCTCTCTCTCTCTCTCTCTCTCTCTCTCTCTCTCTCTGTGAGTGTGAGTGTGTGTTTCTGTCCCCTGTTCCTGTCCCCGTCTGGGTCAGTGAGGATTGTTGAGACAGTTTCTCTGTGATGAGTGTTGATGTCGTCCTGCTGTGAGCTATTATAGAAAATGTTTTCAGCACACTTCACTTTTAGAAAGCAGCGTGACACATCCTGAGAGTCCCGACAGTAATGATGCCCATGGCCATGATCAACGCGCACCTCACACCGTACCACACCACACCACACCACACCATCTGTCTCCTCACCTTCACAATGTACACAAACTTTCATTCATCATGTTCCAGTGCAGAAGAAAATAAAAAAATACACATGTAAGAGTTTTACTCTTAAGTATGAGTGTGACAACATTTCTTGAAGAACAGGAAGTGAGACAGGACATCTACTTAGCAACCAGTGTCCAAAATAAAACTCATAAAGAGTGATGGAGCATTGAGTGCACTCAGGACGTCTGAAAGAAAAGCAGGTCGATCAATTTAGTGCCATTTCCATCAAAATTACTCAACCAAGTGATCCAGAACAAATGCACTTCACAGAAAACACAGTATCCCCATCGACTTGTACATGAACAGGAAATCAGGAGCTCACTTTTCAAGTGGACATGATGGGTATTTAAATATTCTGTACTGATTGACAAGTGGGTGTGGCTTAAAATTTCTATTCAGTTTTATTTAGTAACATCTACTGAGCCTGAGGTGAGTGTATACAGTATATAATACACAGAAACATCCGGAATAAAATGTACACCCAACAATACGAAAGTTACAGTAATAACTTATAAGTATCCACTCTGGATAATGCCCTGAGCAGAATATACTAAGAATATTGAGATTCATTCTAAATAAAATATAAATTCACAAATTTTCACAATTGCAGAAATGCACAGCTATCACATTGAATGTAAGTCAGGCAGGGGTTTGTGGATAATGTATGCCAGTTGATAACGTCCAGAGATAGTCAATAATGTCAAAATGCTGGGTATAACCTATTATGTGCTATTTCTAAGGACACTAAGATTCGAAAGAAGTGGATCATCAACTTTAGTTGGGCTGGAAATATTGGAACATATAGTAAATTCAAGTCCACTTCAACTCACTGAGTCTGTGACAGTCATTTTGAAGGGGAAGGAGAACACACGTGATCGACACATCGATTTTTTCCACCCAAACAGAATTCCTGAAAACCACTGACCGGAGAAAAAGTTCCATACAAGAGCATCATATGCTGCCACAAAATAACTAATATTTTTCATGATGTTGCAGCAGCAATCTCCACACAAAGAGTCACATGTCCTGGTGTCAAGAGAGACTCTCATACAAAATCTCCACAAGCCAGCATTAGCAATGTTTATTTATTTTTTTAAATGTAATATCTATAGGGCTGTTGTCCACAGTCTCTGGGTTATGTTGCATGTTATGTAATTTCACCACATGCACAGCTTCACTTTATTAGGAACTCCACTATAATTAATATAAGTCAGTGTAAATCCATGTGTTCTACCAGCCAGTGTTATTGAATTTGTGTGTACTTATTTATATTTATTTTAATTATTATACTTTAAATTTATAAATTATTGATATTAATTTCTATTTTTATATAATTTATATCATCTGTACTGATTATCGTACTTACACTGATTTAAATTAATTATACTTTACATTTATACTATACATTTATAATAATTTAAAACATTTATACTGATTTATATTATTTGTAATAATTTATTATTTCTTTATTTTTTATTTATTTAAACCATTTGAGTCCCAGACTGTGTAGAGGCAGGAGGGCAACCTCTTCATGGCTGAAGTGCCCTTGAACAAGATATCTTATCACTCACTATTGACTCACTGACTCACTATTGAACCCAGTTTTCTATCCACCAAAACATCTACAGAATGGGGACAGAGGAGGTCAAGGATCATCCTGAGAAAAATGTGCGTGAAATTAATCAACAACATGAAAGTGCTATAATATAAATATATTTATTAAAGATTCAGTGAATAACATTTTTTAAAAATTTATTAAACTCTCAATTTCAGCAAAAGCCAGCAAGGCAGCCCATTGGTTAGTATGTCTGCCTCATAGGAAGAAGGTCCTGGGTTTGATTCCCAGCCTGGGCATTTCTGTGTGGAGTTTGCATGTTCTCCCTGTGCTTGCATGGGTTTACTCTGGGTACTCTGGTTTCTGCCCACAGTCCAAAAACATGCACAGTAGGTTAATTGTCTGTTCCAAATCTCTCCTAGGTGTGAATATGAGTATGAATGATTGTGTAAGTGTTGGCGAGCTGTCCAGGGTGTACCCCGCCCTTGCACAGTCACCTGAGCTGGGTGCCAGCCTCCATGCAAACATAATTAGGATTAAGAAATTTAGAAAATGAATGATGAATTTCAGCAAAATTCACACTCACAGATGTTGTTCAGGTGTTTCATGTGTTTTATTAATAGTTGAAGGGATGGTATGGTGATGAAGTGATTAGCACATCCACCTTACAGCAAGAAGGCCCTGGATATCAGTGACTGTGAATGTGAACAGTGGTGTAAGTGTTGGTCCTGTGATGGACTAGTGAGCTGTTCAGGGTGTAACCTGCTTTTGCACTGGGTTAGTTGAGATAGGCTCCAACCTACCTGTGGCCCCAATAGGATTGAATGGTTCAGTAAATGGATGATTAAGGGAAGGTTTATTTCTACTCTAAACTGATTTTTAAAAAAACATTACTTTATAAACATAATTAAATATAAACTCTGAGCTCATGAATAAATATTTCTGTTAAAGAAATACTTGTCCCAAGCCACACCTTTTTTTTTTGTTATGTAATGTACATCAGTGATGGAGTCTGAGGCTCGTAGTGATTAGGACCGAGCTGGGACATCAGTCTGTCAGACAGGATGTAGTGTTTAAACTGTTCATAATACATCTTTATGCAGCATTACTGGAACACAGCCATAAAAACGATAAGGCTGGATCTGAAGGGTGCGTTAATTAAGTTGGCTTTCATACAATTGGACTGCAAAAGGGCCATAAAACACCTTTTATTATGATGAGTTGAACTCTGAATGGTGATGAAAGGAAAGCTTGGAGCGGAGGGTAATTACTTGTTCTTTAATAAATGAAATGTTCCGATGGTGAGAGAACAGAAGAAAGAGACGAAGGCAGAAATGAAACAGGGAAATAATTGCACTTATTATTACCATCTTTAATCCTCGGGGCTGAAATATCAAGATGGAAACGAATAATTTTTAAAAAGTCACATTAGTCAATAAAATACATTTTATATAAAGGCAGAATTTGGTCTGGTTTATAAAATAAAGATTTCAGAAACTTCACTGTATTTTAAATAAAAAATGTGAAAAATATAAAGAACAAAGTTGCGATACTAATGTTTTTTACCCCCTATTTTCTCTGAGGAAGATTTTCTCTGAGGTGTGCATTCTGCAGAGGGGGCGCTGTCAATCAGAGCTTCGACAAGTTCATTGGAGTTTTGAATTTTTATAAAGTTTAAAAGTTGATTAAAAGTTCCTAAAACACAGTGGCAGTGCTGGACAAGTTTGGTTCCTGCTGAGGAGGAGTGGCTGATTGTATCATGTTTACAGGGTGCCATCATGCCTTCTGGTTGTCTTGTTTTAGTAATGATGATCCATATAGATGTAAACATATTGAACTCTTTTATTGAAATTATTGAGGACTATGATTCCCAATACAGTTACAATAACCAACAAAACTTCATGTTAAACTGTAGTGAAGGTTGTGCTCCATGGTTTGTATTTTTCTCTGGTTGCACCCACATGAGGATGTGTTTCCTTTTTGAGTCTGGTTCTCTCAAGGTTTCTTGCTTGTGTCAACTGAAGGAGTTTTTCCTTCCACCATCACCATGGGCATGTTTATTAGGGATGTGTAAGATTTATAGAGAAATGTAATTTATTTATAAAAAGCTCTATACATATAAAATCGAACTCGACAAGACAACTAATCAAAAACATTTTGAAAACTGTTTCCCTAATTTGTCTATTAAATGAAACAACTTTGACTGAATGATGATATCATCATGTTGTTTGTGACTGTGGGTTTATGGAGACGATTTTAACCAGGTTTACTGTGAAAATATGGCTTTTACATTTAAATAAACAATCAGATAAATAAAGGTGTGAATGTCAATGTCAAATGGTCATTGGAGGCCTGTGGTGTGTGTCACACTGAGCGACAGATGGAGAAATCACTTCCTGTAGTGAGCGTTTAAACAGATTAAATGTCAGTGCATCTCCTGAGAAACATGATGGCTCATCATTTCGAATAAATCAACCAAATAAACCCTTTAATACATGAGATTTATTTCAAAACTGATGACCCACTGAGGTCCATCACACTGTGAGCAGCATTTATCCCAGGACAGGTAGAAAAATAGCCACACTGCAGCATACAAACATGGCTACCACAGCCTACAGATCCCAACAGTCCATACACTTGGGGTTTATCTGAGGTCTCATGACTCACAGGTGTTTTATATTTCAGCTCATTAACATTAATATTAACACAGTGTAGAAAGTCGACAGGGCTGTGGTGCAATCCTCACACTAATAACACACAGACAGCAGCACATACCATATCTGAACACTCAGTAGGCCTGCAGCTTATTTAAAGGTACTACACTGTTCCGTAATTCCGCCTGCAGCTCTGAATAACTCCAAAAGACTATGGGAGACTGGAATGAGGTGGTATTAGAGTTATTTTTAAATATAACAGGATTTAACATCTCCTTGTTTGTAATTGATGGGAGTGTCAGGAGTGATGATCTCATCTGATAGTGATTAAAACATTACATACTGAACAGAAAGTTGCTCCATTGGAGGATCAGAAAAGGTTCAGAATCTCACCCAAAAGTCCTGAGCTGAGAGACCTCATGCTCCATCGAAATGAGACTGTACAGTTGAGTTCACCAGCATGCAGTAGACACTTATTGTGACATTAGAGCAGTGGATCTCTAAATTTGATGGACCAGGAAATCATCCGCACACGTACAATATTTGAGTATTACATCTGAAAATTTTTATGTAGTGATCAAGGACATTAAAGGTCGTTTCTGTGTCATCTTTTGTGTTGATGGCCCAAGTAACACATTTATGCTTGTTAAATATTCATACATACCTGCAACACATTCAATCACAGTGGAGTTGTTTAAGTAATGAGAAAATAATTATTGATGTGATCTGAGGGTTCTGTATATGTTACAAAGACATGACTGTGGAGGCAAAGTCTTCTGGGTTCTGTACGCATCTGCCTGCAGTCCCAATGAATGAATTAATAAATAAATTGATTAATGAATGGATGGAATTTTTAGGTTTTAATATTCATTTATTTTCTGATACAGTGGTACCTCACTTTACGACAGGCTCACCAAATGAAAAATTCAGGTTACAAAATGCATTTTCCTAAAATTTTTGTCTCTGGATACAAAACAAGTTCACGTTACGAAAGCGCCATCTTAAAAATTCAGACTCACCATTCAAACATTCAAACAATGCGTGAGTTGCTTTCCCATTGGCTGTCTCCCAACACCCTGCCCCACTGGCCTCCCATTGGCTAGGAAGGAGCTGAAGCTCTATAATATAGTACTGAACCCATAATGCTTTTCGTGTGCCTTCGACCCATTGTTCAACATACGCATGAAGGAGAGTTGTACTGTTGGTTTGTAAGTTTCGTGAGTTTTTTTGAGTGTGCTTATTGCAGCGTTATTTTTCATTATTAATCATGAGCCCCAAGAAAGTGATTCCTGGTGAGACTAAAAAGAAGACGCGGGCTCCGTTATCAATAAAAGTAAAACGGGAGATGATAAATAAATATGAAAGTGGTATTCAGTTGAGTAAAATTGCAAAGGAGTATGACCAAAAACCCTCTCCAATCGGGAAGATATTGAAGCAGAAGGAGACCTTAAAAGCGGAGATACAGTGACCGAGGTGATTATTTCGGAAAAAGCAACTGCCATATTTAAGGACCTCGTGAAGGAGGGTGAGGGTTCTTCAGACCAGCAACCCCCCGGACTTTAAAGCATCGCATGGTGGTTTGAGAGATAGGTAAATAATTTTCTTTTACTTTTAACACATATTTCATACATATTTCATACAAAATTGGTGTTCCTTTGTAAATTTTAAAGGGTTTATGGGGTAGTATTGGGAGGCTTGGTACAAATCACACATTTTATATGTAAAATGCAGTTCAACTTACGAAAAATGCAGGTTACGAAAAATGAGCTGGAATGGATTAATTTTGTAAAGTGAGGTACCACTGCAATATATATTTTTATATATCTTATATCTATACAGACGCTCCCCAGGTTCCGGACAGCCGCTTATTTGATGAATTTGTTTGTTACAGGGCATTCTTTAGAGGGGAACGTATGTTTAAACCTTGTATACTGTAAGTATCCTACATGAGTTTGTACAGTACACATCTCTCTCTCTCTCTCTCTCTCTCTCTCTCTCTCTCTCTATCTCCCCATAATCATCTGTACATTATCAATATCATTATGTCCCGAGTTTAAACTCCTGGTTCCACTCAAGCACAGCATAGTTGACCTGATCAGATTTACAGAGTTTCACTCTTATCCAGTTCATTATACTATGTATATATGTGTATATATATGAGAACAAAGGCACATCCTGAAGAAGAGCCATCCACGCCAAAGCGAGTAGTAAGAGAAAAAAAAAAAAAAACACCCTTGGCTTATTCACCTGAAGCTGTTATGGAAGGGGATTCCCCTTCCAAGAAGTAACATTCATCCTCCTCCTCTCGCCCTCTCCAACATTTACGTATGCCAACTTCTCACCACCACAAAGGTAAAAAATCTTATCGTTATTGTTCTTATGCTTTAACTGTACTGTGGTTTTTATTTTAGTGTATTGTATTCAATAATTTTTCACTTAATTTACATACCTATGGTACGAGTTATGGTACCGTAAACTTCTGTTCAAAAGACGACGGAACAGATTAAGACCATTTACATTATTTGGAATGGTAAAAATAGATTTGGAATTTGAACAAATCGCTATTCGAACAGCCTTCTAGAATGAACTGTGGTCGGAAACCAAGGTTTGTTTATATATATATATATATATATATATATATATATATATATATATATATATATAATGTATGTGTGTGTGTGTGTGTGTGTGTATGTGTGTGTGTGTGTGTGTGTGTGTGTGTGTGTATGTATCATTGGCTCCTTCTGTCTTGGAAGACAATGGGTTTGCACCTATTTGGGAGGTACTCCACTTCAGTTCGGTGTTGGGCAGCGCCGTCTATGACTGTACAAGACAATTCTGGAGCGGCAGTCCCTGTTGCAGTTAATGCATACAAAGGCTGATGGCTGCAGCTGTACGCACGCTACTCCAGCTTTCCTTCTGTCTCTTTTCTCTGACCACTTTTGAGTTCTCTTCCCTTTCACAATTGTCCTGCCTTTCTTTATGGAACAGCTTGAGAATGGGAGACTAGGGCTTTGTCATTGGCAAAGAGAATCTCTCTTAACAGGATTTCGCACACCTTGGTCCTCGCTTTCAGATGTGCCAAGTTTTCCATCAAACCTTGAGTACAGAAGTACTCCATTGCCAGATGACCTGAAGACATGTGACATAACAAGGGAGAAAAAGATTCCAAACAATGTTGGGGCTAGGACACAGCCCTGCTTCATGTCACTCATGATAGGAAACTCACTCAGGGGTCACGAGAGCAAATAATGTGTCTCCATCTCAACTATCCTCTAAATTGTCTTCTCTTACACCAACTACCTTCATGTCCTCCTCTCACCACATCCATAAATCTTCTCTTTGGTCTTCCTCCTGTCCTTCTGCCTCGTAATTCCAACCTCAGCATCCTACTACCAATATACTCGATAAGCATATTGTGATAAAGTTCATTATTTTCTGTAATGTACTGATAAAAATTAAACTTTCATATATTTTAGATTCATTGCACACCAATTGAAATATTTCAGGTCTTTTATTGTTTTAATACTGATGATTTTGGCATATAGGTCATGAAAACTCAAAATTCCTATCTCAAAAAATTAGCATATTTCATCCGACCAATTAAAAAAAAAGTGTTTTTAATACAAAAAAAGTCAAACTTCAAATAATTATGTTCAGTTATGCACTCAATACTTGGTTGGAAATCCTTTTGCAGAAATGACTGCTTCAATGTGTGTCATGGAGGCAATCAGCCTGTGGCACTGCTGAGGTGTTATAGACGCCCAGGATGCTTCGATAGCAGCCTTAAGCTCATCCACAGTGTTGGGTCTGGTGTCTCTCAACTTTCTCTTCACAATATCCCACAGATTCGATATGGGGTTCAGGTCAGGAGAGTTGGCAGGCCAATTGACCACAGTAATACCATGGTCAGTAAACCATTTACCAGTGGTTTTGGCACTGTGAGCAGGTGCCAGGTCGTGCTGAAAAATGAAATCATTTCCAAAAAGATTTTCAGCAGATGGAAGCATGAAGTGCTCCAAAATCTCCTGATAGGCAGCTGCATTGACCCTGCCCTTGATAAAACACAGTGGACCAACACCAGCAGCTGACATGGCACCCCAGATCATCACTGACTGTGGGTATTTGACACTAGACTTCAGGCATTTTGGCATTTCCTTCTCCCCAGTCTTCCTCCAGACTCTGGCATCTTGATTTCCGAATGACATGCAAAATTTGCTTTCATCTGAAAAAAGTACTTTGGGCTACTGAGCAACAGTCTATTGCTGCTTCTCTGTAGCCCAGGTCAGGCGCTTCTGCCGCTGCTTCTGGTTCAAAAGTGGCGTGACCTGGGGAATACGGCAACTGTAGCCCAGTCCACTGCTTTCTCAGGTCCCCCAAGGTCTGGAATCGGCCCTTCTCCACAATCTTTCTCAGGGTCCGGTCACCTCTTCTGGTTGTGCAGCGTTTTCTGCCACACTTTTTCCTTCCCACAGACGGCCCACTGAGGTGCCTTGATACAGCACTCTGGGAACAGTCAATTCGCTCAGAGATTTCTTTCTGTGCCTTATTCTCTTGCTTGAGGGTGTCAATGATGGCCTTCCGGACAGCAGTCAGGTCGGCAGTCTTACCCATGATTGCGGTTTTGAGTAATGAACCAGGCTGGGAGTTTTTAAAAGCTTCAGGAATCTTTTGCAGGTGTTCAAAGTTAATTCGTTGATTCAGATGATTAGGTTAATAGCTCGTTTAGAGTACCTTTTCATGATATGCTAATTTTTTTAGATAGGAATTTTGGGTTTTCATGAGCTGTATGCCAAAATCTTCAGTATTAAAACAATAAAAGACCTGAAATATTTCCAAAATCTCCAAAACCTGTGACATGGGCTGTCCCTCTGAGATACTCATTTCTGATCCTATCCATCCTCGTTACTCCCAGAGAGAACCTCAACATTTTCATCTCTGCTACCTCCAGCTCTGCCTCCTGTCTTTTCCTCATCGCCACTGTTTCTAAGCCATACAACATTGCTGGCCTCATCACCGTCTTGTACACTTTTCCTTTCATTCTTGCCGATACCCTCTTATCACACATCACACTGGACACTTTTCTCCAACCATTCCAACCAGCATGCACACGCTTCTTCACCTCTTTTCCACACTCTCCATTGCTCTGGATTGTTGAGCCTAAGTACTTGAAATCCTCGACCTCCTTTATCTCTACTCCCTGTAACCTCACCATTCCTTTTGGGTCTGTGTCGTTCACACACATGAATTCTGTTTTACTGAGGCTAACCTTCATTCCTCTCCTTTCCAGGGCATACCTCCTCCTCTCTAGATTTTCCTGCAATTGTTCACTGCTCTCACTACAGATCACAATGTCGTCTGCAAACATCATAGTCCATGGGGATTCTTGTCTAACCTCGTGTGTCAGCCTGTCCATCACCATAACAAACAAGAAGAGGCTCAGAGGCTCAGAGCTGACCCTTGATGCAGTCCCACCTCCATCTTGAACTCTTCTGTCACACCGACAGCACACCTCACCACTGTCTTACATCTCTCATACATGTCCTGCACCACTCTAACATACTTCTCTGCCACTCCAGACTTCTTCATGCAATACCACAGTTCCTCTCTCGGCACCCTGTCATATGCTTTCTCCAGATCCACAAAGGCACAATGCAGCTCCCTCTGACCTTCTCTGTACTTCTCTATTAACATCCTCGGAACAAACACTGCATCTGTGTTACTCTTTCTTGGCATGAAACCAAACTGTTGTTCATAAATGCTGACCTCTGCCCTTAGTCTAGCTTTCACTATTCTTTCCCATAACTTCATTGTATGGCTCATCAACTTTATCCCTCTGTAGTTACCACAACTCTGCAAATCTCCCTTGTTCTTAAAAATGGGCACAAGCACACTTCTCCTCCATTCCTCCAGCATCTGCTCACTTTCTAAGACCTTGTTGAATATTCTTGTCAGAAAATCTACTGCTACCTCCCCTAGACACTTCCATACCTCAACCGGTATGTCATCAGGACCAACTGCCTTTCCACTCTTCATCCTCTTCAATGCCCTCTTCACTTCACCCTTACTAATCTTTGCTACTTCCTGGTCCTCAACGGTCACCTCTTCTACTCTTTTTTTCTCTCTTATTTTCCTCATTCATCAGCTCTTCAAAGTTCTCTTTCCATCTTCTGAGCACACTTCTGTCATCAGTCAATACATTTCCTTTTCTGTCCTTTATCACTCTGACTTGCTGCACGTCTTTCCCATCTCTATTTCTCTGCTGTGCCAACCTGCATAAATCATTTTCTCCCTCCTTACTGTCCAACCTATCATACAAGTCATCATACGCTTTCTGTTTGGCCATTGACACCGCTACCTTCGCCTTACGCTGTGTCTCCCTGTACTCCTGTTTACTCTCTTTTCGTTCCTCTCTGTGTCCCACTTCTTCTTAGCTAACCTCTTCTTTTGTACACACTCCTGCACTTCCTCATTCCACCACCAAGTTTCCTTATCTACTTTCCTTCCAGAGGACACACCAAATACTCTCCTACTGGTCTCGCTGATCATATTGGCTGTGGTTGTCCAGTCATCTGGAAGCACTTGCTGACTACCCAAAGCCTGTTTCAACTCCTCCTTGAAGACTACAGGACACTCTTCCTTTTTCAGCTTCCACCACTTTGTCTTCTGCTCTGTCTTTGCCTTTTTCACCTTCCTCACCATCAGCGTCATCCTGCACACCACCATCCTATGCTGTTTGGCAACACTCTCACCCACTACTACTTTGCAGTCACTGACTTCCTTCAAATTACATCGCCTACACAAGATGTAGTCTACCTGTGTGCTCTTACCTCCGCTTTCAGAAGTCACCCTATGCTCCTGTCTCTTCTTGAAGAAAGTATTCACCACAGCCATTTCCATCCTTTTTGCAAAATCGATCAACATCTGTCCTTCTGCATTCCTGTCCTGAATACCAAACCTGCTCATCACTTCCTCGTCCCCTCTGTTGCCTGCACCAACATGTCCATTGAAGTCTGTCCCAATGACCACTCTTTCACCTCTGGGGGTACTCTGCATCACTTCATCTAACTCACTCCAGAATCTCTCCTTCTCTTCTAGCTTACATCCTGTCTGTGGGGCATAATCACTAACAACATTGAGCATTACACCTTCAATTTCTAACTTGAGACTCATCACTCTGTCTCACACTCTTTTCACTTCTAGAACATTCCTGACAAACCTCTCCTTCAAGATGACTCCTACTTCATTTCTCTTCCCATCCACACCGTGATAAAACAGCTTAAACCCTGCTCCTAAGCTTTTAGCCTTGCTACCTTTCCACCTGGTCTCCTGAACACACAGTATGTCCACCTTCCTCCTCTGCATCATGTCAGCCAGCTCTCTATCTTTTCCTTGCATAGTTCCAACATTCAAAGTCCCTACTCTCAGTCCTAGGCTCACTCATTTCCTCTTCTCTCTCTGCCTACGGACATGCTTCCCGCCTCTCCTTCTTCGACGTCTTCGACCAACAGTAGTCCAATTTCCATCAGCACCCTATTGGTTGACAGCACTGATGGCGGTCGTTGTTAACCCGGGTCTCGACCGATCCGGTATGAATTTTGTTTTGATCATTTGCATGAGAAATGTGGCAAAAGTTTTATGCCGGATGCCCTTCCTGTGGGCTTGGGACCGGCATAAGGGGGAGAGACACTGGTTAGTGCCTGCCCCCCCCACCTCATGGCTGCATTTATATATATATATATATACACACACACACACACACACACACACAGATGAATTAACTTTCTGCTCACATTGGCACAATCTAGAGTTGTAAAATGAATAAAAACCCAAGAAAGAGAACTCTCTGCTCTGCTGATTCACATCAGTGATTCACATCAGTTCAGGTTGAGTACTAAACGAGTTCAACGGCGCCCTTTTGCATGCACTGAAAAGACCTGAAGTCTGTACAGCCCGCGCTTTGTTTCAAGCAAGTAAACTACTTTCAGCAAGTGCACTATTTTCGGTATTGAGCGCCTCACATATTGTAAGCGTTGATTGGCTATTATAAGCTTCATGTAAAGTGAATCGGCTCAGCTTTATGTCATGTGACCATACGTCGACCATCGGAACTATTTATAAGCAGAAAATTTGAATCATAGAGAATGTTAAAGGTTATATTTGATGAGTGAATTTGATTAAAATTTATCAATTTGAAATTATTTTGCTTGAATTTAATTTATTTGAAATTAATGTTGATTATTTGATATTATTTTACAATGTTATGCTTATAATAATTGATTTAGGGGTGTTTTATGAGATATGGTAATGGTATTTACTGATGTATAGTACAGTATGAGCCTCATATGTCTCACGTCATACATCATACGTCACTGTAACAACTTACATTCACCTTCAACTTACGTTCGGCCATCCGGAACCACTTAAAAACTTAAGTTGGGGAGTGTTTGTATCACACACGAAGAAAGAAGGTCGCCCTCGCATAAACACAAACAACACTAAAATACCAACAAAGGTTGATGGCTTTGTCACAACCCTGGAAGAACGCCTCACAGGTCTGCAAAGTAGGAATGCTACCGAAAACTGGGAACAAGTGAGGGATGCCATCTACAGCTCAGCAGTATCAGTCTTTGGTAAGCAGACAAGGAAGTCAGCAGACTGGTTTGAAGCTCATGCAGAGAAGCTCAGACCAGTCACGGAGGAGAAAAGAGCTGCTCTCATAGCCTATGAAACTGACCCTAGTGAGAAAAACCTAAAGGCACTCTGAAGCTCCCGCAGCAAAGTCCAACAGATTGTCAGGTGCTGTGCAAATGACTACTGTCTCCAGCTGTGCTCTAAGATACGGATCGCAGCAGACACAGGAAACTTTAAGGGGATGTATGATGGAATCAAACAGGCACTGGGTCCTAACAAGAAGAAAACTGCCCCTCTACAGTCTTCCTCAGGAGAGATAATTCAAGACCGAAAACAACAGACGGAACACTGGGTGGAACACTACTCTGAGCTATATGCCAAGGAAAACCTTGACTCTGAGGATGCCTTGGATGCAATTGAGTGTCTACCTATGCTAGAGGAACTGGATGAAGAGCCAACCCTGGAGGAAATGCACAAAGCCCTAGATTCGCTAGCCACAGGAAAAGCACCTGGGAAGGATGGCATCCCTGCAGAGATTCTGAAATGCTGCAAAGGAACCCTGATAGAAGAACTACACAAAATACTCTGCCTCTGTTGGCATGAGGGCAAAGTTCCACAAGACTTGAGGGATGCCAACATTGTAACGCTCTACAAGAACAAGGGTGACAGAAGCGATTGCAGCAACTACCACGGGAGCTCACTTTTAAGCACTGTGGGAAAACTCTTTGCAAGAGTCACACTAAAGAGGCTACAGGTTATTGCTGAAAGAGTCTACTCAGAATCCCAGTGTGGCTTTCATTCCTCAAGGTCCAACATCGACATGGTCTTCTCTCTCAGACAACTCCAGGAGAAGTGTAGAGAACAAGGACTCCCGCTCTACATTGCCTTCATTGATCTGACAAAGGCTTTTGTCACTGTTAGCAGAGATGGTCTCTTCAAGATTCTCCCAAAGATAGGATGTCCAACAAAGCTACTGAACATCATCAAGTCCTTACACAACAACATGCAAGGTACAGTGGTCTTTGATGGGTCAACATCAGAGAGCTTTAACATCAACAGTGGAGTAAAACAGGGTTGTGTCCTTGCCCCAACAATCGTTTGGCATCTTCTTTGCTGTTCTGCTTAAACATGCCTTTGGTTCTACCCCAGAGAGCATCTACCTATGAATCAGGTCAGACGGTAAACTCTTTAACTTGTCAAGACTCAGAGCCTAGACTAAAGTCCAAATGCGAGCTTTACGTGACTTCCTCTTTGCCGATGATGCTGCAATTACCACCCACTCTGAGGAAGAACTCCAGCACCTCATGGACCGCTTCAACAGGGCATGCCAGAACTTCGGTCTCATAATTAGTCAGAAGAAGACACAAATCATGGAGCAGGGCTTGGACAAACCACCTGAGATAAGACTCAGTGACCAAAAGTTGGATACTGTCCACAACTTTGTCTACCACTCAGACTCATTGTCCCTGGGCACAGAGTTGGACAAGCGCATTGGCAAAGCAGCAACCACAATGGCCAAACTAACTAAGAGAGTTTGGACCAATAGCAAACTGACAGAGCACACAAAGGTCCTAGTATACAAAGCCTGCGTCATAAGCAAACTCCTTGATGGAAACAAGGCATGGACCCTGCTTGTGAAACAGGAGCACAAACTCAACACCTTCCACATGCGCTGTCTTCACCGTATCCTGAACATCGCCTGGCAGGATAAAGTCACCAATACCAGTGTCTTGGAAAGAGCCCAAATTCAAAGCATGTCTAGCCTACTGAAGCTGAGATGAATGCGATGGCTTGAACATGTGGTGCACATGGAAAACGGATGGATCCCAAAGGAACTTCTCTCTGGAGAACTTGCTCTTGGAAGCCGTACAACTGGCAGACCAAAATTGCGCTACAAAGATATATGTAAGTGAGACCTGAAAGCCCTGAATATCGAAACAAGCACTTAGGAAGCTGCAGCCTGTGAAAGATCAGCATGGTGACAGACAGTGCGTGAAGAAATCCTTCAGCTAAGAGTCACTCGCGCAGAGTTCCGATGTCAAGCGCCAGAGAAGAAAAACCCCAGCTGATGTGGAGTTTCCCAACAAACAGTAAAAAACCTGAGAGAGAAGTATGTGATGATGATGATGATGATGATGACGATGACGATGATGGCATAGTATTTTTGCAGCTGTTCTGAGTTTAACTGTCAGAGCATCTCAATGTGATGAAGAATAAACCGAGAACCATGTGCAGGAGAATCAAATACAATCCAACACTCACCATGAACAGGAGCAGACCCAAGAACAGGAACAGGAGCAGGCCCAAGTACGTAAACAGAGCCATAAACAGGACTAGGACTGGGACCAAGACCAGGATGAGACCAGGACAAGGAGTAGGTTTAGGACTAGGAACAGAATTTTACAGTATTGATGTGGTGGTTGTTGTTTTTGCAAACTGTAGCAGCTCAAACTTGAACTAAATCTTCTTTGTGTGTGTGTGTGTGTGTGTGTGTGTGTGTGTGTGTGTGTGTGTGTGTGTGTGTGTGTGTGTGTGTGTGTGTGTCAGTGTGTCAGGGTCAGCGGAACCAGGGCGAGTCTGAAGCCCCCACCCCCCACACACACACACACACTTTTTCTCAACCAAAAGAAATGTTTTAAGTTTTTCTACTGACATCTTAAAAATGTTTGAAATACATAGTTTGTACAATCCTAGTATAGCCTACATGTACATCGTATACCATATATGCTTCTCCATCAAGCATATAGTAATAGTGGCTGCCTTCTAGGGAATGTACCGAAACATGGCTTTGAAAAATTGACACAAGAGTATAAGTGCTGTTCGTATCGGGCCTTGGTCCTTGGGTGCGGATATAAGTATGAAAGGCTAAGATCATACGACTCGTTTTACAGACCCAAACAATGGGATTAGTGTTTTAAATAATCTGTCTGTCTTCCTTTCGGCTTTTTCCCTTTTACTCGGGAGTTGCCACAGCGAATCATCTGATGCGCACGTTTGATTTGGCAGAGGTTTTTTTTTACGTCGGATGCCCTTCCTGTCGCAACCCTGTTTTCGCAAGGGACAGAAACACACTGACGACTTTGCAGCCTACTCTTTACGAATGTCAGCAATGGTTCTTTTACATGCCTCTCACCATAGACAGTGAGAGACATGGCCTGCCTTTGATAACCCAGTTAGCTGCACTGGGGGGGCGGCGTGACAACCTTGTGAAGAGTGGGACTCGAACCCCCAACCTTTGGATCAGCGATCCAGCGCCCTATACCACTAGACCACCACTGCCCTACAGTGTTTTAAATAATCTAAAATCTAAAAATTTTCAGTGAGCTCCCCCTCTTCTCAACTCACTCCACGTGTGCGTATGCGTTTGCATATGCCTGATGATAATGAAATTATTTAGACTGCTTAAATGAAAGCCCTCTCACAACATTTAATCATTTTGTGTTAAATAAGAAGAAAAAGGAAGAGTAGCAGATTGTTTTCATATTTGTTCCTGTCAATTAGACAAGAGCAGAAATAATAGATAATTAAATACACAGTGAAGCATGCACAAAACATCATTATAATTTAATCATCACACCGACTCGAATGCCTCTGATTTATTAAACCTCATAATTCATTAAGATTTATAAATCCTAGTTTAATTAAGAGCGTTGATCACTATTGCGAACATAAAAAAAAGGAACACCCGAGCGGTGAGGGTTATTACAGATGATCCTGCTTTTACTTTGGGTTTCATGTGTGCTCACTTCCTGTCAATATCCAAAAGTGCAGGATTTGACCCAGAATCTTTTTATTCTGATTATCTGATGTTTCACTGATCCACCTTACAGTATTTCTTTGGTCTTTAATGACACGAAATCTTTGACAAGAAATGACAAGAAAGTTTTGGAAATGAAGGACAGATGGAGGAAATACAACCGGCCCTAAAAAACGGGGATATTCCGTATGAGTTAGAGGCAGGAAACCTGTGGATGAGAGAGTAGAGTGTTTAACTTGCATGGACATCAAAGCATTGATGAAAAGAAGGTGAAGCACAGGCATTCATGGAGGACAATATTCAACTCTTGTGAGATGCAGTCGCAACCACTAAAAACATCGGGACACAGAACATACCGAAACAATAACTTGGGCCAAGAATTAAACTCCATCTTAGACCATGCAGATTACAGAAATCAGCACAGCATCCATCTGTCATCTGTATCTTTCATCCTTCAGCCAATCACAGCTAAGTTCAGATAAGAGGGGGCAGGGTTACACCCTAAAGGTGACAAGTGTTTTAAAGGAAGAACACACAAACATTTCATACTCATAATCGTCTCGCTCTCTCTCTCTCTCCCTCCCTCTCTCTCCTTGTGTGTTTCCTCAGTGAAATGTTTTGCATTCAAGAGGAATGAATGAATTCAACGGATGAGTGCATCTATCTTCATGCTGGAGAGATGGCGGAATGAAGTAATGGTGAGGTAGAGTAACGGAGGGATGGTTTTGGAAGGTGAAGGAATGGATGGAATTGTAGAGTGATGGAACTGTAGAGTGATGGTTCAGTAGCGTGATGAAATCACAGAGTAATGGAGTGATAGAGTGGTGGCTCAGTGTTTATGGCTCTTGTTTCCTGATCTAAATGTCCGCAATTCAATCCCCAGTAAGTACTACCAAGCTCCCACTGTTGGGCCCTTGAGCAAGGCTCTTCATCCCCAACTGCTTTGTTATATAAAAATGTAAGTCATTCTGGTTAAAAATGTCTGTTAAAGGGAATTACTATAAATGTGAAGTGATAGAGGGATGGTAGTGTGTGTGTGTGTGTGTGTGTGTGTGTGTGTGTGTGTGTGTGTGTGTGTGTGTGTGTGTGTGTGTGTGTATGGGGGGACTATAGAGATTATATAATATGAAACATTTACATATTTGCATAAACACTGACCACTGTGAATCCAAGGCTGTACATCATTTACTTCGTACGCTGTGTTTTCTTTCACCATATTGTTTTGTTTAATGGGAGTGTTTGTTTCAAGAGTAACATGGAACTAATGGAAATGGGTCGACCCCGACTGAATCTAGGATTGATATGAACACTGTTCTTAAAGGGTCCACTCGGTTATCGAAATGAATATTAAAGTCACCAATAATTAAAGCTTCATCTAAAGAAAGAACCAGGTTTGATATGAAATCTGCAAATTCACATGGGAATTCTGCGTCCGGCCCTGGGGGTCTGTAAATAATAATTAAAGGAATCAGCTGTGTGTATCTTTTCCAGGAACATACGTAATGTTAGTGTATAGAATTCCAAACGTGTTAAATTCATGTCTGAATTTTTACATAAGTTCAAGATTACCAGTATAAATAACTGCAATGCTCCTCCTCTGCCAGTTTGTCAGGGTTGGTGTATATAACTGTATCGGGGAGGAGGAGCTTCATTTAATGCCACACATTTATTGGGTTTAATCCATGTTTCTGTTAAACACACCAAACTCCTGATCAGTATTGATTTCATTAACAATAAGCGCTTTAGATGTAAGAGATCTATTATTTAATAACCTAATCTTTAGATTAAAGCGGCAGACGAAAGGTTCAGTATGATTTTAATGTATATTAAAAGATTATTAAAACAAAGTCGCTGAGAGTTTTTACATTTTTTGTTTAGTTCGGGAAATGGATACAGTCACTATAGCATTGAATTTGACCTTGAGTGACGACTCTGTGCAGCTAGCAGATGATTGGATTAGCCTGTTAGTCTGCTCTAGAGCTTCCTATGACCAGAACTCTTTCTGATTTCAAGTGGGTGAACCTCAGCGTGACTTTCAAAGTATGCTCACTTAAAAGTATTAAAATGTATGCTGAGTAAATTGACTTTAAAAGTATGCTGACAGAGTATCACCGATTTTCCCCACTGTGAGGGCTCTGATAACAGAGGGGGGTTACTGTCACCACTTAAGGTACTTAGACTTTCCGCTGCAGAAACAACACTACTCTCACTCTCTATCCGTGAAGTCTGGATACGCACTTCTAATGCTACAGTCCTCTCAGTCAGAGAAGCAACTAGTGTATGCCTATCATAGATAAAGTTGTTACTGATATAAACATCCTGCACTCAACACACTGAACAAGCTAAATACTAGCCATGATGCTAAGTATAAACATTAGCTATTTTCACACCATTCTCCTTGTAATCTCACGCCATCCTCATGTCAGTTTCACTCAGTTCTCACTTGAGACTCACTCCATTTTCAATACATACTCCTTTCTCATTTCAGTCGCAATTCACTTTTATTCAATTCTCACTATATACTCACTCCATGTTCTCCCTATTCTGACTTCAGTATCAGTTCGTTCTCACTCTAATCTCATGTCAGTCTCATTCTGTTCTCATTTCAGATGTTTTTACCTCATTCTCACTTCATCGCACTCCATTTTTATTCCATTTTGACTATATTTTCACTATTCACTCTTCAGACTGACTCAATTCTTACCTTAGTTTCATTCCTTCCTCGCTCCATTCTCATTTCAATCTCAAAGTATTCTCACTCCATCTCATGCTATATTTTCTGTACCTATATTATGTTATTATGTAATCGGACTCTGTCTCTCATCTCTGCTGTGAATCACAGTCCCAAAACATGGTGTATCTCATATGACCAGCCATCTGATTATGGACAGGAAATGACACAGAGAGAGAGAGAGAGAGAGAGAGAGAGAGAGGGAGGTGAGGACTGTTGAGCATGTGACATGTGTGAGAGACACTTTTATCCTGAAACGTCTCTAATTTGTTCACTGAAAAAGACATGAGAAATGTATTCACACATTGATACCGCATGTGATCCTCATTTGTGGAACCTTACATCAGAGAGAGGGAGAGAGAGAGAGAGAGAGAGAGAGAGAGAGAGCGAGAGAGAGAGAGAGAGTTGACTCTGTTTAAAAACGATTCTGATGAAATCCACTGCAGTCAGATTATATCTCATTGTTACTGTGCATGAAGGTCCTGCCACTAAAAACATCAAATCAACACAAGAGGAAAGAAAGTGTGATAATGGTAAGTATAATGTATATAAAGTATATAAAGTATAATGGTGCCATTCCAGACATTGTTCTATAATGCACAGGACAAATATTTGGCCTGTACAGCCTTTCCCCTTCCTGAAGCCTGCTTGTTCTTGCCTCAGTTTTTCATCAACGGCTTTGTACTGTGATCAAGAAGTACAATACAAAATACTTTACTGGGACAGTAATCTGATTCCACTCCAGTTGTTTCAGTCTGCTAGTTGGCCTTTTTTGGGCAGTTTCACAATCAATCCTTTATCCCAGTCTTCAGGAAGGGCGTTGCTTTTCCAGATGTGACTAAAGAGATCTGTTATCACCTTTGTGCTGGTCTGGATGTCAGCTTTCTGCATTTCAGGACAGATGGAGTCAAGGCCTACAGCCTTGCCACTGTTCACAGCTCTAATTGCCTTTTCCACATCTTGCTTTGTTGGACCCCTGTGTGTCTAGTAGCTCTCCAGGTGGCTGTATGTTGTAATGCAGTTCCGGTTCTGGTCTGTGCAGAACTTCTTTGAAGTGTTGGACCCATCTTGCTGCTTATTCTCTCTCAGATGTGAGAGACTTTCCTTCCTTATCCATTACAACGACTTTCTTATGGTCCATGTTGTTGGGGGACTTTGAATTTGATGACTCTCTCTCTCTCTCTCTAGTGCTGCAGGCTCCGGCAGAGGGGTGTGGCTGTCACACGCAGGCAGATTGCAATGCCCACACCTAATCCCAATCACCAACCTACCGTCCTATAAAGACACGCAGTGCGCTCATCCCGGTGCTAGAAGATTGTTCCTCGTTTCATGTCTCTGTTCCCCTGTGATTGCTCTGGATTCTGGTTCCAGCTCCACGCTTGACCAGTTACCCATGCCTTAGTTCCCAGTGCTTAATGTTTGTTGTGTTTTTCCCTTCGTCTCCAAGAGTTACCTTGTTTGCATTCTGCTTGAGGTTTCCCTGTTAAAATAATAAACCAGCTTTGTGGCATCTTGCTGCCACATCTCCTGCATTTCTGGGTCCAGCTGAAAGTCATTCTGTCACAGAATCCTCTAGCCAACATAGACCCAGCAGAGTCTGTGCAGCTTAGGCAGGTGTTGTCCAGCCAGGGACTCTTGTTGGACCAGCACGGCTCCACCCTGCACTGGGTTATGGATAGCCTCCAGAAATTGACCATCAGCATGGTTCAGCTCAGTGGAAGGATGGACGTCATTGCTACCCAACTCACCACCCCAACCTCGCCCACCGACCCGTCACCCTCTGCACCGGCAGCATTGCCAGCCCAGCTCACCATGCACCGAGAGCAGCTCATCCCCAAGCCGGCAAGGTATTCAGGCATGATTGGCACATGTGTTCAGTTCCTCCACCAGTGCTCGCTTGTCTTCAGTCAGCAGCCGCTTACCTACACGGCGGACCAAGCCAAGACCTCATTTGTGATGAACATGCTCACAGATTAAGCTTCGTCTGGGGTGCTAGCAGTCGCCACCCATATCCCAGATTTATGCTCACACTATGACTGTTTCGTGCTGGAAATGAAGAGGGTTTTTGATCATCCAGCAAAAGGGAGGGGGGGCAAGCCAGCTGTTACAGATCAAACAAGACTCTCAGTCAGTATCGGATACGCAATAGCCTTCCGGATCCTCGCCGTCGAGAGTGGCTGGAATGATCCTGCACTCCGAGGTGCATTCATTAAAGGTTTGACCGACCAACTCAAGGACAAGCTAGTGGCGCGGGACCTGATTGTGCTCACTATATGCTTGGACAATAGACTGAGAGAGAGAGGGAGGGAAAGATCCAAGGAAGAGCGAGATGGTCATGATACCCCATCTCTGAGCATTTCCGCGATGTCTAACGCAGCTCCTCCCACCTCATCACCAACCCCCTTAGTCACCTTCTTACTGGCCCGCTGTGACCACCATGAGCCCATGCAGCCTGGCTGAACCAAATTGATGCCAGAAGAAAGACGCCACCGACTGAACTGCATTTACTACACCGAAAGAGGGCATTACCTCACTCATTGTCCAGCGATGCCGGGACCACAAGCAGACAGGAGCCTCCTCTCCTCTCCAGAAGTTCATCCCGGTCAAGGGCAACCTACACCTTGCACAATGGACACACCCTGTTACGTATTCATTGACTCAGGTGCCGATGACAACTTTATCGACACAGAGCTGGTGAGGCTCCTTCGGCTCCCGGTGCACAATCTTGCAAACCTTAGAAAGGTGGTAGACATCAATGGTAGACTCATTGACACTGTTATGCCGAAGAGGGAACCCATCAAGCTCACCCTATAAGTCAATCACTATGAGTACGTAGAACTGTTCATCATTCTGCCCTCACTCACTCCCATGGTGCTGGGGTAGCCCTATTTACGAGCCCATAATCCCCATATCGACTCAGCCACCCTCACCATCCGCAACTGGAGTGATTATTGTCACCAACACTACCTGCTGGCCACTGTTCCTTCCCAAGGTTCCCAAACCCCTGTCCCGCCGGCGAAAATCGACCTGAATAATGTCCCCAGTGCCTATCATGATTTAAAAGAGGTTTTCAGTAAGGACCAAGCCCTTTCACTGCCACCACACCGCCCATATGACTGCATGGTAGATTTGCTTCCCGGATCTGCACTCCCCACAAAGAGATTATATAACCTATCAAACCCTGAGAAGGACGCTATGGAACAATACATCACGGACTCACTGACGGCAGGCCTTATCCATCCCTCATCATTGCCGGTAGGTGCGGGATTCTTTTTCATGGACAAAAAGGACTAGACCTTGAGACCCTGCATTGACTGTACAGGACTTAACAGCATCACCGTTAAGAACAAGTATCCCCTTCCTCTCATCAACTCGGCCTTTACTCCTCTGCACAATGCCATTATCTTCACAAAACTGGACTTGAGGAAAGTGCACCACTTAGATCGAATTCGAAAGGAACGAATGGAAGACTGCCTTTAACATGCACCTGGGGCACTTTGAATACCTGGTGATGCCTTTCGCGTTGACTGTCACCCCTACGGTTTTTCAAGCACTCGTCAACGACACACTCAGGGAAATGTTGAACCACTTTGTCTTTGTGTACCTGGACGACATCCTGATCTTCTCGAAGACTCACAACGAACATGCCCATCATGTGAGAACGGTTCTTCACCGATTACTGGAGAACAAGTTGTACATCAAGGTGGAGAAGTGTGATTTTCATATCTCCACAATATCTTTCCTGGGGTATATCGTGAAGAAGGGGCTGATAAAACTGGATTTGGAGAAGGTGAAAGTGGTGGCAGAGTGGCCAGTTCCAACAACACCCGAAGAACTGCAGAGGTTCCCTGGGTTTGCGAACTTCTACAGAAGGTTCATCCATACTATAGCTGCCTAGCAACCCCCTTCACGCAGCTAACGTCCATCAAGATGCCCTTCCAATGGTCTCCTATTGCATGAACAGCTTTCAACCAGTTGAAAAACAGGTTCACCAACGCACCTGTTGTGATCCACCTAGACCCTACACTGCAGTTCATGGGGGAGGTGGACACCTCAGATTTGGGAGTGGGGGCTGTCCTCGCCCAGTGCTCCCCTGTGGACCAGAAATTATACCCATGCGTGTGCTTCTCCCGTCACCTGTCCACAGCAGAAACAAAACTATGATGTGGGGAACCATGAGCTGCTGGTGGTGATCCTGGCACTCCAAGAGTGGCAGCACTGGCTGGAAGGGGCAGCCCATCCCTGCGTCATCTGGACAGACCACAAGAATCTCTCATACCTCCATTCAGCAAAGAGATAGAACTCCCGGCAAGCATGATGGTCCCTCTACCTGGGGAGGTTCAACTTACCCTCACCTACTGCCCTGGGTCACGAAATACTAAACCGGACGCTCTCTCTCAGCCGTACTCCCCAGGGGAAGACACTACCATGGAAACCATCCTGCCTGCCTCCTACATGCTCAGAGCGGCCCGGTGAGAGGTGGAGTGCCTGGTTCAGGACACCCAGCAAGGGGATCCAGAGCCCAGAGGGCGTCTCCAGGGACGGTTATATGTTCCTCCGACAGCCAGAACCCCAGTGCTCCAGTGGGACCATGCATCCAAATTGGCCTGCCACCCCGGAGTTCGCCGAACCCTTTTCCTCCTCCGACAATGTTTCTGGTGGCTGACCATAACAGCTGACACCAGAGAGTTCGTCGGAGCTTGTGCCACCTGTGCCCGAAGCAAGTCACCCCACCATGCACCCACAGATCTCCGCCCATCCCTTGCCCATACCTCATCACCCCTGGTTGCACATTGCCATGGACTTCATGTTATGAGGATGTACATATTTGTGTGAAAGTAAATATAAAAATACTTATATGTTTGCTGTATCTACTCACTGGTACACATTGGTGAGTCAGGGCTATTGATAGTTTCACACATAGAGGCAATATGTTTAAGGACACATGTACTTTAAGGTAGTAGTGGTGTGAGACCTGGGTGCCGTGTACTGGTGGTATTGTACAATACTTTGGGGTGTTGCGAAATCACAGGGGAGTGCTGCATCCTATAGAAAACAGTGGAAGGGACTGGAGTTGCGCAATCCAACGGAGAGGAGCAACACAGACATGTTGGGACTTGTCTGGGCTTGCCAGGGCTTTTTCAGGCTTGTACCAGAGAGAAAACAACTTGTTGGGGGAATCTATATTAAGGAGTCTCTTACAGTCTCTTCCAGGATTTTGAGTCTTTTCCAGTCTCTTACAGTCTCCTCGTGGCTCTTCGGGCGGATCATGGATCAACTAATCTCAGGTGAACTACGGAACACACTCCAGCTAAGTCGTTGTTCGGGACTTCACAGTTGAAGGCCATCATCCACGACCACACACAGCCCACGCAAGGATAATCATCATTTGCTTCGTCCGACACGCGGGATGGCAAGCCTTTCCCCACCAGCACATGCGCAATTGCTAAATTTACCCTGTTGCGGGTGCTTGGTGACTATAGGACCCGTGGTTAATTTGTATATGGCTTAGGTCTAAGTTGTAAATAATGTGAATTTTGTCTTATTTTGTTAATATCATTAGTGTATATAGTTTATGTCAGGGTCTGTCGTGCTTTGCTGGTTTCACAGGGTCAATCCTCTAAATTTTTCTATCCATAACACTTCATCACTGTTTTACCTCCGTCCAAAGGCAACACAGTCACCCTGACCATAGTGGACCATTTCTCTAAGGCAGTCCATTTCATCTCCTACCAAAGCTCCCCTCGGCTATGGAGATAGCTGGCCTGCTGGTCTAACATGTGTTTCACCTCCATGGAATCCCCTACAACATAGTTTCAGACTGAGGTCCCCAGTTAGCGTCCAGGAAGGAAGGCATTTTGCAACACCCTGGGAGTTTCCAGCAGTCTGACCTCTGGCTACCACCCCAATCCAATGGGCAAGTGGAGCAGATGAATCAGAGCCTGAAATCCTCCCTGCCCTGTGTTGTCTCCTGCCTCCCAGCCTCCTGGTTCACACGCCTCCCGTGGATCGAGTACTCCCATAACTCCCTGGTCTGCACCACCACAGGTATGTCTCCCTTCATGGTGATCAACAGGTTCCAACCTCCCCTGTTCCCCAGTCAGGAGATCGAAGTGGCGGTCTCATCCATCCAGGCAGACTTCCGCAGAGCACGCTGGGTCTGGCGGGTTTCTCGTGCCATCCTGGAGAGGTCAGCAGCCCAGAACCAGCAGCTTGCCGATCTCCACCGGACACAGGCACTGGCATACACAGTCATGCAACAGGTTTGGCTCTCCTCCAGAGACCTGTCCCTTCAAGCCGATTCCAAAAAGATGGCTACTAAGTATATCAGGCCTTATACCATCGAGCGCATCATAAACCCCAGTGCCATCCGACTGAAGCTTCCAGCCCCGCTCAAAGTACACCCAGTGTTCCATGTATCTCTGGTAAAGCCCATGGTAGAAAGCCCCTTCATCCCCCTACCAACCCCCACCCCCTCCCCCCGGCTGGTTACTGGACAACCGGCTTACACAGTCAACCTTATACTCAATGTGAGCAGGCAGGGTCACAGCTTCCAGTACCTGGTGGACTGGGAGGGGTATAGGCCCAAGGAACGCTCCTGGATCCCTTGGTCTTTAATCCTGAACCCTGACCTGCTGTCAGAGTTCTACCACTTTGAATTTGGCAGCTCTAACTCTCTCTCTCTCTCGTGCTGCAGGCTCCGGCAGAGGGGTGTGGCTGACACACGTGGGCGGATTGCAATTCACACGCCTGATCCCACTCATTAATCTACCGTGCTATAAAGACGTGCAGCGCTCTCATCCCAGTGCTAGAACATTGTTCCTCATTTTATGTCTGTGTTCCCCTGTGATCTCTCTGGCTCCTGGTTCCAGCTCCACGCTTGACTAGTTACCCACGCCTTAGTTCCCAGCGCTTAGTGTTTGTTGTGTTTTCCCTTCGTCTCCAAGAGTTACCATTCTTGCATCCTGCTAGAGCTTTTCCACATTCAAATAATAAACCAGCTCTGTGGCATCTTAAACTGTCTGCTGCATTTCTGGGTCCAGCTGAAGTCATTTTGTCACAGACCCCATGGTTTGCTCTAAGCCCACATCATTCCTTTGTTATCTTGTATACTGTGCTCATCTATCCCCTGTTAGCTGCCTGTTCAGCCTGTATTGCCTTGTCCTCCACAAAGGCTGTTCTGTCCCTTCTAACTTTCACCCTGTCATAAACTCTGGCTGACTTTGTGCTTAATCTTCTTCTTCTTTTTTCTTTCGTCTTTTTCTCTTTTTCTCAGGGGTCGCCACAGTGAATCATCTGATTCACACATTTGATTTGGCATGGTTTTTACGTCTGATACCCCTCCTGTCACAACCCTAAAAGCAAGGGACAGAAACACATTGACGGCTTTGCAGCCTACTCTTTACGAAAGTCAGCAATGGTTCTTTTACATGCCTCTCACCAGAGACAGTTAGAGACATGGCCTACCTTTGATAACCCAGTTAGCTGCACTAGGGGGACAGTGACAACTTTGTGGGGACTCGAACCCCCAACCTTAGGATCAGTGATCCTGCACCCTATACCACTAGACCACCACTGCCCCGTTTTATGCTTAATGTCTTCTGAAATATTATCTTCCTTTCCTTTATGACCTTCCAGGTGTCTTCCGAGAGCCATTCCTTGCTGATCTTCTTTCTAAGGCCAAGTACTTCCTTACTGGTTTTGACATAGGCAGCCCTGATCTTCTCTAACTTCTTGTGAGTATGATCCAGGATGTATTCTTCATCATTGTCCTCAAGGGCCTTGAATTGGTTCCTAAGTTCAATGCTGAATTTTTCTTTAACCTCTCTGGTGTTTTCAGCCGTCATACATTGATGTTCTCCATCTTTTGGCTCTGGGTGACGTTCCTGCGTAGCTTGACTTTAATGGTAGCAGCCACAAGATGATGGTCAGTGTTTGCATCTGCTCCCTGGTAGACTCTCACATCAGCCAATGACCTTGTCCATTTGTTGTTGATTAGGATGTGGTCAATTTGGTTGTTATCACTACCATTTGGTGACTTCCATATGAGTTTGTGGATTTCTTTGGTGGAAAGATGGTGCCTCGAATCACAAGGTTATTTTCCTTACATAGATTTGCTACGTGTTCACTATTTTCATTCATGTTGCCACAGCCATGTTTTCTCATTATTCTTTCTCTGTTAGTGTTGTCACCTCCAACTTTGACATTAAGGTCACCTATTATGTGAATTAATTATGAAATTACTGCATTAAGTTGTTCATACCACAGATCTTTTACTTCCTCCTCTGCACCATTGGTTGGTACATATCCTTGTATGATGGTAAGCTTGCTGAACTTGGGAGTTGAACCTTATTCTTAGCAGCCTCTCATTTATTGGTTCCCACTCCATGAGTGACCCAATGCTGTTTCGGTTGACCAGTAGAGCTACTCCATAATCATGATTCTTTTTTTTTTTTTTTGCCTGAGTACAGCACTGTGGTCTTCTCAGGGATCTGTAGGCATCCTGTTCATGTCCATCTGCATTCACTTATTCCCAGGATGTCTAGCTGATATTATGTCTTTGATGACCTGAGCTGTCTTCGATAACTCATAGATGGTGTGCACATTCTATGTTCCAACTCTGATCCTTCTTCTTGGCTCCAGGAGGTTCCCACTCGCACTGTTGACTTCCCTAACTGGGCTTTGATCACCAGTGGTTATACAGCCAGTGTTTTGGCTAGGTCCTCCTGGTTGGCCTCTAGGTTTGTTGTTTGCTGTTTCTGTTTCTGTAGCAGTTATAGGTTTTACGAGGCTAGGTTGCTAGCATAGTGCACAACACCTCCCCAATTTGCCCAGGCTTGGAACCGACCTTGTTACTGTGGAACTATTCTAAAAGTATTTAAATTTTGAACTGAACCATAACAAGCACTCTCGTAACTTTCAGTAGATTTTAAAGCTAATTTACATCAGACACATTTCTCAGGCATTTCTTGGTCATCTGTCTGATGGCCGGCTGGTACTTGATGGTGATTTATCGCTGAAGTGTTTTATGTGTGTATTGCGGAACAGAACAGGAGTTTCTTACAATTCGGGTTTATTTAGTGGCGAAATAAAAAATTGTGTGTATTCTTATATATTCTTATATATATGTTATATTCTATAACAGACATGCTAAACATCTGCCTTTCACTTAATAGCAGCTACAGAAAAAATGAACAAGTGTGAAATAACAACTTTATCATAAATTTGTAAAATACTGAGTCGTGATACTTGATCAGTTTCAGGAGAAAATTATTTTTATGGCTGTTCAGAGTTTATAATCAAACCCACAAATGCTAATTCACACAAAGAAGCATCATTTTATTACATCTTTAATCAGAACAACAGTTTTCATCAGTGCTAATATCATTACAGAAGGGTTTGTTATAATAATTCATTATGATTCTAACATGACAAACAGATTCATGGACACAATGTACCACTGGAACACAATTACGATAGTTGCTGAAAATATGCCTATGTTCACCTATGTACAGTAGATGTTTGATTAAAAAAAGGACCGCAGACTAAGGATGTTTCTCATTGTTTGAGAACTACAATCAATGAAATGGCCCAGGTGTGTATCAAGAAGTAAAACTGCTGTATTAAGATTGATGTGTGGACAAGATAAGTAAGTACAGGGTGTCCTCGACTTACAAGGATCCATTCCTCTGTTCCTCTGTGCAAGTCGAATTTTGTTGTAAGTCAGATCACATCACTTAACAATACTAATGCAGTAGAAAAATAATCATCTAGGATATAAAAACACATTTCCATAACACATGAAAACTTAAGCTGCAGAGAACATTTGATTGGGCACCAAACAACTATATTCTCAAACTGTGCACATGGAATAGCTAGTACTAGATTCGTATTAATGATGCAAATGTTGAAAGTTTGAATGACAATTCTAAATGAGTATCGTCACCTTGAAGCATCGTATGTTGCGTCAGTCATAAGTTGAGAGCTTACTGTATTCGTAAGGTATCACTTTTCACCAATAATAATCATGCACAATGTTATCTTTTTATTGAAAATAATGTTTTTCTTTGACATAGCAAGAGAAAGATACCCTCTTCTTTCCTCTGCTGTTCCTCCAGTGTGTTCTATCCAACAGCGGTGGTAGTGGCTGGGGTTTAGTCACGGTTCTGCACTCTCACATTGTTCTTACAGCCTTAGGCCAAAATGAGATGAGACACATCTATCTTCATCTCAGTTTGCAGCTTGCTCCACCGCCACGCAGCCTGATGGGTAATCTGACCCCTGACATCACCATGACCTCCATCTGCTCTACACCATTGCTGTGTGAGGCTCAGACCCAAGGCTACACACACACACACACACACACACACACACACACACACACACACACACAAACAAATGCAATAACACACAATCATTTTGTTAATTGCCTTTTATTGTGGATTCACTGATTGCCTTGTGTTACAGTTTGCCCTCATACCTGCTTTCCTTCTGGTTCTTTTTAGTAATTGTCATAGTCAATCAAGCTGGAGATCCTGCTTGTACTCAGCATTAACCATTCCACTGTTATGAGTACAGACGCGCCCCGACTTACGTTCATCCGTTTTACGTTTTTTTGCTTTTATGTTGTTTTTTTTTTCAAAAAAAAAAAAAAAGTCAAATTTTGAGTTTAGATGTACCTACGTAGTACGCTGACGTAATGATGTAATGATGCTGCGTCCATTGTTTGCAAATGACAGACTGAACATGCCCCTCCTTCTTTCCAGTTCAGTTTTATATATATAGCGTGTTATTCTTGTGTTAAGACGACATATTTGCTTGGTCAGAATCGTAAGCCTACGGGCATGGGTGCAAGTCTCATACACAGAGATGAATTAACTATCTGCTTGGATCGACGTAATCTACCATGCATACTCAGTTAATCAAAGATAGCTGTAAAATGAATGAAAACCAGAAAAAAGAGAACTCTCTGCTCTGCTGGTGATTCACATCAATGCAGGCTGAGTACTAAACGAGTTCAACGAATCCCTTGTTCACTTGAAAGACCGGAAGTCCGCATAACTCGCGCTTTGTTTCAAGCAAGTAAACTACTTTCAGCAAGTGCACTACTTTCGGTATTGAGCGCCTCACATATTGCAAGCATTGATTGGCTGTTTTAAGCTTCATGTAAAGTGAGTCGGCTCAGCTTCATGTAAGTGATTCAGCTCAGCTTCACGTAAAGTGACCATCCGTCGACCATCGGAACCATTTACAAGCAGAAAGATCGCATCATAGAGAATGTTAAAGGTTATATTTGATACTGTATTTGATATTTAATGAGTGAATTTGATTGAAATTTATCAATTTGAAATTATTTTTGCTTGAATTTAATTTATTTGAATTAAATGCTGATATTATTTGATATATTTGATATTATTTTACAATGTTTTGTTGATATTAATTGATTTAGGGGTGTTTTATGAGATACGGTAATTGTATTTATGGATGTATAGTACAGTATGAGTGTCATACCTCACATGTCATACATCACTGTAACAACTTACGTTCACTTTCAACTTACGTTCAGCCATCCGGAACCAATTAAAAATGTTAGTCGGGGAGCGTCTGTATACCTATCTCTCCCTCTCTTCCTCTCTCTCTCACTCTCTCTCTCTGTTTTTGTTGAGGCACATGTGCGACTTCTGAGATCCCAGTGACTGGTTGACGTTCTGATCTTAAAAGCAACTTGATCCTGCTGATAATGATCCATATGGACCTCATGGATCTACTCAGAACATGAAATGATGATTTTTTTTGTTTAATGCTGATAACATTTAAACTTTTTTACTGGAATGATTTAGAACTGCGATTCCCAGTACAGTTATAATATAACCAACTCAACCTCATGTAAAACTGTAGTGAAGTTTCTGCAGCATGGTTTGTATTTTTATCTGCTTTCACTCAAATGATGATGGGTTTCCCTTTTGAGTCTGGTTCCTCTTAGGGTTTCTTTTTCTTGTCGCCTGAGGAAGTTTTTCCTTCCACCATCATCGCGGGCTACAAATAAAACTGACATCAACTGAAATTAATTAATTTCATTCACGCTTCATTCCACATCAGAAATGGCACTATAAAGTCTCACAAAGAACATCAATAGATGATGATGATGATGATCATAATAGCAATTATAATGACAACAACAATAATATTAATAATAATAGTAGTAGTAGTAGTAGTAATATAAATAATGCGCAGCACAGTCGACCTGGGTTCGATTCCCTGGCTCAGGGTGTCTGTGTGGAGCTTTCATTTTGTCCTCATGCTTGCATGGGTTTCTTCGCACAGTCCAAAACATTCACACTAGGCTTATTGGATTTTCCAAATTGCCCCTAGGTGTGAGTGTGAATGGTTGTGCGAGTGCTTGCTCTGCAATGGCCTTGGGACCTGTACCCCACCCTCACCCAGAGTCGGCTGAGATGGGTGTCAGCCTCCTTGCAACCCTAATAAGGATAAAGCAAACAACAAAACCAATAATAATAATTCATTTTCTGAATCGCTTAATCCTAATTAGGGTCGTAAGGTGGCTTCTACCCATCTTGGCCAGCTTTGGCTGATGGCGATGTACACTCTGGACAGCTTGCCAGGCCATCGCAAGGCCAACACTCACACAAGCATTCATACTCACATCACACCGAGGGGTGATTTGGAACAGCCAATTAACCTACCGTGCATGTCTTTGGACTGTGGGAGGAACCCAACCCAGAAGAAACCCAGACATACACATGGAGAACATACAAACACCACTCAGAAACACGAGAGCTGGCAATCGAACCCAGGACGTTCTTGCTGTGAGGCAGACATGCTAAACACTATGCCACCGTGGCACTTAAAATCAATAATAGTAGTAACAATCTTCTTATTCTTTTCCTTTCGACTTTTCCCTTCAGGGGTCGCCACAGCAAACCTTCCGCCTCCATCTCACCCTATCCTCTGTGTCTTCTACTCTTACTCCAACTTACGTTGGAGTACTCATGTCCTCCTTCACCACATCCAAAAATCTTCTCTTTAGTCTTCCTCCCATCCTTCTGCCTCGTAGTTCCAACCTCAGCATCCTACTACCCATATACTCACTATCCCTCCTCTGTACATGTCCAAATCATCTCAATCTAGCCTCTCTGACTTTGTCTCCAAAACATCTTAAATGGGCTGTCCGTCTGATGTACTCATTCCTGATCCTATCCATCCTCGTTACTCCCAAAGAGAACCTCAACATTTTCATCTCTGCTACCTCCAGCTCTGCCTCCTGTCTTTTCCTCAGCGCAACTGTTTCTAAACCATACAACATTGCTGGCCTCATCACCGTCTTGTACACTTTTCCTTTCATTCTTGCCGATACCCTCTTATCACACATCACACGGGACACTTTTCTCCAACCATTCCAACCAGCATGCACACGCTTCTTCACCTCTTTTCCACACTCTCCATTGCTCTGGATTGTTGAGCCTAAGTACTTGAAATCCTCGACCTCGTTTATCTCTACTCCCTGTAACCTCACCATTCCTCTTGGGTCTGTGTCGTTCACACACATGAATTCTGTTTTACTGAGGCTAACCTTCATTCCTCTCCTTTCCAGAGCATACCTCCTCCTCTCTAGATTTTCCTGCAATTGTTCACTGCTCTCACTACAGATCACAATGTCGTCTGCAAACATCATAGTCCATGGGGATTCTTGTCTAACCTTGTGTGTCAGCCTGTCCATCACCATAAGAAGAGGCTCAGAGGCTCAGAGCTGACCCTTGATGCAGTCCCACCTCCATCTTGAACTCTTCTGTCACACCGACAGCACACCTCACCACTGTCTTACATCTCTCATACACGTCCTGCACCACTCTAACATACTTCTCTGCCACTCCAGACTTCCTCATGCAATACCACAGTTCCTCTCTCGGCACCCTGTCATATGCTTTCTCCAGATCCACAAAGGCACAATGCAGCTCCCTCTGACCTTCTCTGTACTTCTCTATTAACATCCTCAAAGCAAACACTGCGTCTGTGGTGCTCTTTCTTGGCATGAAACCAAACTGTTGTTCACAAATGCTGACCTCAACCCTTAGTCTAGCTTCCACTATTCTTTCCCATAACTTCATTGTATGGCTCATCAACTTTATCCCTCTGTAGTTGCCACAACTCTGCACATCTCCCTTGTTCTTAAAAATGGGCACAAGCACACTTCTCCGCCATTCCTTCGGCATCCTCTCACTCTCTAAGACCTTGTTGAATGTTCTTGTCAGAAAATCTCCTGCGACCTCTCCTAGACCCTTCCATGCCTCCACTGGTATGTCATCAGGACCAACTGCCTTTCCACTCTTCATCCTCTTCAATGCCCTCCTCACTTCACCCTTCCTAATTTTTGCTACTTCCTGGTCCTCAACAGTCACCTCTTCTACTATTTTTCTCTCCCATTTTCCTCGTTCATCAGCTCTTCAAAGTACTCTTTCCATCTTCCCAGCGAACTTGTATCATCGGTCAACACATTTCCCATTCTGTCCTTAATCTATTTCTCTGCTGTGCCAACCTGTATAAATCATTTTCTCCCTCTTTACTGTCCAAGCTAGCATACAAGTCATCAAACGCCCTCTGTTTTGCCTTTGACACTGCTACCTTCTCCTTACGCTGTTTCTCCCTGTACTCCTGTTTACTCACTTTGGTCCTCTCTATGTCCCATTTCTTCTTAGCTAACCGCTTCTATTGTACACACTCCTGCACGTCCTCATTCCACCACCAAGTCTCCTTATCTACTGTCCTTCCAGAGGACACGCCAAGTACTCTCCGACCTGTCTCCCTGATCACATTAGCTGTAGTTGTCCAGTCATCTGGAAGCACTTCCTGACCACCCAAAGCCTGTTTCAACTCCTCCTTGAAGACAACACGACACTCTTCTTTTTTCAGCTTCCACCACTTTGTCTTCTGATCTGCTTTGCGTTCTTCACCTTTCTTAACATCAGCATCATCCTGCACACCACCATCCTATGCTGTTTGGCAAAACTCTTACCCACTACTACTTTGCAGTCACTGACTTCCTACAAATTACATCGCCTTCAAGATGTAGTCTACCTGTGTGTTCCTACCTCCACTTTTATAAGTCACCCTATGCGCCTCTCTCTTCTGGAAGAAAGTATTCACCACAGCCATTTCCATCCTTTTTGCAAAATCTATCAACATCTGTCCTTCTGTGTTCCTGTCCTGGATACCAAACCTGCCCATCACTTCCTCGTCCCCTCTGTTGCCTGCACCAACATGTCCATTGAAGGCTGCACCAATGACCACTCTTTCACCTATGGGGGTACTCTCCATCACTTTATCAAACTCACTCTGGAATCTCTCTTTCTCTTCGAGCTCACATCCTGCCTGTGGGGCATAAGCACTAACAGCATTGAACATCACACCTTCAATTTCTAACTTGAGACTCATCACTCTGTCTGACATCCTTTTCACTTCTAGAACATTCCTGACAAACTCCTCCTTCAAGATGACTCCTACTCCATTTCTCTTCCCATCCACACCATGAAAAAACAGCTTAAACCCTAAGCTTCTAGCCTTGCTACCTTTCCACCTGGTCTCCTGAACACACAGTATGTCCACCATCCTCTGCATCATGTCAGCCAGCTCTCTGCCTTTTCCTGTCATCGTTCCAACATTCGAAGTCCCTATTCTCAGGCCTAAACTCATGCTTTTCCTCTTCTCTCTCCGCTTATGGACACGCCTCCCGCCTCTCCTTCTTCGACCTCTCCTTCTTCGACCAACAGTAGTCCAATTTCCACCAGCACCCTGTTGGTTAACAGCACTGATGGCAGTTGTTGTTAACCCGGGCCTCGACCGATCCGGTATGAGATTTGTCTTTATGGTTTGCATTTTGTATTTTGGCAAAAGTTTTACGCCGGATGCCCTTCCTGTTGCAACCCTCTGCATTTCTCCTGGCTTGGGACCGGTGTGAGGGCAGGCACTTGTTTGTACCCCCCCTCACGGCTGCATTTATATAATAGTAAATAAATAATAATAGTAGGAACAATAACAATGGTTATCATAATTATCATAATGGTTTAAAAACAATGACTAAAAAAATGTACTGTTCAAAGTTCGTTCTAGAACTGTGTGTGTGAGAGAGAGAGAGAGAGAGAGAGAGAGAGAGAGAGAGTTTGTTTGTTTGTGTGCTGCTTGAGATTTCCATTTAGATATGTCATTCTCAGCCTCCTTATCAATTACACAGCTGAATTCAGAGAGGCGTTAAGCGCACTTTAATGTGTTACTGCAGCTCCACGAGACAGCTGATTGAAGGGGAGGAACAAGCATGTGCACACACACACACACACACACACTTTATTGCCCTTCAGCAGTCTGAACACAACAGGATTTGCATCTTAGCGCAAGCAGATGTCAAAAGATAATTAAAACACCCTAAGAAACTGTCTCTCTCTCTTTCTCTCTCTCTCTCTCTCTCTCTGTGTGTGTGTGTGTGTGTGTGTGTGTTTAAATGCTGTAAATTAATACCAGCTTGGATAGTAGATTTGATACACTTGTAGAATCTCACTGACATCCATCAGATTAACCCTTTGAGCTGTCGTTTTGCTTGTTTGATTCTTTGTATATCTCTCTATCTTTCTCTCTTTGTGTTTCTATGTACCTTTCTGTTTTTTATCTTTGTCTCTATCGGTTTGTCTCTTTGTTTCTATCTATCTATCTATCTATCTATCTATCTATCTATCTATCTATCTATCTATCTATCTATCTATCTATCTATCTATCTATCCTGTCTGTCTTTATCACTGCTGTCTCTATCTATCACTCTGTGTGTCTGACTCTTTGTCTGTCTGTCTTGACTTTTTTGTTTTTTATAGGGCAGGTTTCAAAAATATGAGTGTCCAAAACTTGAATAATCACACTGGACCATTTGTGAGCCACTCCATCGAAAGTCGGTTCTTGTGTCCAAAAAAGAAAAATTAGCTTTTTTGGTTCTTCATCAAAATCAAAATATTCATCAACACAGCTGGCATCATCATCAGTTTGTTTGCATGTAAAAGGAATGAGACATTTAAGTATTTTTCAGGTCTTGACTTCTGTACAAATCTAAACAACCCACGACCCAGCATGTCCAGTCCACACAAATCAAATAATCAAAAAAATTTCATAATCAAATTTTGCATGCAGAGAAAAATACTCACCGGCGAAAAAAATATTCAAGAATGCCAAGCATTCCAGCATCTTCAAAGCCAAATTCTCGAGTCGAATTTAACATCTATATTAATGCTGCTAGACATCAAAGATGACATCTCTCTCTCCTTTTCCAGAAATTATGTGTAATATTCACAATCTTATAAATAAACTTAATGACTGTTATTGAAGAGAAAATCAGAGATAAGTTCCATATGCGGTAAACTAGAGGCAGGAAGTAAACCGAAAGTTAACGTGTGACCGGTACTGCGCATGTGCAAGCCCGAGCTGACCAGTGTGCTCATTTCAGATCTTCCTTAGCAAATAGCCTGCATCGTTTACGAGCATATCACCTTCATAACTTTTATTTTATTCACTGAAACGTCATTTTAATATCAAAACAGTATCCAAAATGGAGAAACCACTTCACAGCCGTTCTTCTGGTGTATGAAATATAGTGCGTCTTGTACCGAACTCGGTGAAGAATTGCAACGAAAACCAGTAAGTTTGCTACTGTTTTTATCTGGTTTTATGAGGGTACTCGCCAGAAAAATGGGGGGAAAAGACATTTTTAGTGAGTTTTAGTCGATTTCACGTGAGCAAGTGATAGTTGAATACTTGTTTTAATAGTTTATACAAAAATCCGAATTTCAATAAAAATGGACCATTTTTACTTTTCTGACCTTTATTTCAAAAGTGGTCTGTGGGACAAGCGCCTACTTTCGGTGGAGCGCCCCACATTTATTGGGTTGATTGGAGACACATGTATAGAATTTCACACACACATCAAATTTTTAATACGTTAATAGAGAAGTACAGAGAAGGTCAGAGGGAGCTGCATTGTGCCTTTGTGGATCTGGAGAAAGCATATGATAGGGTGTCGAGAGAGGAACTGTGGTATTGCATGAGGAAGTCTGGAGTGGCAGAGAAGTATGTTAGAGTGGTTCAGGACATATATGGGAGATGTAAGACAGTGGTGAGGTGTGATGTCGGTGTGAGAGAAGAGTTCAAGATGGAGGTGGGACTGCATCAAGGGTCAGCTCTGAACCCCTTTTTGTTTGCGATGGTGATGGACAGGCTGACACACGAGGTTAGACAAGAATCTTCATGTACAATGATGTTTGCAGATGACATTGTAATCTATAGCAGAGAAGAAGTATCTATGAGCAGAGAAGAAGTGGAGGAAAATCTGGAGAGTTGGAGGTATGCCCTGGAAAGCAGAGGAATGAAGGTTAGCCTCCGTAAGACAGAATACATGTGTGTGAACGAGAAGGACCCAAGAGGAACGGTGAGGTAAAAGGAAGCAGAGGTAAAGAAGGTGGAGGATTTTAAGTATTTAGGCTCAACAGTCCAGAGCAATGGAGAGTGTGGAAAAGAGGTGAAGAAGCATGTGCAGGCAGGTTGGGATGGTTGAAGAAACGTGCCCGGTGTGATGTGTGAGGTATCGGCAAGAATGAAAGTAAAGTGTATAAGACAGTGATGAGGCCAGTGATGTTGTATGGTTTAGAAAGTGGCACTGAAGAAAAGACAGGAGGCAGAGCTGGAGGTAGCAGAGATGAAAGTGTTGAGGTTCTCTTTAGGAGTAACGAGGATGGATAGGATCATGAATGAGTACATCAGAGGGACAGTAAGAGGTTTTGGAGACAAAGTCAGAGAGTCTAGATTGAGATGGTTTGGACACGTACAGAGGAGGGATAGTGAGTTTATTGGTAGTCGGATGCTGAGGTTGGAACTACCAGGCAGAAGGCCTAGAGAAGCACCAAAGAGAAGATTTATGGATGTGGTGAAGGAGGACATGAAGGTAGTTGGAGTGAGAGTAAATGATGGCAGAAGATAGGGTGAGATGGAGGTAGATGAGTCACTTTGGCGTCCCCTGAAGGGGATCGCCGAAAGGAGAAGAAGAAGAAGAAGAATGATTGTAGACATTGTTGACTATCCAGTGAAATCCAAGTGAATGCTGATCTTTTTGTATGATATTCCTGAGGAACTAATAATGCAGCCATGAGGTAAGGGGGCACTAACCAGTGTCTCTCCCCCTCATGCCGGTCCCAAGCCTGGAGAAATGCAGAGGGTTGTGTCAGGAAGGGCATCCGACGTAAAACCAATGCCAAACTTTTATGATGCAAATCAGAAGTATTACCCCCATACCGGATCGGTCGAGGCCCGGGTTAACAACAACCGCCATCAGTGCTGTCAATCAACAGGGTGCTGATGGAAATTGGACTACTGTTGGTCGAAGGAGAGGTGGGAGGCGTGTCCTTAGGCAGAGAGAGAGAAGAGGAAAGGCATGAGTGTAGGACTGAGAGTGGGGACTTTGAATGTTGGAACTATGCAAAGAAAAGGTAGAGAGCTGGCTGACATGATGCAGAGGAGGAAGGTGGACATACTGTGTGTTCAGGAGACCAGGTGGAAAGGTAGCAAAGCTAAAAGCTTAGGAGCAGGGTTTAAGCTATTTTATCACGGTGTGGACGGGAAGAGAAATGGAGTAGGAGTCATCTTGAAGGAGGGGTTTGTCAGGAATGTTCTAAAAGTGAAAAGAGTGTCAGACAGAGTGATGAGTCTCAAGTTAGAAATTGAAGGTGTAATGCTCAATGTTGTTAGTGCTTATGCCCCACAGGCAGGATGTGAGCTAGAAGAGAAGGAGAGATTCTGGAGTGAGTTTGATAAAGTGATGGAAAGTACCCCCAGAGGTGAAAGAGTGGTCATTGGTGCAGATTTCAATGGACATGTTGGTGCAGGCAACAGAGGGGACGAGGAAGTGATGGGCAGGTTTGGTATCCTGGACAGGAACACAGAAGGACAGATGTTGATAGATTTTGCAAAAAGGATGGAAATGGCTGTGGTGAATACTTTCTTCCAGAAGAAACAGGAGCATAGGGTGACTTATAAAAGCGGAGGTAGGAGCACACAGGTAGACTACATCTTGTGTAGGCGATGTAATTTGAAGGAAGTCAGTGACTGAAAAGTAGTAGTGGGTGAGAGTGTTGCCAAACAGCATAGGATGGTGGTATGCAGGATGACAGTGAGGAAGGTGAAGAAGGCAAAGGCAGAGCGGAAGACAAAGTGGTGGAAGTTGAAAAAGGAAGAGTGTCGTGTTGTTTTCAAGGAGGAGTTGAAACAGGCTTTGGGTAGTCAGGAAGTGCTTCCAGATGACTGGACAACCACAGCAAATGTGATCAGGGACACAGGTAGGAGAGTACTTGGTGTGTCCTCTGGAAGGAAAGTAGATAAGGAGACTTGGTTGTGGAATGAGGACGTGCAGGAGTGTGTACAAAGGAAGAGGTTAGCTAAGAAAAAGTGGGACATAGAGAGGACCGATGAGAGTAAACAGGAGTACAGGGAGACACAGCGTAAGGCGAAAGTAGCAGTGGCTAAGGCCAAACAGAGGGCGTATGATGACCTGTATAATAGGTTGGACAGTAAAGAGGGAGAAAATGATTTATACAGGTTGGCACAGCAGAGAAATAGAGATGGGAAGGATGTGCAGCAAGTTAGATTGATAAAGGACAGAGAGGGAAATGTATTGACTGATGACAGAAGTGTGCTGGGAAGATGGAAAGAGTACTTTGAAGAGCTGATGAATGAGGAAAATGAGAGAAAAAAAGAGTAGAAGAGGTGACCATTGAGGAGCAGGATGTAGCAAAGATCAGTAAGGGTGAAGTGAGAAGGGCATTGAAGAGGAGGAAGAATGGAAAGGCAGTTGGTCCTGATGACATACCTGTGGAGGTATGGAAGTGTCTAGGAGAGGTAGCAGTAGAATGTTCTGACAAGAACATTCAACAAGGTCCTAGAGAGTGAGCAGATGCCGGAGGAGTGGAGGAGAAGTGTGCTGGTACCCATTTTTAAGAACAAGGGAGACGTGCAGAGTTGTGACAACTACAGAGGGATAAAGTTGATGAGCCATACGATGAAGTTATGGGAAAGAATAGTGGAAGCTAGACTAAGGGCAGAGGTCAGCATTTGTGAACAACAGTTTGGTTTCATGCCAAGAAAGAGCACCACAGATGCAATGTTTGCTTTGAGGATGTTAATAGAGAAGTACAGAGAAGGTCAGAGAGAGCTACATTGTGCCTTTGTGGATCTGGAAAAAGCATATGACAGGGTGCCAAGAGAAGAACTGTGGTATTGCATGAGGAAATCTGGAGTGGCAGAGAAGTATGTTAGAGTGGTGCAGGACATGTATGAGAGATGTAAGACAGTGGTGAGGTGTGCTGTCAGTGTGACAGAAGAGTTCAAGGTGGAGCTGGGACTGCATCAAGGGTCAGCTCTGAGCCCCTTCTTGTTTGCTATGGTGATGGACAGGCTGACAGACGAGGTGAGACAAGAATCTCCATTGGACTATGATGTTTGCAGATGACATTGTGATGTGTAGTGAGAGCAGAGAACAAGTGCAGGAAAATCTAGAGAGGTGGAGGTATGCCCTGGAAAGGAGAGGAATGAAGGTTAACCTCAGAAAATCAGAATACATGTGTGAATGAGAAGGACCCAGGAGGAACGGTGATGTTACAGGGAGCAGAGATAACGAAGGTGGAGGATTTTAAGTACTTAGGCTCAACAATCCAGAGCAATGGAGAGAGTGGAAAAGAGGTGAAGAAGCGTGTGCAGGCAAGCTGGAATGGTTGGAGAAAAGTGTCCGGTGTGATGTGCGATTGGAGAGTGTCAGCAAGAATGAAGGGAAAAGTGTACAAGACGGTGGTGAGGCCAGCGATGTTGTGTGGCTTAGAAACAGTGGCGCTGAGGAAAAGGCAGGAGGCAGAGCTGGAGGTAGCGGAGATGAAAATGTTGAGGTTCTCTCTGGGAGTAACGAGGATGGATAGGATCACAAATGAGTATATCAGAGGGACAGCCATGTCAGATGTTTTGGAGACAAAGTCAGAGAGGCTAGATTGAGATGGTTTGGACATGTACAGAGGAGGGATAGTGAGTATATTGGCAGTAGGATGCTGAGGTTGGAACTACCAGGCAGAAGGCCTCGAGGAAGACCAAAGAAGAGGTTTATGGATGTGGTGAAGGAAGACATGAAGGTCGTTGGAGTCAGAAAAGAAGATGCAGAGGACAGGGTGAGATGGAGGCGGATGATTTGTTGTGGCGACCCCTGAAGGGAGCAGCCGAAAGAAGAAGAAGAATTCCTGAGGAACTAATCTTCATGTTTCACAAAAAATTACGTCATCTTTACATGACTTGAGTTAAAGCAACTCATATTTGAATAATTGAAAATTGCTGAAAATGTTTTCACCGCAATTTAAATAAACAAACAGACACGTTCGCGCCGAATGACGTTATGACGTCGACAGAACGCTTCGCGGAAGTTGTTTTTTGCTCAGAATAAGTCACGCCCCCCAGCCGCCTCAATTGCATATTGAGTAACGATGATGTCCATCGCCACACGTATAGGGCCGCTGTCGCCCTATTTCCAAGCCACGAGCTTTACCGTTGCAGGGCCGCTAAAGGCTCTCGCACCCGGACTCGTCTTAAAAAGCGATACAGTTCTGTTGGACTTGAAAAGGCCGTTCCTCTGCCGTGAGTCTCTGAGCGGACAGAGCCTAAGAACAGGGCCGTCTGTGACCGCCTGCCTGAATGGTGAGTCCGGGGACACATCCTAAATCTGCACCGTGTAATCTTTCTATGCTGGCTACCCCTCAATGTTTTTTAAAGCTTTTGTACCCTAAGTAGTGTACTATATATTCAATATATGTCGGTTTGGAACACAGCAGTTCGGCGTCATTGCTAAGCTAATTGCTGCTGTTTGCTACTCAAGGACACCCGTATTTCCTCAGTTTTATTTCCTTTGTAATGTTGTTTCATTTCACCCTTTATAAGACATATATACTTTTTGTACAGTTTTTGTTCGTTATAAAGTTGTACTCATTCAATGAGTATTTTGTTTTAATCTAGGTCGTCCTTAGCATGCTAGCGTAGATTGTACCCTCTCAACTAGCTGAACCTGCTACTGTGTATGCGTCGAGCGGAAACAACCATAATGTGGCTGAATGTTTGGTTTTTGAACTTTTGTTTTTTGAAAGTTTGTTTTTAAACCTTTTGAGATTCCTTAAATGGTATGGCATATTAAGCTTAGTAATCATACAGTTAAAAGGCTGCTTTGTATTGAAAACAGATTAAAATGGTGCTGCGAATAAAATTTAAATTGTCCAAGAAATGGGTAAAAACAGTGCCAGAAAAAATGCACACCATAAAGCTCAAGGACAACACAAGACTGGTAAAGACCCTTGCCCTTTACGTGCATGGCGTATTGTTTATTCCGACATAATTATCATATATTTGTGATGGTTGAGGCTCAGTGGCTAAGGGTCTGGATCAGTGATCCGGAACTGGAAGTCGGTGGTTTAAGCTCCGGTGTCACCCAACAGCCAATTTTGTGCCCTTGAGCAAACCCCTTAATCCTCAATTGCCTAGATGTATGAATGCAGGTCACTTTGTAGAAGGATGTTTGTCAAATGGTGTAAATGCAAACAGCATCATGGTGCCCTAGTGGTTAATATGATGGGTTACTAATCCCAAGGTCAACGGTTCCATTCCCACACTCACTACTGTTGGGCCCTCGAGCAAGGTCCTTAACCCGCAATTGCTCAATTGTATAACAATGATATTTGTAAGACACTCTGGATAAGTGTCTTCCAAATGCTGTAAATGTATAATTAAAATGCACTGTACAGTAGTAATGAATGTAAAGTATATCGGTGAAAGTAAACTTGTTATAAACTGCAGTGATTAAATTGTCAGTGTTTCTTGTTGCACAATCACTAATAAAGTTTTGTATTGTTGTGTGTTGTAGCGAGTGGTGGTGTGCGTTTTGCCCACACGGACATCAGGATTCCCGATTTCTCAGATTATCGCCGCCCTGAAGTGCTGGACCCCAAGAAGTCTTCTCAGGAGAGCAGCGATGCAAGGAAAGCGTTTTCTTACCTCGTCACTGGTTCCGCGGCTGTCATGGGGGTCTATGCCGCCAAAACGGTGGTCACACAGTTTGTTTCCTCCATGAGCGCCTCAGCTGATGTTCTGGCCCTGTCCAAAATCGAGATTAAGTTGTCCGACATCCCCGAGGGCAAGAACATGACGTTTAAGTGGAGAGGAAAGCCTCTGTTTGTTCGTCATCGCACCGAGAAAGAGATCACTGCCGAGGCCGAAGTGGACCTGTCTCAGCTACGTCACCCTGAGCATGACCAAGATCGTGTACAAAAGCCCCCATGGGTCATTGTCATTGGAGTGTGCACTCACCTGGGATGTGTCCCAATCGCTAACGCAGGTGACTTCGGCGGGTACTACTGCCCGTGTCATGGCTCACACTATGATGCCTCGGGCCGCATCCGGAAAGGTCCGGCTCCACTCAACCTGGAGGTTCCGTATTATGAGTTCCCTGATGAAGAAACAGTGGTGGTGGGCTAAAACCCTTGGTGTGTGTGTGTGTGTGTGTGTGTGTGTGTGGTGACTGTAAGTAATAAAGATATTTTATTTCACAGACTCACTGTTTGTTTATTTAATATTTTCTGTAAATGAAACTCCAGTGTTCTGTGCTGCATGAGAACTCCATCTCACACACACATGCGTGAACACATGCTCTTCCTACATAAAAACAATAAAATGTAAATAATACATTTGCTTCTGTGTTTATTGAATAAGTTTTATACGAATGGAGGGGGTGGGATTTCTGACTGGGTAGGTGGAGACTTGTGTGGAGTTTTTGTTTAATTGCCTTATTTAATAAAGTAGTTTGTGTGTCATAAGGAGGACATGAAGGTAGTTGAAGTAAGAGAAGATGCAGAGGATGGGTGAGATGGAGGTGGATGATTCGCTGTGGCGACCCCTGAAGGGAACAGCCGAAAGGAAAATAAGTTGTGTGTCAGAAGCAGGGAAGATTTTAACAGGCTAGAACTGGTCCTATCCGGTTTCCTGTCGGAATGAATTTATTATTCAGAAAGCTCTGATCAGTGTTCATCTCAGGTGTTGAGGGATGACATGGAAATGTTGAGTTCTGGTGAGTTAAAATAAAAATGGAACTCGGAGAATGTTACCGAGGCTCAATTTTACTGTGTTCATGAGGTATTAGAATGTGTGGGTGTGACGGTCAACTGTCCACATACTTCTGGTTGTGCCGTGTGTATGAAGATGGGTGCAGGTGTATAAAATACAGTAGGCCCTCGTTATTCGTGGAGGTTTTGTTCCGACCCATCCCAAGAATGAAGATAATCCGTGAATTCTGAACCCAGAAGTAAAAACCCCATGTATCGTATTACATGCGCAAATGATCAACCGGAAGTAAAATACTATGTATCTATAACATGCCCTAAAATATGCTTCTCACACACATTCTATAGACAGTCTTACTTATTAATACAATATTAATGTAGTAATGATTAAGAAAAACTTAATTTTTCCTGTTATATTTATTGATGATAAAATATAAACATTAAACAGCAAATACTGTTGTAAAGCACTAGTATTAAAGTCATCATCATCATCTTCCGCTTAGTCCAGGGTCGGGTCGCGGGGGCAGCAACCTAAGCAAAGATGTCCAGATGTCCCTCTCCCGAGCCACTTCCTCCAACTCTCCCGGGGGGGATACCGAGGCGGCCCCAGACAAGCCGAGAGACAGAGTCCCTCCAGCGTGTTCTAGGTCGACCCCGGGGTCTCTTCCCGGTTGGACATGCCCGAAACACTACACCAGGAAGGCGTCCGGGGGCATTCTGACCAGATGCCCGAGCCCCCTCAACTGGCCCCTCTCAATACGGAGGAGCAGCGGATCTACTCCGAGCTCTCCCCGGATGGTGGAGCTTCTCACCTTATCTCTAAAGAGAGAACCCTGCCAGCCGGTGAAGGAAGCTCATTTCAACCGCTTGTATCCGTGATCTTGTTCTTTCGGTCATTACCCAAAGCTCGTGACCATAAGTGAGGGTTGGAACGTAGATCGCCTGGTAAATTGAGAGCTTCGCCGTGCGGCTCAGCTCCTTTGTCACCACAATGGACAGGTACAGGCACCGCTTAACAGCAGAGGCTGCAGTGATCCGTCTGTCGATCGCTCGCTCCATCCTTCCCTCACTTGTAAACAAGACCCCAAGATACTTAAACTCCTCCACTTGGGGCAGGACCTCATTCCCGACCCGGAGGGTCTTCTTCTTCTTGTCCTTTCGGCTTTTCCCTTCAGGGGTCACCACAGCGAATCATCTGCCTCCATCTCACCCTAGCCTCTGCATCTTTTTCTCTTACACCAACTGCCTTCATGTCCTCCTTCACCACATCCATGAATCGTCTCTTTGGTCTTCCTCTAGGCCTTCTGCCTGGTAGTTCCAACCTCATCATCCTACTACCAATATACTCACTATCCCTTCTCTGTACATGTCCAAACCATCTCAATCTAGCCTCTCTGACTTTGTCTCCAAAACATCTTACATGTGCTGTCCCTCTGATGTGCTCATTTCTGATCCTATCCATCCTTGTTACTCCCAAAGAGAACCTCAACATTTTCATCTCTGCTACCTCCAGCTCTGCCTCCTGTCTTTTCCACAGGGCCACTGTTTCTAAGCCATACAACATCGCTGGCCTCAACACCGTCTTGTACACTTTTCCTTTCATTTTTGCCGATACCTTCCTATCACACATCACACCGGACACTTTTCTCCAATCATTCCAACCAGCCTGCACACACTTCACCTCTTTTCCACACTCCCCATTGCTCTGGATTGTTGAGCCTAAGTACTTAAAATCCTCCACCTTCCTTATCTCTGCTCCTTGTAACCTCACCGTTCCTGTTGGGTCCTTGGCATTCATACACATGTATTCTGTCTTACTGAGGCTAACCTTCATTCCTTTCCTTTCCAGGGCATACCTCCACCTCTCTAGGTTTTCCTGCACTTGTTCTCTGCTCTCACTGCAGATCACAATGTCATCTGCAAACATCATAGTCCATGGAGATTCTTGCCTAACCTTGTCTGTCAGCCTGTCCATCACCATAGCAAACAGGAAGGGACTCAGAGCTGACCCTTGATGCAGTCCCACCTCCACCTTGAACTCTTCTGTCACACCGACAGCACACCTCACCACTGTCTTACATCTCTCATACATGTCCTGCACCACTCTAACATACTTCTCTGCCACTCCAGACTTTCTCATGCAATACCACAGTTCCTCTCTTGGAACCCTGTCATATTCTTTCTCCAGATCCATAAAGGCACAATGCAGCTCCTTCTGACCTTCTCTGTACTTCTCTAATAACATCCTGAAGGCAAACACTGCATCTGTGGTGCTCTTTCTTGGCATAAAACCAAACTGGTGTTCACAAATGCTTACCTCTGCCCTTAGTCTAGCTTCCACTATTCTTTCCCATAACTTTATTGTATGGCTCATCAACTTTATCCCTCTGTAATTTCCACAACTCTGCACGCCTCCCTTGTTCTTAAAAATGGGCACCAGCACACTTCTCCATTCCTCTGACATCCTCTCACTCTCTAAGACCTCGTTGAATGTTCTTGTAAGAAAATCTACTGCTACCTCTCCTAGACACTTCCATACATCCACCGGTATGTCATCAGGGCCAACTGCCTTTCCATTCTTCATCCTCTTCAATGCCCTCCTCACTTCACCCTTACTAATCTTTGCTACTTCCTGGTCCTCAACAGTCACCTCTTCTACTCTTTTTTTCTCTCTCATTTACCTCATTCATCAGCTCTTCAAAGTACTCTTTCCATCTTCCCAGCACACTTCTGTCATCAGTCAATACATTTTCCTCTCTGTCCTTAATCATTTGCTCCTCCTGAATCCGAGGTTCGACTGTCGGTCGGATCCTCCTCTCTAGTACCCCTGCATAGACTTTTCCAGGTAGGCCGAGGAGTGTAATTCCCTCATAATTGGAACACACCCTCTGGTCCCCCTTCTTACAAATTGGGACCACCAGCCCAGTTTGCCAATCCAGAGGTACAACCCCTGATGACCATGCGATGTTGCAGAGATGTGTCAACCAAGACAGTCCTACAACATCCAGAGCCCTGAGATATTCCGAGTGGATCTCGTCCAACCCCGGAGCTTGACCACTGAGGAGCTTTTTGACAACCTCAGTGACCTCCACTCCAGTGATGGGCGGACTCCCACCCGAACCCCCAGGGTCTTCCTTTTCCATGGAGGGCGTGTTGGTGGGACTGAGGAGGTCGTCAAAGTATTCCCTCCACCTCTGGACGACATCCCCAGTCAAGGTAAGCAGCTCCCCACCTCCACTGTAAACAGTGTTTGTGAAGAACTGCTTCCTCCTCCTAAGGCGTCGGATGGTGGTCTAGAACCTTTTTGAGGACAACCGATAATCACTCTACAGGCCCTCACCAAACTCCTCCCATGCCCGAGATTTTGCATCTGCGACAGCCTCGGCTGCAGCACGTTTGGCCTGCCGGTACCTGTTTGCTGCCTCGGGAGTCCCACAGGCTAATAAAACCCGATAGGCCTCCTTCTTCAGCTGGTCGGCCCCCTTCACCGCAGGTGTCCACCACCGGATTTGGGGATTACCGCCACAGCTATGGGCTGCCGCCTCAGCAATGGAGACACGAAATATGGCGAGCCGGTGTGGGTATTCTTGTTGCCCCCCGTCTCGGTGCCTCTCCCCATGAGCAACTCCAGAATAGAATAAGGGGTTTGAATAGAAACTGGGGCCAACTGCTCAGTACAAGTTCTTCTCCGTAAACATGGACTACTCCAAACTTAAGAAGAATTGTCCAGACTTCTAAGTCCTCTGCTATTTCAATTATTATTCCAGTACAGTACCTCCGTTAATGTTTAGAATGTTTGTGTGTGAAATTTTATGTTCTGTGGCATGTTAAACCAATGATACCAAAAGGATAAACTTTATTACGCTTCATGTCCTTTTACATTGAATGTGACGTCTCCAAGACGGCGCTGCCTAGAGCGCGACGTCGCGGAGTTCTCAGTTTCTAATTGTTTCTTTTTGTTTTAAATAGTTTTATTTGCTGTTTCGTTTGTTCATGTTTTTCACTATGCTCATTTATGACTGGTCGACCCTACGACAGCTATGAGAGCGGACGTTTAGAACTGAGCATGCTCAACTCCTAATCTGAGCTAATATGCTATGGTTGCTCAATGCTAACCGCACCTCGGCTAACTTCTTCCACATTCATGGCTGAAGTGTCCTTGACCAAGGTACCTAACCCCCAACGACTCTCCGGGCACCTCCCAATGTGTGTGGCAGCCCACTGCTTTGATTGTATGTCTGTTCACTTCAGATTGGTGAAATGCAGAGGAAATAAGTTCTCTTGCAAGATTATTACAATATTCATTCATCCATTAATTTTTGACCGTGGGGTCGACCTAGAACACGCTGGAAAGACTATGTCTCTCGACTTGTCTGGAACAGCCTTGGTGTCCCTCAAGAAAAGCTGGAGGAAGTGGCTGAGGAGAGGGACGACTGGGCCTCTTTGCTCAGGTTGCTGCCCCCGCAACCCGACCCTGAATTTAGCGGAAGAAGATGAGTTAGTGAGTGAGTCATTCAAATATCATTCAGTAAAATGAGACTTCATTTTAATTTTACACTGGGCAGAGATGCTCATCTCATTTCAAATTCTCTCTATCTCTTTCTCGCTCTCTCTCTCTCTCTCTCTCTCTCTCTCTCTCTCACACACACACACACACACACACACACACACACACACACACCCGCATACATAGTAGTACATGCATTACATTGTAAGGACTGTGTCAAAAACACCAACAAAAATGAGGACCAGCATTTCACCTTTAAACACAAAAAAAAAAAAAATAATTATGGACATAAGGTGGCATCATTATCATATACTATATACATACATATTAACATTTATATTTACATTTTACATTTACAGCATTTAGTTGATGCTCTCATCCAGAGCAACTTAAAGAAGTGCTAAACAAAACACTATCAGTGAATATATTCTTATACTGTTTTTTCACGACACAGACTAAGTGTACCATCAGTCAAGCTCAGTTGGTAGTTGTTGTGTGGGTTTTGTGTATGTGTGTGTGTGTGTGTGTGTGTGTGTGTGTGTGTGTGTACAGCATAGTGCAGTGGTTCCTAACCTGGGTTCGATTGAACCCTAGGGGTTCGGTGAGTCAGTCTCAGGGGTTCGGCGGAGGTCAAGACACACACCCAACTCATATTCATGACGACACGCCCCACTTGGTCATTACTGGCTGCAAGTGATCACGCTACATTGCTTGGCCAATCTGTGCTGCATGAAATTTGGTGTGCTCAGTAGTCGAATTGTGACTGTTGTGATGGTACGTTGTGTGATTTCTTTCTTAATGTTTTAATCCATACTATGTTGAGTAAAAAAGAAAGTGGTCGGACGAATATGTACAACATGGATTCACATATATAACGGAACTTGATATTAGTCGGCGTCCTATCTACATGATTTGCAAAGTAGGATCAACTCTGTGCTGACTGACGTATACATACATGTATACATGTGTATATAATATATATGTGTATATATATATGTGTATAAAATATCAATAAATACATATTAAATACTATAAATGCTTATAATAGCGATTAAAGATTCAAAAATAATGCATAAGATGTAAATAAAACAAATACACACACATACAGACGAAAATGTAAGTAGTTGTGATTGGGGAGTTCATGCATTGTATTGGTTTTGTTGTTTGAACACAGTGATGTTAATGCGCGGTTCATTTTGGTGCCCCAGTAAAAACATATACCTGTGTCTTGAATTTGAAAAAAAAAAATCATATTTTATTTTTCACTAAAGAAGGGTTCGTGAATAAGCATATGAACCTGGTGGGGTGATGTCACGGAGTTCTCAGAGTCAAATTGTTTTTGTTCATTTTAATTTGTTTCATTTGTTGTTTGTTTGTTCATGTTTTGCACTATGCTCGTCTATGACCGGTTGACCCTACTACAGCTATGAGATCGGATTCTTCGAGCGTGTAGAACCGAACGCACTCAACTTCTATCCTGAGCTAATATGCTATGGTAGCTCAATGCTAGCTGTTCGGAGTGTACTCTGCCTTTGTCCAGAGTCAGCTGAAATAGCCTCACAACCCTAATATGATTAAGTGTTTCAGCAAATGATGATGATGATGTTATGGTCTGTGCTGGCTGGCGGCGTTAACTCTCTCTTCATTCATTACAGGCGCTGGCGAGGGGCGTGACTGTTACCTGCAGTGGAGGTCCAGAAAGCACACCTGTTTCCATTCAACAATCAGCAATCAGTGAGCTATAAATAGGAGCGGCGCACTTCCCTCCGATGTCAGAACATTGTCCTTCCCAGTGATTCCGTTTTTCTGCTTTCTCTCTGACTCCTGGTATCCTGCTTCGTGCTTGAACAGTTTCCATTGATTAATTATTCCCGTGATTTAGAGTTCCAAGTGCAAAATAAAATCGTTGAATCTTCTTATGGTCTCCTGCATCTTGACTGTGTGATAGTGAGATGCTAAAAATATAATATGGGTGCTCTGACAAGGTGTGTAACTATTAACCCTGAGATCACAAATTTGTATCCAGCTTAATGCCACAGCCATCCGTGACCGAGAATCCATGGAAAATAATTGACCGAGCTTTCACGGGGATCATGGGGTGGGGGTTTGAGTCCCACTCTCCACAAGGTTGTCACTGTTGCCCCATTGCAACTAACTGGGTTATCAAAGGCCGGCCATGTCTCTCTCTGGCTATGGTGAGCGGTTCATGTAAAAGATCCATTGCTGACTTTCGTAAAGAGTAGGCTGCATAATCGTTTGCGTGTTTCTGCCCCTTGTTAAAGGTTTGTGTCAGGAAAGGCATCCAGTGTAAAAACCTATGCCAAATCAAACATGTGAATCATATGATACTGTCTTTGTATTTTTATGAGAAAAATGAAATACCCAGTGGAAAAATCCACAAAAGCACAGGGAGAACAGCAAATTCCACACAGAAATGGCCTTGCCGAGCCCAGGAATTGGACCCAGGTCCTTTCTGTGAGGCAGACATGCTAACCGCTACTTTGATCTGCCGCCTAAACTGAAAATGAAAACTTTCATTATTATTTTTGGTGAAGCAAGGAATATTATGGAGAACATGTAGATTTGATAAGTGTGTTGTGCAAAGTCTCACGTCCTTACATTTTCCCCTTCCAAGAAACTTGACAGGAAGAGAAATAATCCACAGCAGAAGAACATCTTCAGGATGGAACACAAAAATATTCCAACTGTAAACAACTTATCATCGACAATTAAAGCCATAACTCAATAAATCACCAGCAAAAACTTGGCACATAAATTAATGTGTGTGTGAGAGAGAGAGAGAGAGAGAGAGAGAGAGAGTGCACGAGAGAGAAGGGCTGGATAAAAGATAATTTTGTATCTTTTATATAAAAATTTGTTTATACAGCCATCTCTTTTTATCCTTTTTCCCATCTTGTATCTCTTTCTGTTCATCCCTTCCTCTGTTTATCCTTCTGCTGGGATCATCCCAGCATGTTTTTATTCCTCTATCTGTGTATCCACCCCATACACAGATGATGGTTTTTGTATTTTAATTGGAGGTGAAAGGTAAACAGAACTAAAATAATGAATCTGTTGAAACAGAACAACAGATAAACAAACAGTTTCCTCTTTCATTCCTCCATCTGTCAGAGGAAATTATTTAAAATTCCATTTCTTTAATAAATATTTAAATGTTTTCATTGGACAGCAGCACATTAATTTTTCTGCAGCTTTGAGAGAATTAGATTTTCATCTGGAAGTAATATAAGGTGTATAATATATATAATTCATTGTATATTTATTTATTTGCAAGTTTTGTATACACACACACATTTTTTTCCTATTGATTTGTGATTGGCTAAGATGTGTTTGGAATTACAGTAGGCCCTTGATATTTGCGGGGGTTCAGTTCCGGCCCCTCCCGCAAATAAAAATAATCCGTGAATTCTGTACCTGGAAGTAAAACCCTATGTATCATATTACATGCGCAAATGAGCAACCAGAAGTAAAATACTGTGTATCGATTACATGAGCTAAAATATGCTTTTTAAAAACATTCTATAGACAGTCTTATTCATTAATACAGTTTTAATGTAGTAAGATGTAGTAATGATTAAGAAAAACTTTTTTAAAGTAAAATTTTTACTGTTATATTTATTGATGATAAAATATAAACATTATACAGCATCTACTGTTTTAAAGCACTAGTATTAAAGTCTTTTTCCAATTATTATTGCAGTACAGTACCTAAGTTAATGTTTAGAATGCTTGTGCGTGGGATTTTTATTTTCTTTAGCATGTTTAACAAACGATACCAAAAGGATAAACTTTATTATGCTTCATGTCCTTTTACATTGAACTTGGAGTGATGTCTTGGCGTGACGTCTCCAAGATGGCACTGCCGAGAGGGTGATGTCACGGAGTTCTCAGAGTCAAATTGTTTTTGTTCATTTTAATTTGTTTCATTTGTTGTTTGTTTGTTCATGTTTTGCACTATGCTCGTCTATGACCGGTTGACCCTACTACAGCTATGAGATCGGATTCTTCGAGCGTGTAGAACCGAACGCACTCAACTTCTATCCTGAGCTAATATGCTATGGTAGCTCAATGCTAGCCGCACCCTGGATAACAATAAGCCCAGGCTGAGTTCTCAGAGTCTCCGGCGCTTGGTTAGAAGTGGAAGGATAGCATTTCTGGTCATACTGCTTGAAAATGTTCAGTACCCACGAAACAAGATGGACGAGCTTCATGCTCGGATTGCAGTGTAGAGGGATCTACAGGACTGCTCCATGTTGTGTTTCTGTGAAACATGGCTCGAGGAGAGTACACCCGACAAGGCGATTGCACCAGCCGGTTAAATGGCTTTAATCCCCTGCAATCCCAAGCACCGGAGTTGTCATTCGGCCCCTTCCCGCCTGGGCTTATTGTGAGCCAGGGTGCGACTAGCAATGAGCTACCATAACATATTATCTCAGGATAGAAGTTGAGCGTGTTCAAGCTGACTCAGGTACTCCCTCCACATCTGCTGCTGCAAGTTTGGATGACTACATTCAAACCCGAGCTAACACTGAGCTGACGAACATGCCAACCACGCCGGCAACTATTCTTGTACTGGCTGACCTGGTTCTGGATGAACTCAAAAAGTTCATATTACAAGCCCTCAAAGTTCAAACTGCTGAACTGGGGAGTAAAATGGAAACAATGAAAGACCAATGCATAGCAAAGCATAACAAGACCAATGATATTTTAACCTCCGTTTTGCATAACGCTGAGCAGATAGAGAACAATAAATGTGAAATACAAAAGGTGACAGAGGAGATGGCTGCAATGGAAAAGAGGTGTGGCAACAAGTTACTTACTCAAGAGCTTTTTTTCGGAAGAGTAACTTGCTCGGTATGGCATTCCCGATAGTAAAGACCCTTGGTCTGCAATTGTGGAACTTTGTACTTCCCTCGGTGTGAAAGAGCTGGAAAAAATCCTCTCTGTCAACATCCACCGACTACCATGAACAAGCACTGATCCAGCTAATTTCCACCCCAATATGCCAAAACCCATCATAATAAAGTTCGTTTCAATGGTCGATAGGAAGTGCATTATCAACGCCGCCCGCAAGGGATGGTCCTACCTGCGAGCTCACAGGATTATTATCGGTACTGATCTCCCTGTTGTCCTTAAGGAATCGAGGAACAAACTGGTGACCAACGCGTGGAATCTCCGGCAAACAAAGAAAATCCAAACCAGGATCCTGGAGCAAGAATTAACGATCACTCTTCAGACAAGGAAAAATTCTAAGGAAAGCTGGAAGACCGTGGACTCTGTTACTCCATGATCGTGTGTTCAAATTGCAGACCTTTGCTTACTGAAAAGAAATAATGTTTCTCCCATTCAGATCTTTATGTGTGGTGGTGAACTCTAACTGTGATTCGTGGACACTTGTGTGACCTTAAATTCATGTATTTATTTCAAAAGCCAAGGTTTGGAAACTACTGGTAGTATCACCATTTCATTTTTTTCTTTTTCTTTATTTCTTTTCCCAAATCTATTTTTTCTTTTATCTTTTTTTTTTATCTATGCGTAAAAGGTTCCCTGTACTTACAAATATAAAACAGAAGTTATATTTTCTTCCGTTCTACGCTCATATCATGTGCACTTTTACCCTAATAGGTTTTCATATTGACAATGACATGGTACTAAACCATATTCTATCTCCTTTCTATATCAGGCTTTTTGAAAACATAGCCTCTTTTGACAATGATTCTCTAATTATTGTAGGTGATTGGAATCTCATTCTAGACCTCTCTATGGACCTAGAAAATTATAAGCATGTAAACAATTCTAAATCTAGGGACATTGTCATAGAAAACTTACGAAACCTCAATCTTATAGATATATGGAGGAAATTGAATCCAAAAAAACAAGAAATTTCGCAAGAAATTTCTTGATTTATAGAGTTTGAAAGAATTAAAGATATAGCTGAGTGATATCTTTAACTCTTTCAAGCTCTATAAATCAAACAAGGGGAAAAGGGTATTGTAAATTAAACACTTAATTACTTCTTCATCCTGAACATGGCAAATTAGTCAAATCGATCCTAAAAGAAACAATTGGTGGATACTCTGAAAGGGACTCTTCTTACTCCAACAATATTGATCTGGATTTTGATACTATTAAACTTAAAATAAGCGACAGTATTTTATTACAAACTTTTTTTTAGTGAGAGGCAAAACTATCTCTTTTGCATCTTTTTTAAAAAAGTAAATATAAGACTATAGAACTGGAAGCAAAAATTAGACTATGAAGATAAAATCAGACAAAAATTTCAAAATATTGATAAACAGCCTTTCTGAACTCTCAAAATGTAAGACAGAACTGGAACAACTGAGAGAAGAGGAAATGACAGGTATTTAGATAAGAAATAGAATTCAATGGTATGAAGACGGCAAAAAACCCACAATTTACTTTTGTAGTCTTGATAAAAGATCTTTTGTCAGCAAATCTATAAATAAAATCATAACTGATAATAATGATGAAATAACAAATGGCACATCAATTTTGAAACAGCTGAGAACATTTTATAAGACCTTATATTCATTAAATGATGATGTCGAGCGGAAGGCTGATCTTGACAATATTCCCACACGCATCCTCAATGATAATTTAAAAAATAAACTAGGAGACATCGAAATGGAGGAATTAATTCTGCTGTTAAGAATATGAAAAATAATAAAGTATTATTACTAAACAAGTATCCAACCCTCACTTGCTCACTTGGAAGATCAGAAGTTCGAATAAGCCGCGCTGTCTCACAAGTACCATACATCACTTGCGACAAGCGCCTATATTCGGTAGAGCGCCTTACATTTATTTCTTTTTGTTGCTGAAATTTTAGGATATATGATTATAAATAATGACAGAATAAAAGGCATTGTTATTGATAAAGAGGGATATAAATTAGGTAAATATGCTGATGAATATGAATTATTCCTTGATGGTACTGAAGAGAGTTTATATGCAGCTATTGATACATTAAATACCTTTTACAAGATGTCAGGCCTGAAAATGAACATAGATAAGTCCAAAGCAATTTGGATTGGTGCTAAGGCAGGAAGTGAAGAGACGTTATGTAAAACCTTGAACATTGAGTGGTATAAGGGAGATTTTGAAGTACTTGGAATCAAATTGAATCCAGGCCTCAATGATCCATGGGTGATCAATACTAGACTAGAAGAAATAAACAGATTATTAGCAGTTTGTAGAGAAAGAAATTTGACTTTGATTGGTAAAATTACTGTAATAACACCCCTAGCCCTTTCAATATTAGTTCACATTCTCCGCTCACTCCTAAATCTACCGGATGACGTTATCAAATCCTTTGAAAATATATTTTTAAAATTCATTTGCAATGAGAAAAATGATAAAATAAAAAGGATATCTATGAAAAGATTAAAAACTGAAGGTGGGGTGGGTATGGTTGATATAAAAACATTTATTGAAGCATTAAAACATTCCACTCTAAGTAAGTATTGCAAAAAAAATCAACTACAGCAAACCCCTGCAATGCAGCTTCTAAAAATATTTTCAGATATGGTGCCAATATTGATAATAAACTAAACATTTAAAAACCCTTATTGGAGAGATATTATAAAAACCTGGGGTTCTTATTATTAAAAAAAAAAAAAAAAAAAAAAAAAAAATCAGGTCAAAGATGACAAAATTGGTGACATCTTCGCTGAACCATTATGGCTCAATCACAATTATAAAAGCCCCACTCATTTATTCAGCACTGGGTGCATAAGAGCATATTGACTATTAAAGATTTGTATGATGAAAACAGCTTGATTCCCTTTGAAATATTAAAGGCAAAATACAATATAAGAGGTACAATATTCAATTTTAACCATCTGCTTTATATCATACCTGTAATTAGAAAAAGACTATCAAGAAATTTCCCTTTCGAAAAACCTGTTCATTGGTGTCTACCACAGAAATATCTTAAAGATTTTCAATGGTTCAACCTTATTTTATGAAAAATTAATAGCTACAAATGAAAAACTTGAAGTCTGGGATACATGGGTAAAAAAATTAATGATTGTAATTTTGGCTGGTACATAGTTTTTAATGTATAAAGATATAAAATGAAAGATGTAAAGCTTCTAGATTTTCAGTTCAGATTTTTGCATAGAAATGTTTATACAAAAATTCATTATTGAAAATTAATCTGATTGATACTGATATGTGTAGTTTTTGTCATGATATGACTGAGAGTACCTGTCATGTTTTGCAATAACAAAATAATGCATTGCTAAATCAAACCATTCTTTCTGCAAAAAATATCTATTAATTTATGTAATATCAAACAAACAATTCCCAAATTTTCCAGTTACAAAAATGTCTAAAAAGAAATATTTTATGTGGAAGAATTTATTTCAAGGAGAAACAACGATACTGAAAATGACAACTTGAAATGGAATTCACTCATTCCCATATTTAAACATTAACTATTGTTAATCTTATAGCTGTGTGAAAACTTCAATCTCTTGCTATCATACACATAGTTCTTAATATGTTCTGTTTTTGCTTTTTTGTTACCACGGGGGAAAAAAATCAGTTAAAGGAACTTTTTAAAATAAAATGAAATAAACAGAGGGTGAGGAGGGTGTGTGGATACCCCCCCCCCCCCCAGGACTAAAAAAACAGGACCTGTCAAAGGGCAGAGGAGCTCCTTAAGGAGCCAATGGCCATCCACATCTGTCTTGTGAGCATGCCAATAAGACAGTAGGTAACTATAGGGCTTGTCTACCTATGCATGTGAAGACAGGGCCCAGCGGACTGCACGAGAGAACCCACCGGATTGGTCCAACGGGCAGGAAGGTGGATCCAGCAGAGTGTTGTAGAGCGCAACAAGGGCACAGTGAGACACAAAGTACACTGCTAGCCATCCACTGCATCCTGACCTATCTCCAGTCGTCCAGACTCTATCTTGCCACTGGACTCCAGTAGACCAGGACGAGAGAGTGAAGCAGACGATGACACTGTGCAACTCTCCCTCATTTAAATCAAACTCGTGCGCAAGTCATCTTCACTACCCTATTCATCCACCAAAGCCCTGTGGCGATTGGTGAGCGATGAAGCAGCAGGTTTGGATACACTGGGAGCTGGAGCTGCGGACCTGCACACAGGTGGCCCAGGCCATATGGTCATCACTTCTCTGGACTGAGACAGCGGAGGGATTCGGCAGCCCCCTGAGTGACTGAGCAGCCCTCTTTAGGGTATGAGGGTATACCTCTTTAGGGTATGAGGAGTGGACTAGAAAAGGTGTCCCAAACATTGCCTGTCTCACCTCACCCTCGCCAGCAGACCACAGTTGGTGGGATTTCATAACAGTGGTGTAAATATTAGAGAGAAGAAAATCAAGATTTATCCACTCATGTTGGGTTCATGGAACTTATGCATCCTCGTGGGCAACAACCAGGCCAACAGACCTCAGAGGAGAACTGCACTGATTGGAAAAGAACTGGGCAGATAAAATGTAGACATCACAGCACTGAGCAACACACGCTTCGCTGAAGAAGGACAGCTCAGTGAGGGAGGAGCCGGCTACACATTCTTCTGGAGTGGGTGAACCAAAAACAAACGGTGTTGGTCTCGCAGTAAAGAACGAGCTATTCAGCAAGCTGAGCAATGTTCCACAAGGTGTAAACGACCGTCTCATGACCCTGAAACTACCTCTCTTAGGAAGCAAGCAGGCAACCATCATCAGTGTCTATGCACCCACGATGTCCAACCCTGATGATGTTAAAGACAAATTCTATGAGGATCTTTACTCCCTCACAGCCGCTATCCCGAAGTCAGACAAACTGATCATACTTGGAGACTTGAACACCCGTGTAGGCGTGCAGCCTAATGCAGCCGTGAGGGGGCACAAACAAGTGTCCACCCTCATGCCGGTCCCAAGCCCGGATAAATACAGAGAGTTGTGACAGGAAGGGCATCCGGGATAAAACTTTTGCCAGAATACAAAATGCAAACCGTAAAGACAAATTTCATACTGGATCGGTCGAGGCCTGGGTTAACAATGACCACTATCAGTGCTGTTAACCAACAGGGTGCTGGTGGACATTGAACTACTGTTGGTAGAAGAAAGAGAAGTTGAAGAAGGAGAGTCTGGAGGCGTGCCCGTAGGCAGAGAGAGAAGAGGAAAGGCATGAGTCTAGGGCTGAGAGTAGGGACTTTGACTGTTGGAAATATGATACGCAAAGGTAGAGAGCTGTCTGACATAATGCAGAGGAGGAAGGTGGATATATACTGTGTGTTCAGGAGACCAGGTAGAAAGGTGGCAAGGCTAGAAACTTAGGAGCAGGGTTTAAGCTGTTTTATCATGGTGTGGATGGGAAGAGAAATGGAGTAGGAGTCATCTTGAAGGAGGGGTTTGTCAGGAATGTTCTAGAAGTGAAAAGAGTGTCAGACAAACTGATGAGTCTCAAGTTAGAAATTAAAGGTTCAATGTTGTTAGTGCTTATGCCCCACAGGCAGGATGTGAGCTTTAAGAAAAGGAGAGATTCTGGAGTGAGTTAGATGAAGTGATGCAGAGTACCCCCAGAGGTGAAAGAATGGTCATTGGTGCAGACTTCAATGGACATGATGCAGGCATGAGACGGGATGAGGAAGTGATGGGCAGGTTTGGCACCCAGGACAGGAACATAGAAGGACAGATGTTGATAAATTTTGCAAAAAGGATGGAAATGGCTGTGGTAAATACTTTCATCCAGAAGAGACAGGAGCATAGGCTGACTTATAAAAGCGGAGGTAGGAGCACACAGGTAGACGATGTAATTTGAAGGAAGTCAGTGACTGCAAAGGAGTAGTGGGTGAGAGTTTTGCCAAACAGCATAGGATGGTGGTGTGCAGGATGATGCTGATAGTGAGGAAGATGAAGAAGTCAAAGGCAGAGCAGAAGACAAAGTGGTAGATGCTGAAAAAGGAATAGTGTCGTTTTGTCCTCAAGGAGTAGTTGAAACAGGCTTTGGGTGGTTAGGAAGTGCTTCTAAATGACTGGACAACTACAGCTAATGTGATCAGGGAGACAGGTAGGAGAGTACTTGGTGTGTCTTCTGGAAGGAAAGTAGATAAAGAGACTTGGTGCTGGAATGAGGACGTGCAGGAGTGTGTACAGAAGAAGAGGTTTGCTAAGAAGAAATGGTACATAGAGAGGACCAAAGAGAGTAAACAGGAGTACAGGGAGACACAGAGTAAGGGGAAGGTAGCGGTGTCAAAGGACAAAGAAAGGGCGTATAATGTCTTGTATGCTAGTTTGGACAGGAAAATCATTTATACAGGTTGGCACAACAGAGAAATAGATATGGGAAGGACATGCAGCAAATTAGAGTGATTAAGGACAGGGTGGTAAATATATTGACTGATGACAGAAGTGTGCTGGGAAGATGGAAAGAGTACAGTAAAACCTCCGCTGACGAACGCTTAAGCTCACGAACTTTTCGCCTCAAGAACATTAAATTCGCGAGCATATAGTCTCTGCTGACGAACTAGTTTTCGGCGGACGAACCAAACCACACGGTCGAACAGCGCCATGGTGGCGGCCACGAGAAGCTGATGCACGCCCACGGCGTCCCAGTTTGTCACCCCCTTTCTTTGAGTGCGGACGTAGTTTGTGTTTGATAGACATTTTGGACCATATTGAGTGTACTTTTGCTATTATGGGACTGAAAAAGACCCCACCACAGGCGGAGATCATTGAAAAACACGTACGAGGTGTGCGTTTGTGTGACTTAGCGTCCCAGTACCAGTACGCTAAGTCTACCATTGCTCCCATCCTTAAGAACAAGGAAGCTATTAAGGGTGCGTGTGTGGCTAAGGGTGTTTCCAAACAGTTGGTGTTTCCAAACACTCCTTCCAAACAGTAACTCCCTCCCTCCCTCCTCCTCGCACTCCATTCCATCAAGCCATCAACTACCATCACAAAGGTAAATAAAACGACTTTATTATACAGTACAGTTTATTTCTTTAATTACAATACAATAGCACATTTATTATACATAAAATAAGGTATATTTTTGTGTAGTTTTAAGGCTTATTTAGTAGAAAATTATGTTTTATGGGGACCTGGGAACGGATTATTCTCATTTTAATGGTTTCTTATGGGAAATAAATGTTCGGAAGACGAACTTTTCGCCTTACACACACTTTCTGGGAACCAATTATGTTCGTGAGCTGAGGTATCACTGTACTTTGAAGAGCTGATGAATGAGGAAAATAAGAGAAAAAAAGAGTAGAAGAGGTGACTGTCGAGGACAGGAAGTAGCAAAGATTAGTAAGGGTGAAGTGAGGAGGGTATTGAAGAGGATGAAGAGTGGAAAGGCACTTGGGCCTGATGACATACCTGTGGTGGTATGGAAGTGTCTAGGAGAGGTAGCAGTAGATTTTCTGACAGAAACATTCAACAAGGTCTTGAGAGTGAGAGGTTCCCGGAGGAATGGAGAAGTGTGTCTGTGCCTATTTATAAGAACAAGGGAGATTGGCCGAGTTGTGGCAACTGCAGAGGGATAAAGTTGATGAGCCATACAATGAAGTTATGGGAAATAATAGTAGAAGCTAGACAAAGGGCACAGGTCAGCATTTGTGAACAACAGTTTGGTTTTATACCAAGAAAGAGCACCACAGATTCAGTGGTTGCTTTGAGGATGTTAATAGAGAAGTACAGAGAAGGTCAGAAGGAGCTGCATTGTGCCTTTGTGGATCTGGAGAAAGCATATGACAGGGTACCGAGATATGAACTGTGGTATTGCATGCGGAAGTCTGGAGTGGCCGAGAGGTATGTTGGAGTGGTGCAGGACATGCATGAGAGATGTAAGGCAGTGGTGCGCTGTCGGTGTGACAGAAGAGTTCAAGGTGGAGGTGGGACTGCATCAAGGGTCAGCTCTGAGCCCCTTCTTATTTGCTATGGTGATGGACACGCTGACAGACGAGGTTCGACAAGAATCTCCATGGACTATGATGTTTGCAGATGATATTGTGATCTGTAGTGAGAGCAGAGAACAAGTGCAGGGAAATCTAGAGAGGTGGGGTATGCCCTGGAAAGGAGAGGAATGAAGGTTAGCCTCAGTAAGTCCAAGAGGAACGGTAAGGTTAAAGGGAGCAGAGATAAGGAAGGTGGAGGATTTTAAGTACTTAGGCTCATACAATCCAGAGCAGTGGTGTGGAAAAAAGGTGAAGAATCGTGTTCAGGCAGGTTGGAATGGTTGGAGAAAAGTATCTGGTGTGATATGTGATAGGAGGGTATCGGCAAGAATGAAAGGAAAAGTGTATAAGACGGTGATGAGGCCAGCGATTTAACAGTGGCCCTGGGGAAAAAACAGGAGGCAGAGCTGGAGGTAACAGAGATGAAAATGTTGAGGTTCTCTTTGGGAGTAACGAGGATGAATAGGATCAGGAATGAGTACATCAGAGGGACAGCACATGTTAGAGGTTTTGAAGACAAAGTCAGAGAGGCTAGATTGACATGCTTTGGACATGTACAGAGGAGGGATGGCGAGTATATTGGTCGTAGGATGCTGAAGTTGGAACTACTAGGCAGAAGGCCGAGAGGAAGACCAAAGAGATGATTAATGGATGTGGTGAAGGAGGACATGAAAGTAGTTGGAGTAAGAGTAGAAGATTCAGGGGATACGGTGAGATGGAGGCGGATGGTTTTCTGTGGCGACCTTTGAAGTGAAAATCCAAAAGGGAAAAGAAGAAGAAAAAGTAGCACCGACTACCATATTTGGAGAAACATCATTGGGTATGGGAAACTGCAACAGCAATGGCCTCCTTCTCCTGCAGTTCTGATAAACCATTCTGATGAACTTTTGATAACCAACAAAGTGTTATGCCTCCCTGCACGTAATAGGACATCCTGGATGCACCCACATTCAAAACATTGGCATCTGATAGACTACATCATCGTCAGGCAAAGGGACAAGCAGGATGTTCGAGTGACCAAGTCCATGTGTGGTGCTGACTGCTGGACAGACCATAGACTGATCATCTCCAAGATGTAGCTCAGAATTCTCCCAAAGTCACGATGTCAGGTAAAGTCAGTACCAAAGCGACTCTACGTCTCGAATTGAAGAAGCATTCGACTAGTGCTGAGTTGACTGACACAATGGAGGAGCGGTCACAGCACATCTAGGTCACAGATGACATAGATCGCAGCTGGACCTCCTTCCGTGACACAGTGCATGCAGCAGCCAATGAGACCCTTGGTCCCACCAAGCACAAGCACAAGCACCAAGACTGATTTGATAAGAACAACGAAGAAATCACCAAGCTGCTGGAGGCGAAAAACAGACTGCATAAGGCCTATGTCAGTAACAAGTCATTGGCAAACAAGACCGCCTTCAGTAACTCTTGCAACACGGTTCAGAACAAACTGCAAGACACATGGTCGAGTCAGAAAGCAGAAGAAATCCGCTACGCTGACATGAAAGACATGAAGCACTCTAACACACACACACACACACACACACACACACACACACACACACACACACACACACACACACACACACACACACACACACACACACACACACACTCACTAGTGAATGTCCAGGGACAGGACATTGAGACAGTGGACAGTTTCAAATACCTGGGCGTTCACCTTAACAATAAACTGGACTGGTCCCACAACACCAACGCCCTGTACAAGAAGGGCCAGAGTCACCTCCACCTTCTGAGGAGACTTAGGTCCTTCTGAGTATGCAGACTTCTGCTCAGGACTTTTTATGACTCTGTGGTAGCCTCTGTAATCGTCTAGGCTGACATCTGCTGGGCCCCGGGCAGCACAGAGCGGGACAGAAAGAGACTGAACAAGCTGGTCAGGAGGGCCAGCTCTGTCCTAGGCTGCCCACTGGACTCTGTGGAGGTGGTGAGTGAGAGGAGGATGGTAGCAAAGCTCACATCCATCATGGTCAACAGCTCTCACCCACTGCACCAGACTGTAGAGAAGCTGAGTAGCTCCTTCAGTGGATGACTGAGACATCCTCAGTGCAGGAAGGAGCGCTACTGCAGGTCATTCATTCCCACCGCTGTCAGACTGTACAACGCCACTTTGTAACTGTCTGTGAAAATACCGGTTATGTGCAATAAAAACCCCATGCACTTTAATCAACCACATCTACCTCACTGACTGTGAACCATATCAACCCATCTACTCTGCCCTCAGATACATACACACTTGAATATAGGCCAGTCTACAAAGTTGTTCCCTTCTTTTCTTTTATTGTTTATTAATTTATACTATTTATGTATCTATTTATTTATTTACTGATATAATATATGTATGTGTGTATGTTTGTATATGTATCTCATTTCATGCAATCCTACCACCTGCTCACTGGATCTATCAATACTACAGGCTATCTCTCAATACCTTCTTCCATTTACATCCACTATCATCAATAACTCCATATCATCTGGACAGGTACCAAGAGCATTCAAAAGAGCCAGGCCTTAACCCATCTAAAAGGAACCCTCACGGATCCATCAGTAACTTCAAGCAGGGATCACTTCTTTCTTTCCTTTATAAAATCCTTTAACACTGTTTATAACCAAATGTCTCTTTTTTGAAGAATAACCTCCTTGACCCTAATCAAACTGGATCCAAAGCAGTACATTCCACAGAGACTGCATTCTTGGCGGTAACAGAGAAGCTACATGCTGCAAGAGCAGCCAAGATATCATCAGTCCTTATCCTACTCACCCTTTTATCAGTATTTGACACGGTCACAACAAGACTCTCTTGTCCACCCTTAGGAGTCTTGGAATTTGTGGTGTCGCATAGCAGTGGTTTGCATCCTACCTGGAGGGTCGGTCATATGAGGTTACACGGAGGGGATCCATGTCCTCTCCATGCCGACTTTCTAGTGGTTTTACCCAGTGTTCAGTTCTTGGTTCACTTCTGTTCTCCCTTATACAAAGTCCCTTGTTGAGGTCCTATCCTCATGCGGGTTCTCACTAATGTTTCTGCCTGGATCACTGCATGTCTAGAAAGTATCTCTTCATGGATGGCAGCTCACCAGCTGAAACTTAATCCCAGCAAGACTGAATTGCTCTTTATCTCAGCTGACTCATCCCCACATCAAGATTTAACAATCTCCGTGGACAATGCTGTGATCACTCCTTCAGGCACTGCACAAAATCTTGAAATGACCATAGGTAAGTGCTAGTCCGTCTTTTCTCATATCACTAATCTTTGTCAATCATGTTGATTTCTTCTCTTTAACATCCAAAGGAATCATCCATTTATTTACAGGACGACCACTCAAATACATGTTCAATTCCTTGTCATCTCAAAACTAGATTACTGCACCTCAGTCCTGTCAGATCTACTTTTGTGCACTATTTGACCTCTGCAAATGATCCAGAATACAACTGCACAGCTTGTTTTCAACCTTCCCAAATTTCCCCACACCATACCACTGCTACAATCTCTCCAGTGGCTTTCTGTAGCTGCTTGCATTTGAGTTAAAACACTAATGCTTGACTGCAGAACCAAAAATGGACCTGCACCTTCCTACCTCAAAGCTCTTATCACACCTTCCACTGCATTGCATTCTCTCAGATCCTCTAGCACTGTAAGACTGACCCCTCCCTCTACCAAGGGATTAGGCAGGGGTGTCAAATTCATGCCACAAAGGGCCATGTGGCTGCAGGTTTTTGTTTCAACTAAGCAGCAGTACACCTGGCTTGGCTCATTCAAACAACTGATAAGAGTCTTCAGGTGTTTGATTGGTCAGTCTGGCTCATTCAAACAACTGATAAGAGCCTTCAGGCAGTTGATTGGACAAGCTGTGTGCTCTGTCCAGAGACTGACCAATCAAACGCCTGAAGACTCTTATCAGTTGTTTGAATGAGCCAAGTCAGGTGTGCTGATGCTTGGTTGAAACAAAAACCTACAGCCACATGTCCCTTTGTGGCACGAGTTTGACACCCCTGATCTAAACTCTTCTCTGTTCTGGGTCCAAGGTAGTGGAATGAACTTCCTCAGGACATTTGGGCAGCTGAGTCACTGGGCATCTTCAAACAATGGTTGAAAACTTACCTTTTTCAGCAGCACTTAGATTAAGCACTATGCTGTATACAAACACACACCACAACCCCCCTCCCCCCACACACATACACACATAACACAACCCCCCCCCACACACACACATACACACACACACACACACATACACACATAACACCTACCAGTCTGAGTTTGACTGATGGTGAACTTGGTCTGTGTTCTAAAAAAAAAAAAAAACAGTACAAGTATATATTCACTGATAGAGACTTTAAAGCACTTCTGTACATCACTCTGGATAAGAGCATTTGCAACATGCTATAAATATAAATGCAATTGGTAGGAGTCTACTCAACACCTGTTGCCACAGATGTAACACTGTTTAGTTCAGTCCAAACACCAAAGCCCACCTTCTTCACAAGTTTGTCTGGTTTGAGGCATCTTTCTTCCGAATGGTCCCCCCCCCCAAGCAAACCACTACATAAAGGAGGGTGCTTGGCACCACAGATTGGTAGAAGATCTGCTGCAGTTTTTGCAGATGTTGAAAGATGCAATCTTTGTGAGGAAGTATAGTCGACTTTGTCCTTTCTTGCACAGTGGATGAGTGTTAGCATTCCAGTCCAGTTTGTCATCCAGCTGCACATCTAGACATTTGTATGTCTGCACAACCTCTACCTATTCCCCTCTGATTGTCACTCGTTCCACGTGTGGTCTGGATCTTCTGAAGTCCACCACCCTTTCCTACGGTTGTCATTTGACATTTCCCTGCACTTCACTTCCTGTCCACTCTTTGATAGCCCATAAAAGCAATGTCATGTGTAAACTTGTGAACATGGCAATATTCCAAGTTGTATTGGAGGTCCTAGGTGTACAAGCGCAAATAGGACTGAGGAGAGTACGGTCCCCTGTGGTGTGCCTGTACTGTTGATTACCGTGTCTGACATACAATCCCTCAGGTGCACATACTGAGGTCTATCTGTCAGGTAGTCAGTGATCCAGTCCACCAGGTGTGAGCCTACTCTCATCTGTTCAGTTTGCCCCTGATGACAGAGTCTGGGTCTTATTGAAGGTACTGGAGAAATCAAGGCATGTGATTCCCATCCAGGTGAGAAAGGGATCAATGAAGAAGAGAGATGATCGCATGTTCCACTCTCACTTTTTCCATGTTTGCAAACTGCAGGGGGGTCGGGAGCATGGTGGACCTGTGGCCATAAGTGGTGAAATAGTATCTGCTCCATGGACTTAGCAGCATCCAGGTGTACAGTAGCTCCCTAGGCCCAGATTGCCCAACATCTGAACCAGAAAGCATGCAAACTTCACAAATGCACTTGCTGAGCCCAGGACTCGAACTCAGAACATTTTTGCTATGAGGCCCACTACATAACCATGCTGTCTGTGTTGATTTCAGAAAATCCAAAATAACTTGCCCACCATATTTGCTGGTTTTTTTCTTTTAATAATGTTAATGCCGTAAGCAGGGCTGGAAGGCACAGCGTATGTCCATCGAGGTTGGCTGCAGAGGGTTCACAGGCCAATCACTCCATAAAACCTTGAGTGTGCTGGGCATTACGGGGATGGAGAGGAGAAGAGCCATCAAGAGGATCACTGAGGAAGCAGAGAAAGCCTCAAAGTGGCTGTGGATTAGGAGAGGAGATCCATGGGAAAGCAAAAGCCACCTGAACACAAGCCGGGTCTGATCAACCATGGCTGTGTCGCTTGGGCGAGGGTGTCTGATGTTGAAAGACCCGAAACATCCGAGGACCTCAGGTTACATCACTGATGATGTGTTCAGGAGCATCCTAGAGATGTATCATAACAATGCAGTGCCATCATTCTGTTTGACAAAAAGAATAGTTTAAAGAAAACATGAAGAGCCCAATATTTTCTTAATATTCATGTTCGATTTGAAACACTATGGTGAAACATATTGTGCTTTTTATTGCATTGAGCCTCAGGAATCTTAATGCTGTGTGTGTGTGTGTGTGTGTGTGTGTGTGTGTGTGTGTGTGTGTGTGTGTGTGTGTGTGTGTGTGTGTGTGTGTGTGTGTGTGACATACACATCTTGCTCAATTCAAAGTTGCCCGAAGATGAAATATTTTCCAGGCCTTTATGCAAGATTAAAGAGGATTTCTGAAATAACAGAATCACTCAAATTCATAACAGCGTATTAATCAAATTCTAATTTGTAAAATCTTATTAATTGAATGCACTCTCATGGCAGGTAATTCATCAAGTCTAATTAAACAAATGCAAATTTATAACAGCTTATTCATCATGGAGTAAATTTCTTTGGAAACTAATTAGGTAAATTCATTCACCCTTTATACAATAGCTTTTAAAAAATCCACTCTCCCACATCAATGTTATTATTTTCAATTTAGTAAATAAAATATGTGAGTCATATAAAAAATTTCATTCATATCAGATCGGTCGAGGCCCGGGTTAACAACGACCGCCATCAGTGCTGTTAACCAACAGGGTGCTGATGGAAATTGGACTACTGTTGGTCAAAGACATCGAAGAAGGAGAAGCGGGAGGCGTGTCCGTAGGGAGAGAGAGAAGAGGAAAGGCATGACTTTGAATGTTGGAACTATGACAGGAAAAGGTAGAGAGCTGGCTGACATGATGCAGAGGAGGAAGGTGGACATACTGTGTGTTCAGGAGACCAGGTGGAAAGGTGGCAAGGCTAGAAGCTTAGGAGCAGGGTTTAAGCTGTTTTTTCATGGTGTGGATGTTAAGAGAAATGGAGTAGGAGTCATCTTGAAGGAGGAGTTTGTCAGGAATGTTCTAGAAGTGAAAAGAGTGTCAGACAGAGTGATGAGTGTCAAGTTAGAAATTGAAGGTGTGATGTTTAATATTGTTAGTGCTTATGCCTCACAGGCAGGATGTGAGCTAGAAGAGAAGGAGAGATTCTGGAGTGAGTTAGATGAAGTGATGCAGAATACCCCCAAAGATGAAAGAGTAGTCATTGGGGCAGACTTCAATGGACATGTTGGTGCAGGAAACAGAGAGTACGAGGAAGTGTAGGGCAGGTTTGGTATCCAGGACAGGAATGCAGAAGGACAGATGTTGGTAGAGTGACTTATAAAAGCGGAGGTAGGAGCACACAGGTAGACTACATCTTGTGTAGGTGATGTAGTTTGAAGGAAGTCAGTGACTGCAAAGTAGTTGTGGGTGAGAATGTTGCCAAACAGCAAAGGATGGTGGTGTGCAGGATGACTCTGATGGTGAGGAAGGTGAAGAATGCAAAGGCAGAGCAGAAGACAAATTGGTGGAAGCTGATAAAGGAGGAGTGTCGTGTTGTCTTCAAGGAGGAGTTGAAAATGGCTTTGGGTGGTCAGGAAGTGCTTCCAGATGAGTGGACAACTACAGCTAATGTGATCAGGGAGACAGGTAGGAGAATACTTGGTGTGTCATCTGGAAGGAGAGTAGATAAGGAGACTTTGTGGAATGAGGAAGTGCAGGAGTGTGTACAAAGGAAGAGGTTAGCTAAGAAGAAGTGGGACATTGAGAGGACCGAAGAGAGTAAACAGGAGTACAGGGAGACACAGCGTAAGGTGAAGGTAGTAGTGTCAAAGGCCAAACAGAGGGCGTATGATGACTTGTATGCTCGGTTGGAAAGTAAAGAGGGAGAAGATTTATACAGGTTAGCACAGCAGAGAAGTAGAGATGGGAAGGATGTGCAGCAAGTTAGAGTGATTAAGGACAGAGAGGGAAATGTATTGACTGATGAAAGGAGTGTGCTGGGAACATGGAAAGAGTACTTTGAAGAGCCGATGAATGAGGAAAATGAGAGCAAAAAAAGAGTCGAAGAGATGACTATTGAGGAGCAGGAAGTAGCAAAGATTAATAAGGGTGAAGTGAGGAGGGCATTGAAGAGGATGAAGAATGGAAAAGCAGTTGGTCTTGATGACATACCGGTGGAGGTATGGAAGTGTCTAGGAGAGGTAGCAGTAGATTTCCTGATAAGAATATTCAAAAGGGGCTTAGAGAGTGAGAGGATGCCAGAGGAATGGAGGAGAAGTGTGCTGGTGCCCATTTTAAAGAACAAGGGAGACGTGCAGAGTTGTGGCAAATGCAGAGGGATAAAGTTGATGAGCCATACAATGAAGTTATGAGAAAGAATAATGGAAGCAAGACTAAGGGCAGAGGTCAGCATTTGTGATCAGCAGTTTGGTTTCATGCCAAGAAAGAGCACCACAGATGCAGTGTTTGCCTTGAGGATGTTAATAGAGAAGTACAGAGAAGGTCAGAAGGAGCTGCATTGTGCCTTTGTGGATCTGGAGAAAGCACATGACAGGGTGCCAAGAGAGGAACTGTGGTATTGCATGAGAAAGTCTGGAGTGGCAGAGAAGTATGTTAGAGTGGTGCAGGACATGTATGAGAGATGTAAGACAGTGGTGAGGTGTGCTGTCGGTGTGAGAGAAGAGTTTAAGGTGGCGGTGGGACTGCATCAAGGGTCAGCTCTGAGCCCCTTCTTGTTTGCTATGGTGATGGACAGGCTGACAGACGAGGTTACACAAGAATCTCCATGGACTATGATGTTTGCAGATGACATTGTGATCTGTAGTGAGTGCAGGAAAATCTAGACAGGTGGAGGTATGCCCCGAAAAGGAGAGGAATGAAGGTTAGCCTCAGTAAGACTATACATGTGTATGAATGCCAAGGACCCAACAGGAATTGTGAGGTTACAGGGAGCAGAGATAAGGAAGGTGGAGGATTTTAAGTACTTAGGCTCAACAATCCAGAGCAATGGAGAGTGTGGAAAAGAGGTGAAGTGTGTGCAGGCTGGTTGGAATGGTTGGAGAAAAGTGTCCGGTGTGATGTGGGATAGGAAGGTATTGGGAAGAATGATGGGAAAAGTTTACAAGACGGTGTTGAGGCCGGTGATGTTGTATGGTTTAGAAACAGTGGCCCTGGGGAAAAGACAGGAGGCAGAGCTGGAGGTAGCAGAGATGAAAATGTTGAGGTTCTCTTTGGGAGTAACGAGGATGGATAGGATCAGGAATGAGCACATCAGAGGGACAGCACATGTAAGACGTTTTGGAGACAAAATCAGAGAGGCTAGCTTGAGATGGTTTGGACATGTACAGAGAAGGGATAGTGAGTATCTTGGTCATAGGATGCTGAGGTTGGAACTACCAGGCAGAAGGCCTAGAGGAAGACCAAAGAGATGATTCATGGACATGGTGAAGGAGGACATGAAGGCAGTTGGTGTAAGGGAAAAAGATGCAGAGGATAGGGTGAGATGGAGGTAGATGATTCGCTGTGGGGACCCCTGAAGGGGAAAGCCGAAAGGAAAAGACATGGTTAGACCAGAACTGGAACCTCTTCAGTTTGCTTACTAGTCCCATCTCGATGTCAAGGATACCATCATCTACCTGCTTAACCAGGTCTACACCCACCTTAACCAACCAGCAAGCACAGTGAGAACCATGTTTTTTCTTCTTTTTTTTAACTGTACTCGTGCATTCAACACAATCATACCAACCCACCTGAGTGAAAAACTGACAGTGATGCAGGTGTTTTCTTATCTTGTGTCCTGGATTGTGGACTACCTGACTGGAAGACCACAGTACATGCACTTACAGCACTGCATGTTGGGCATAGTGGTCAGCAACACCAGAGCACCACATTGGGCTGTCCTCTTCCCTTTCCGCTTCATCCTGTACACAACAGATTTTAGCTACTGCATTGAGACCTCCCATCTTTGGAACTTTTCCTTTTTTTTAATGAGAATCAATAAAGTAATCTCATTATAAAGCTTCAGATCGACAGGAATATAGTTTGTTGTAGCATACAGGCTTGGTACACAGTAATTTTGGTGGTCAGCAGGTTTTCCAACACTTTCTTTGACAGGCGTACCATTTCTGCTAATGTTTTGCCAATCCTTGCATTCAGTTCAGTATCCAGAGAGACGTTAAGACATTGTCTGCAAACCATCTCTCTGATGCGGACTTTCCACATTTTTATCTTTGCATGTGGGCACATCAAGTTCAATACTCTGCTGTCAATTCTGATATGAAGGTCTGAACCACAAGTCTGCCACTGTTCACAAAGCAGTATAAATGAGGACCAGTAAAAAATTCTGGAAAACTAACATACAATGGACCACCATCCCATCCAGGAGGAATCATTTCAGGTTACAGAAACTGGGGCTAAGTGCCAGCTCTGATAAGCCTCAGATATATCGAGATTATATATAAGATTAGATCTTGTTCTTTCTGTCACTATCCAAAGCTTGTGACCATGGGTGAAGGGTGGAACATAGATGACTGGTAAATTGAGAGCTTTGCCTTATGGCTTAGCTCGCTCTTTACCAAGATGAACTGGTACAAGCTCCATTTTGCATTGGAGTCTGCATTGATCCGCCTATTAATCTCATGGTCCATCTTTCCCTCACTCATAAACAAGACCCAAGATACTTGAACTCCTCCACTTGGGGCAGGACCTCATTTCAGAACTAGAGGGTGCATTCCACTTTTTTCTGGCTGAGACCTCAAATTAAAGGCATGGATTGTCATTCTGGCCATTTTGCACTCGAAGCTCTTTGGCAACCATAGTGATGGATGGAGCACCACCCAAACCCCCAGGGTCTCCCTCCTAAACGGAAGGCATGTTGGTGGAATTGAAGAGATCCTCAAACTCCCATGAATATCCATCAGTAGAGATGAGCAGCTAACCACTTCCACTGTAAACATTATTTGTAGAGAACGGCATCCCCCAGCTGATGCATCGGATGATGGCCCAGACAGCTCAGGCTGCAGCACGTTTGGCCTGCCAGTACCTTTTTGCTGCTTTTGGAGTCCCACAGGGCAATAATACTCAATAGGCCCCCGTTTTAGCTGGATGGCCCCCTTCACTTGAGGTGTCCACCACCATATTTGGAGGTTAACACCACAACAGGCTCCGATGACCTTTTGGCCACAGCTATGGGCTGCTGCCTCAAAATGGAGGCATGAAAGATGCCCCTGCTCCCGTTTGGGATGTGACTGTACCTCTGCCAGAGGTAGAAGTTAAAGGCCCTTCTGACAGAGGACTTCACCAAACATCCCCAGAAGACCTTAACTACATGATTGTGCTTGCCAGCCTCCTGTGCCATCGGAGTCAGCTCAACACCAAGTGGTGATCGGTTGACAGCTAAGCTCCTCTCTTCGCCCAAGTGTCCAGAACATGAGTCCATAAGGCCAGTGATCACCATGTAGTTCATCATCAAACTGTGACCAAGGGTATTCTCGTGCCAAGTGCATGTATGGACACCTTTATGTTCAAACATGTTGTTCATGATTGATATACCATAATGAGCACAGAAGACTAACTTTACTTTGTTTTCTTCGAAATGCCAACTCTTCTCCATTTCAAAGTAGGGCGCAGAGGGAAGTAACAACACCCTGCAACTATCCATACTAATCCTAAGCAAACGGTTTGTTTTTAGCATCATCGTTACAATCCAGCTTGTTTAGTGTGTTGAGTGCAGGATGTGTAGTAGTTCTCCCTCCGTCATTCTCATTAAGTTTATCTGTGATAAGTGTGTACTAGTTAGCTCTCTGAAGGAGAGGATTGTAGCATTAGAAGTGTGCATACAGACTTTAGAGAGGAATAGTGAGTGAGAGAGGAGTTCCTCTAGCTGGTTGTCTTGGTGCCTTAGGTAGAGATAGTGATCCTCATTCTCCTGTATCACAGCCCTTGCAGTGGAGTGAATGGTTGAAGACTTAGTGACATACTCATAAAAAACATTTAGTGTAATGCGTTTAACAGAAACATGGATTAAACCCAATTAAAAAGGAAACAGTAAATGAAGCGAGTCTTCCAGGATGCAGTTAAATACTCCAATCTCATCTAACTGGCAGAGGAGGAACATTGCAGATATTTATACAGTAGGCCCTCGATATTCGCAGGGGTTTGGTTCCAGCCCCTCCCGCGAATGAAGATAATCCGCGAGTTCTGTACCTGAAAGTAAAACCCCATGTATCATATTACACGTGCGAATAAGCAACCAGAAGTAAAATACTGTGTATCTATTACATGCACTAAAATATGCTTCTTGAAAACATTCTATAGACAGTCTTACTCTTTAATATAGTATTAAAGTAGTAAAATGTAGTAATGATTAAGAAAAACTTTTCAATTTTTACTGTTATATTTATTGATGATAAAATATAAACATTATACAGCATATACTGTTGTAAAACACTAGTATTAGAGTTTTTTCAATTATTATTCCAGTACAGTACCTAAGTTAATATTTAGAATGTTTGTGTGTGAGATTTTATGTTATGTAGCATGTTTAACAAACGATACCAAAAGGATAAACTTTATTATGCTTCATGTCCTTTTACATTGAACTTGGAGTGACATCTTGGAGTGACGTCTCAAGGATGGCGCTGCCTAGAGGGGGACGTTGCAGAATTCTCAGAGTCAAATTGTTTCGTTGTTCATTTTAATTTGTTTTGTTTGTTGTTTTGTTTGTTCATGTTTTGCAGTATGCTCGTCTATGACCGGTCGACCCTACTACAGCTATGAGATTGGAGTCTGAAACTGAACACGCTCGACTCCTATCCTGAGCTAATATGCTATGGTACCTCAATGCTAGCTGCACCCCGGATAACAATATGCCCAGGCTGAGTTCTCAGAGTCTCTGGTGCTTGGTTAGAAGTGGAAGGTTAACACTTCCGATCATAATGCTTGAAAATGTTCAGTACCTAAGAAACAAGATGGACAAGCTTTATGTTCGGATTGCAGCGCAGAGGGATCTACAAGACTGCTTCATGTGTTTCTGTGAATACACCCGACGAGGCGATTGCACCAGTTGGTGACACGGCCTTCATCCCCTGTGATCCCAAGTGCCTGAGTTGTCTTTCGGCCCCTTCCCACCTGGGCAGAAGAAACAATTCATTATTTCCATTTTATTTATTATCTGAGTCTGAACGATCTTTAATTTTGAAAAATATTTTATTTTGAAAAATGACCGGATTCTCTCAGTTACATGTCAGTCATTTGAGCAGTAAAAAGTAACCCACAAAAAGATGATACATGAACAAAGGCGAATTGGACTCGTTTCAAGCAATAGCAGGGATTTTGGGTAAAATTAAGCCTGAGCTTTTATTCTCCCAGCTGGTGCACCATCACCTGCATTTTTTTATTATATATATATATATATATATATATATATATATATATATATATATATATATATATATATATATATATATATTTTTTTTTTTTTTTTTTTTTTTTTTTTTTTTTAGAAAAGTTCAAGTTCTCCTTCCCAACCAACTTTATTTCAGATGTTGAAAACTAACATTCATGGAGTGCTTATTATTATTATTATTATTATTAGTAGTAGTAGTAGTAGTAGTAGTAGTAGTAGTATTAATAATAATAATAATAAATTATATAATTAATAATAATAATAATAATAATAATTTATATAAATAAATTATATTTACAATATAACCAATCTATCACACACACACACACACACACACACACACACACACACACCCCGATCCACGGTAAAATTGTCAAGCGTTGTCAGGTCAGGTCAGGTATGAGGGCATGTGCCCGGACGGCACTTTGCTGCATCCACCAGCCACCTCCACTCATCCGGCCATCTCCTGGCGATCGACGAGGCCTGCGCAGGGCCCATACCTCCCAGCAGGGCAGCCCTCACCTGCGACAACCACATCGCACGCGGCTGTTCCTGCGATCGGCTCCAGCCCTTAGGATCCCGAACAGACAGGATCCAGTGTGCTGGGTCCGAAGGTGGGAAACGCGCCAAGTGCCCATAGTATCGCAGCTGACGGTTGCGGATCAAGCAGGTTACTCTTACCATCCCCACATCCCCAACCACCTTCTGGTTAGTAACAAAGTCCCACCAGCGGTATCCAGCGATGCAACGAAGGGAAGTCACAACGAAGGAGTCCAGTCGTCATCCAAGCTCAAACGTGAGCATCCATGTCTCACTCAAGTAGAGCAAGACAGGGAGCACAAGGGAGCGAAAGACTCGGGCTTTCGTCTGCCTGTTCAGATACCTCGACCGCCACATGGTCCTGTCCAGTGAGTTCATCGCCCCGTAGGCTAGGCCATGTTGACGATTGATCTCGGCCCTGCAATCAGTGGAACGATGGACCACGCTGCCAAGGTAAGTGAAAGACTCCACGATCTCTACTCTTTCATGACCCACAGCGATCGAGTCAACAGCAGTATCCAAGAGGTCGTCATAAGCCTGGATCTTGGTTTTGATCCAGGAGACTTGCAAACCAAGCGGTTCCGCCTCCTCATGCAGCGAACAGAGAGTCTTTGTCAGGGCATCTACCGTCCCCATGAAGATCACTGCATCGCATCATCAGCAAAGTCCAGATCAGTAATCCGAACCTCACCGAACGACACACCGCAGGCCGATTCACCCGAAACCGCTGCCATGATCCAGTCCATTGCAGTACTGAGGAGAATGGGGGCCAGAACACACCCCTATCAGCCGGACCAGAGCCAACGGGATCCCACATAGACGAAGTATGCCCCAGAGGGCCTCCCTATCCACCAAGTCGAACGCCTTGCAAAAGTCTAAATAGGTGGCAAGGAACCCCCTATCAATCTCCCGCAAGCGCTCAGATAGGACGCGGAGCGCCATGATGCAGTCAACAGTAGACCTCTTCGGTGTAAACCCAGACTGTTCAGGTCGCTGGTGTGCTAGAAGCTGCTGTCAGATCCTGTCCAGTAGAATCCGTGTGAAGACCTTGCACGGAACTGAGAGGAGAGTAACCCCCCAGTAACTGTTGCATTCTCGGGTATCACCATTCCCCTTCCAGATCAGGACAATGATGCCCCGTTTCCAGTCAGTTGGGATGACACCAGTGCTCCACACGGAGCACATGAGAACGAACAGCCACCTAAGGACTGCCTCACCGCCTGCCTGAGCCCCTTCTTGTTTGTGATGGTAATGGACAGGCTGACAGACGAGGTTAGATAAGAATCTCCATGGACTATGATGTTTGCAGATGACATTGTGATCTGTAGTCTGAGCAGAGAACAAGTAGAGGAAAATCTAGAGAGGTGGAGGTATGCCCTGGAAAGGAGAGGAATGAAAGTTAGCCTCAGTAAGTCAGAATACATGTGTGTGAATGAGAAGGACACAGGAGAAACAGTGATATTACAGGGAGCAGGATTTTAAGTACTTAGGCTCAACAATCCAGAGCAATGGAGAGTGTGGAAAAGAAGCGTGTGCAGGCAGGTTGGAATGGTTGGAGAAAAGTGTCCGGTGGGTTGTGTGATAGGAAGGTATCGGCAAGAATGAAAGGAAAAGTGTACAAGACGGTGATGAGGCCAGCGATGTTGTATGGTTTAGAAACAGTGGCGGTAAGGAAAAGACAGGAAGTAGAGCTGGACGTAGTGGAGATGAAAATGTTGAGGTTCTCTCTGGGAATAACAAGGATGGATAGGATCAGAAATGAGCACATCAGAGGGACAGCCCATGTAAGATGTTTTGGAGACAAAGTCAGAGAGGCTAGATTGAGATGGTTTGGACATGTACAGAGGAGGGATAGTGAATATATTGTCAGTAGGATGCTAAGATTGGAACTACCAGGCAGAAGGCTGAGAGGAAGACCAAATAGAAGATTCATGGATGTGGCGAAGGAAGACATGAAGGTTGTTGGAGTAAGAGAAGAAGATGCAGAGGACAGGGTGAGATGGAGGCAGATGATTTGCTGTGGCGACCCCTGAAGGGAAAAGCCGACAGGAAAAGAAGAAGAAGAAGAAGAAGAGGTGCAACCTCCCCAGTCCGGCACCTCGTGGTCAGGCAACACCTGTGGTTCAGCATAATTTTAATGTGCCGGACGGCCACTAGGACGTGGTTGCGCTGTTCTCTGTGGTTCGGAGCACAGGCTTTATGGGTCATCCGAGGTCAGTACATCGTCCGGACTTACTGCGTGTTTATTTTTGCAGATTAATCATTAAACCCAGTAAAAATTCCTCAGTGAGATGAACAATACCCCTGACTCATGGCCATGGGGGAGGGGAGGTGGGTGAGGCCAGATATTCCTACGTGACCTACAATCTTCTTCGTTTGTTATATTTCCTTTACAATCTGCCTTATAGAAATGGAAGATTACATTTCCAAGCTGAGTAAATTTGTATATCTGGACTTTCAATCAAAACAAGAGGAAAAAATTAAAGGAAGAGCGACAGTTGTAATAAATTTTAAGCTCAAATGAAATATGTGTCAGATGTTTGTCTAAAAATATAAGATATGAGATATAAAGCAGAACACATTGTCGGTTGTCAATCAAATGATGAATAATATACTATTCTGAGTTAATTTATATTTGTAAATATTACTCTGACAGAGTTAGTGCCTCACCTCACGTCACTGATGTTGATGACTCTGCATGCTTTTCATGTCTCAGTGCTATTTGTCTGCAATGCTGTTATACAGTAAGTCAGTACACTCTCACTGCAGCTGTGATAGAAGGCTCTGAGCAGCTCTGGTGGCAGTCTGTTCTTTTCATGTTTTAATAATAGGTAGAGCCATTGTTGTGCCTTCGTCACTAGGGCAGTGGATTTGGTTTATCATGTCAGGTCTCTTAAAATTCTTAGCCACAGCTCCCTGTTTAACAGTTGAATCATTACTTGATTTTCTCTTTTCGAATAACCAACAGAAAAATTTGACTTGAAATAATCTTTTCAAATATTTGCTTTTTATTTATAACGGGCAATCAAATTCACAGTGCTGTTTGTATTGTGCATATACGTACATGTAGCCTTTCAGGGCTCCTGCAGCGGCACTGGAACCCAGTCGTATCGGCACTTGCCCTTCCATTGGATCCTTCCGGTGGCGCCGAGACAGGGGGGGGGACTTGCTGCTTGGGTAACAGCCTGTCCCTCATTACTCCCTACCCGGGCTCTGCGCACTGGGGAGTATCACCAGTCGGGATACTGGCCAGAGCTCAGCCATAGTCCTTCGGGACTGACGGAGGCCTACGCGCGCAGCCTTTCAGGAAAATAAACACTCATTCTGTTGTGCAAGATTTAATTCCCGTTTATTAGAAGTACATGTTTATTCTTTCACTGTAATCAGTAATGTCATGTGACTAATGCCTTTCCTGTACTATGACTTTGGAATGGGTCCAGCATCACTATATGATTTAGCGCTACAGTTTCTTAGCTTAATGCGTTTATGGCTAATCAAAGTGGCTCTGAGACCATTTTCTCATTAGTCACCTGGAGCTTTTAATAACACATTAACGTGTAAAACAGGACGGAGATACACAACACTCGGCCTCAACACAAATACACTTGTACAATAATCTGTTGGACAAGAAACCATAAATAAACCTATAACATTGTCAGATTTTCACACAAGTCCTAAAGTCCGAAGAAAAAAAGAACCCAATTTAACAAATGGGACAAAATTAGTATACTTGTTTACTTATCTATTGAGGGAAATAATCCAATTTTGTTTATCAGTGAAGGACAATATGATATGAACCTCTTGGATTATAAGTTAAATTGGTAAGTGAAATTAGAGTCTATTTTTTCAGTCAATTTGACAACAATCTTGAGTGAATGAGCACCCTATTTTATTTAAGCAACAAGGAACTCAAAGTCTGACCTTCATAACATATTCATATTACTTAATTGCAGCTCAAACTAATTAGATTTGTGAGTACCTCTGAAAAAATAGTTTTTGATGCTCATCAGGCTGCCATGTTTACAGAACTTTGTCTAAAGTCTGTGAAACTTCAGCATTAGACAGATGGAGGAAATTCACAACCAACAAAGAGCACAAAGAACAAGGTGTGGAATAGTCCAGGATGTCAAAAAGGAATACTTTGCAAACTTTCATCAAATAAAGGTCTCTCTTACATTGTCTAATGATAATGGCCATGAGCACACCGTCAGGAGAAATTTGAACATCAGTGGTGTACAAACAGCAAGAATAACACTGCTGCCCTTTTAGTTTATTAAAAGGCATTGATGACAAGCCAGACAGCTGTTGGAAAAATGTTGTGGATGGATAAGACTAAAATTTAATTTATTTGCTTTAAATTTGTAGCTCAATGGTTGGCAAAGAAAACATAGCATTCAAGAATATGAATCTTATTCAATCTGTGAAACACAGTAGGAGTATCATGGTCAAGTTGTTTTGTTGCATCTGGGTCAGGACAAATTGTCAGTTTGTTAGGCAATGGTCAATAAGAATGGGCCTTCACCACTCCTCTCCTCTGTTACTGAGCATTGGGCCTCCTAAGCCTGTGTGTTGAGTAAGAATGACAGAGGGCACCACAGTGTTGGGGTGCATTACTGATGGGGATGAGTTTTGTTGTAGAACAGTACGCAAAGAATAATGTGGCACTTAGCATTAGAAACAAGCAAACAAACCAAACAAACAGGAAAAACTAATAATTGATTTCAGGGACAAAGCAAGCTGATCACATCTTTGAAGATGTCAGTTGGATAATAAATACAAAGTCAATACTTCAAGCACAACAGTGACCTCACTTCCTGAGAACTCTCAGGAAAGATAGTCTAGCACAAAGACTTCTAAATTCTTTTTATTGCTGTATTAAAAGTGCCCTGCCATATGGAATACTCCTATCATACATCAATGGATCTGAACTAGACCCCCCCCCCAAATAAAAAAGGCTGTGAAAAGAGTCATTAAGTATAGCTGTAGGTGTGACCGTAAGTGTACCTGTAGTCAAGGAAATAAGTGTAGCTGTACGTGGGGCTGTAGGTGTATGTTTATGCAGGGCTGTATGTGTGGCTGCATGTGTAGTTGTGGCAATATGTTTAGTTTAAAGTGTAGTTCCTTACTGGGCTTTAAGTGTGATTGTAAGTGTAGGCAGGTCTATGGGTGGGTTTGTAAGTGTAGCTGTAGGTATGGTTCTAAGTGTATCCGAAGGCAGGGCTGTAGGTGTGGTTGTAAGTGTAACTGTATCCAGGGCTGTATGGGTGGCTATACATGTAGCTGTAGGCAGATATGTTTAGTTTTAAGTTTAAGTCTATGCATGGCTTTAAGTGTGGCTGTACACATAGTTGAAGGTAGGGTTATAGGTAAGGCTGTATGTGCAGCTGTAGCTGTAGTTAAAGTGCCCTCTATGTGACAGAAGATCAACAGGTGGATTGCTGCAGCCTCTGCTGTAAAGTGCAGTCTGTATCGGTTCATCGTGGTGGAGATGGAGCTGAGCCACAAAGCAAAGCTCTCAATTTACCAGACCAATCTATGTTTCAACCCTCACCTATGGTCACGAGCTTTGACTAGTGACCAAAAGAACAAGATCGCATATATAAGCGGATGAAATGAGCTTCCTTCACAGTTTGGCAGGACTCTCCCTTAGAGATAAGGTGAGACGTTCAGCCATCCGGCAGGATCTCAGAGTAGAACTGCTGCTCCTCCACATTGAGAGGAGCCAGTTGAGGTGGCATTTGGTCAGAATCTAAATTGAAATCTCTAGTGTGATATTTTGGGCATGTCTACCAGAAAGAGGCCCAGGATTGCCCTAGAACATACTGGAGGGATTAGATCTCTCAGCCAGTTTTGGAATGTCTTGGTGTCTCTCCCCCCCCAGTAAGAGCTGTAAGAGGAAGTGGCTGGGGAGTCTTATTTCTTAGGCTTCTGCCTCCACAACCCAGCCCCAGATTAATCGGAGGAAGATGATGATGATGATGATGATGATGATGAGGAGGAGGAGGAGGAGGAGGATGAGGAGAAGGAAGACTCCATGTGGGGTTTCAAATGTGGTGGTAAGTCAAGGGTGTAGGATGGTCTGACCGTGGGGACTGCACATCTTGGTTGACCGAAACTCGAGTCCCAGAGCCTATAGGCCTGTAGAGAAACACAACAACAAATTGAACACCAGACTGTTTTAATTACATACATAATTTGGGTCATAATTAAAATTGGCATAGAGGTCTTATAAATGTAAAAGTTTTTGATCTATTATGTTATTTTATGTTATATTTTATGTTATATTATGATATTATCTATAATGATCTATTCAAAGGCACAAACAAATATTAATACATAATACACAAAGACATACTATAAATTTTATAATAAATATAGTGTGTGTGTGTGTGTGTGTGTGTGTGTGTGTGTGTGTGTGTGTGTGTGTGTTTATTTTATTTTTTTATTTTCCTTTTGGCTGTTCCCTTTCTCTCTGGGGTCGCCACAGCGAATCATCGCATGTTTGATTTGGCATAGATAATATAATATAATATCTTCTTCTTTTCCTTTCGGCTTTTCCCTTCAGGGGTCGCCACAGCGAATCATAAGATAAGATAAGATAAGATAAGATACAGCTTTATTAATCTCACAATGGAGAAATTCACTGTTACAGGCTCTTGAGGTACCATCAGTAGGGGGTGCAAAAATAGATACATATACAAACATACACACATACATATATATTACTAAGTAAGTAATAAATAGATACATAAATAGTATAAATTAATAAACAATAAAAGAAAAGAAGGGAGCAACTTTGTGGATTGGCCTATATTCAAGTGTACATGTATCTGAGGGCAGAGTAGATGGGATGATATGGTTCACAGTCAGTGGGGTAGATGTGGTTGATTAAAGTGGGCGGGGTTTTTATTTCACATAACCGGTATTTTCACAGACAGTTACAAAGTGGCGTTGTACAGTCTGACAGCGGTGGGAATGAACGACCTGCGGTAGCGCTCCTTCCTGCACTGAGGATGTCTCAGTCGTCCACTGAAGGAGCTACTCAGCTCCTCTACAGTCTGGTGCAGTGGGTGAGAGCTGTTGACCATGATGGATGTGAGCTTTGCTACCATCCTCCTCTCACTCACCACCTCCACAGAGTCCAGTAGGCAGCCTAGGACAGAGCTGGCCCTCCTGACCAGCTTGTTCAGTCTCTTTCTGTCCCGCTCTGTGCTGCCCGGGGCCCAGCAGATGGCAGCGTAGAGGATTGCAGAGGCTACCACAGAGTCATAAAAAGTTCTGAGCCAAGGTCTGCATACGCCGAAGGACCTGAGTCTCCTCAGAAGGTGGAGGCGACTCTGGCCCTTCTTGTACAGGGCGTTGATGTTGTGGGACCAGTCCACTTTATTGTTATCTGCCTTCATCTCACCCTATCCTCTGCATCTTCTTCTCTAACACCAACTGCCTTTGTGCCCTCCTTCACCATGTCCATGAATCGTCTCTTTGGTCTTCCTCTCGACCTTCTGCCTGGTAGTTCCAACCTCAGCATCTTACTATGTGTGTGTGTGTGTGTGTGTGTGTGTGTGTGTGTGTGTGTGTGTGTGTGTTTATTGGTAGTTAATTATTATGGAAATAATTTCATAACCTCATCTGTCTGAACCTCTTCTCATGTTGCTAGTTTTAGTCACAACTTCACACCCAGAGAGTCAGAGAGAATCACAATTCTAAATGGGTGTATCACAAAGGACAATTAATGTAAAGTCAGTAAAGGTCAGATAATGTCACCATGACCACACACACACACACACACACACACACACACACACACACACACACACACACACACACACACACACACACACACACACAGTGAGAGAGAGAGAGCGAGAGAAAGAGAGAGAGAGAGAGAGAGAGAGAGAGAGAGAGAGAGAGAGACCCCCATCTGCTGTATTAGTACAGATGTAAAATGCAGTAAATAGTAAAGGAGACAGACAGCAGTGAGCATGAAAGAGAACTATTTACAGATAGAACTGTAATGTTTATGTAATTCTGCCCTCGTTGCTACTCATGTTTCAATGCTACATAAAAATTATCAGTATCAGTTATGGTATACTTTTGTCATTAATAATAAAGTATTTAATAAAAAAGTTAGTATTTTAGATTAACATAATTCTAATGATATAATGCACTACTCTCGTGAAAATTTTACAGTCAAATACAACAATAGTATATAATCAGAGCAAACAGTGTTGGTCTTGGTTATCTCCAGATTCACAGAATGTTTTGAAAACATGGCATAAGTGGCTTTGACTGCTGGCTGAATATAAATTTTAAATAATAGATAATTTGATGTAATATACTAGTCATCCATTTGGGGTACTCAAGTTTTTACAGAACATATCCTATGAACAGTAAATGCTAGCTAACTAGTTCACTAATGTAATGGAATAGCATGCTAAGCCATATGACGTTTACAAATTATATATTAGAGGGTCATTATCTACATTCAAATGAGTACATCAGAGGGACAGCACATGGAAGAGGTTTTGAAAACAAAGTCAGAGAGGCTCGATTGAGATGGTTTGGACATGTACAGAGGCGGGATACTGAGTATATTGGTAGTAGGATGCTGAGGTTGGAACTACCAGGCAGAAGGCCTAGAGGAAGACCAAAGAGTACACTGGAAGCTGTAGTCATGAACCTGCACACAAGCGGCTCAGGACATGTGGTCGTTCTTCACTGGACAGAGACAGCAGTGGAGTCCGGCAGCCTTCTGAGTGACCGCGCAGCCCTCTTTAGGATCGCTCTGCTCGCCGCCTTAGAATGAGGAAGGGGCTAGAAAAGGTGCCCCACATAGTCTGTCTCACCTCACCATGGTCAGCATACCACGGCAGGCAGGGGTCACTTTAATCGGTCGAGACACAAGAAAAAAATAAAACAAAGGCACTCACCGTAGCAGCATGGAAGGTAAGAACCCTGATTGATAACGTAAAAGCAGACAGACTCGAAAGATGGACTGCACTTGTGGCCAGAGAATTGGCTCGCTACAATGTTGACATCGCCGCTCTCAGCGAGACACGCCTTGCAGATGTAGGCCAACTTACAGAAATTGGCGGTGGCTATACTTTATTCTGGAGTGGTCGTAGCAGTGAAGTGAGGCGTGAGGCAGGTGTTGGGTTCACCATCAAATCCACCCTTGTGCAGAAACTAGCAAGCATCCCTGTGGGTCTCAATCACCGTCTGATGACAATGCAGCTCCCATTTGGAAAGAAAAGTGCAACCATCATCAGTGTCTATGCTCCAACCATGACACATCCTGAAGAGGTCAGGGATGGGTTTTATGAGGAACTTGACTCTCTTATAGCCTCAATAAGGTCCGAGAAGCTTATTATCCTTGGCGATTTTAAAGCTCGAGTCGGGGCCGACCATCACACCTGGCACAAGGTACTAGGAAAACATGATATTGGAAACTGCAACAGCAACAGTCACCTCCTCCTTAGCATTGGCATCTGATTGATTATGTCATTGTCAGGGCAAGGGACAGAGAGGACGTTAGACTAACCAAGGCTATGTGCAGTGCCGACTGCTGGACAGACCACCGCCTGATCATCTCAAAGATGAACCTTCAAACTCAGGCTAGGAGGAGACCATAAGGCCAGAAAGTCGCAAAGAAATTAAATGTCATGAAACTTAAAGACCCAAAAAAGGTGCGTGACTTTCAGGAACACATACACAGCCAACTGGCAGACCTCCAGCCCAACCAATCATGTATCGAAGATCAGTGGGGCAACCTTCAGGGATGCTACTTATTCTGCTGCCCTACAATGCTTAGGCTCAATCATCAGAAACCACCAGGACTGGTTCGATGAAAATGACCCAGCAATTCAGGAGCTCCTAGTCAAGAAGCACCGCCTTCTGTGGGCTCATCAGAATAACCCTACTAGCACGATAAAAAAAGCAGCATACACAAACATCCGCAGCACAGTACAAACAAAACTACGCCATATGCAAGACTCCTGGCTCAGTGCTAAGGCCGACGAGATCCAAAGCTTTGCTGACAGGCACGACACGAAGAGGTTCTATGACGCCCTGAAGGCAGTTTATGGACCTCGGTCCTCTGCGTCATGCCCGCTCCTTAGTGCTGATGGTTCTACCCTTCTGAAATTAAAAATTAATTTTTTTTTTTAATTTTCAGCCTTACCATTAGCACCAAGAAGACCAAAGTGATGTTCCAGCCAGCTCCAGGGAACCAGTATCGTGAGCCACAGACACAGGTAAATGGACAGACTCTTCAGGCAGTGGAGAAATTGATCTACTTGGGCAGCACTCTTTCCCGTAGTGCGACCATTGATGCTGAGGTCAACAACAGAATCGCCAAAGCAAGTAGCGTCTTCGGAAGACTCAGGAAAAATGTCTGGGGGAGGAGAGAGATCAGCATTACAACAAAGCTGAAAGTCTACCGTGCAATCGTCTTTGCCACATTACTTTATGGCTGTGAAACTTGGACACTATATAGAAGGCACGAGCGGCAGATTAACCACTTCCACCTCAAGTGTCTTCTCAGCCTCCTTCACATCCGCTGGCAAGACAAAGTACCTAACACAGAGGTTCTGAAGCAGGCAGATATTCCAAGTGCCACCACCACCATGCATAAGACTCAGTTGAGATGGGCAGATCATGTCTCCCGCATGTCAGATGACCGCATCCCGAAACAGCTCTTCTACGGAGAACTCACTGAAGGGAAGTGCAAGGCTGGAGGGCAGAAGAAACGTTTCAAGAACAATCTGATGGTCAACCTCAAAGCCTTTTCAATTGACATCGAATCATGGGAGAGGCTTGCTGTCGACCGCTCTTCCTGGCGCTGCGTAATTTCGTCAGGAGCCCAAAGAGCAGAGGAACAACGTGTCCAGCAAGCTGAACAGAAATGCCAACTTCGGAAGGACAGAGCAGCTAGAACCAAAAACACAGCTCCTACTCACTCCTGCCTTACTTGTGGGAGAGGCTTTCTTGCCAGGATTGGGCTTGTCAGTCATATCCGGTCACATAAGTCCAGCACGAATACCTAAAGTGATGCCTGTGATCATACTTGAAGACGAGTGACGAACGAACTATGTATATGTATTATTGTATATGTATCTATTTTGTACCCCCTAGTTTCCTACTTTACTTCAAGAGCACACACAACCATTGTAAGCACTGATAATTTTAATTTACAATAAAATACTTGTAAGCTTCCATTGATTTGTTAGCTTTTAACTCTTTGCCAGTAAATTGAGATGGGCCGTGGACAAGATATGTACAAAGTTCCAAGTAGGCAAAAGCCGGAAGGGAAGAATGGTTGCATTCTAACACATTCCTAAACATCGACTGCGACATTAGATATAGATCAGCAATCCCCAACTGCTTTATTTTACTCAGATACCCCGCCTTCTGGTCACCTGTCAGATGATTGACAACGTCTGACAATATTATAGTGTCATTGCTTTTGCCTTCGACACTCTCGCATATTTTGCTTTCGCTGTCATCATCGGCTGTTGATTAAGTCATGCTGAATCGTGTTATTAAATAAATAAATTAGTGAATCGTGTGTGTGTGTGTGTGTGTGTGTGTGTGTGTGTGTGTGTGTGTGTGTGTGTGTGTGTGTGTGTGTGTGTGTGTGTGTGTGTATTCTGGATTACGCTTGCCGTCCAAGATGGCGCATGAAGGTATCGGGATCATGTGACTGCAAAAAAAAGAGGTTAGCTAAGAAGAAGTGGGACAGAGAGAAGACCGAAGAGAGTAAACAGAAGTACAGGGAGACACAGTGTAAGACGAAGGTAGCGGTGTCAACGGCCAAACAGAAAGCGTATGATGACTTGAATGCTAGGTTGGACAGTAAGGAAAGAGAAAATGATTTATATAGGTTGACACAGCAAAGAAAAAGAGATGGGAAGTACATGCAGCAGGTTAGAGTGATTAAGAACAGAGTGGGAAATATATTGATTGATGACAGGAGTGTCGTGGGAAGATGGAAAGAGTACTTTGAAGAGCTGATGAATGAGGAAAATGAGAGAGAGAAGAAAAAAAGAGTAGAAGAGGTGACTGTTGAGGACCAGGAAGTAGTGAAGAGTAATAAGGGTGAAGTGAGGAAGGCATTGAAGAGGATGAAGAGTGGAAAGACAGTTAGGCCTGATGACATACCGGTGGAGGTATGGAAGTGTCTAGGAGAGGTAAGCGGTAGATTTGCTGACAAGAACATTCAAAATGATCTTCGAGAGTGAGAGGATGCCGGAGGAATGGAGAAGTGTGCTGGTGCCCATTTTTAAGAACAACGGAGACGTGCAGAGTTGTGGCAATTACAGAGGGATAAAGTTGATGAGCCATACGATGAAGTTATGGGAAAGAATAGTGGAAGCTAGACTAAGGGCAGAGGTCAACATTTGTGAACAACAGTTTGGTTTCATGCCAAGAAAGAGCACCATAGATGCAGTGTTTGCTTTGAGAATGCTAATAGAGAAGTACAGAGAATGTCAGAGGGAGTTGCATTGTGCCTTTGTGGATCAGGAGAAAGCATATGACAGGGTGCCAAGAGAGGAACTGTGGTGTTGCATGAGGAAGTCTGGAGTGGCAGAGGAGTATATTAGAGTGGTGGAGGACATGTATGAGAGATGTAAAACAGTGGTGAGGTGTGCTGTCAGTGTGACAGAAGAGTTCAAGGTGGAGGTGGGACTGCATCACAAGTCAGCTTTGAGCCCCTTCTTGTTTGCTATGGTGATGGACAGGGTGACAGGCGAGGTTAGACAAGAATCATGCTTATTACTGTCACCAAACAGCACGAAGGTTCTAGATTCAAATTTCCTGGTCAATTGAGGTTATTTCATGTGGTATTTCCATGTTCCCACATGTACATTAGGTTAAGGGTGTACTCTAAACCACCCATAGGTGTGATTGTGAATAGTTTGTGCCTTGTTAAGAGTGCAACACCAACACACTCACCTGAACTCAGCTGGGATTGGTACCACCCTCTCTGCAACCATGATGCAAAAGAAAATTACATACAGTGGTACCTCACCTTACGAAATTAATCTGTTCCAGAGCCTTTTTCTTAACCTGGATTTTTCGTAAACTGAACCACATTTTACATGTAAAACGTGTGATTCGTTCCAAGGCACCCAATACTTCCCCCTCAACCCTTTAAAAATTATAAAAGCATACCTTTTAAGACCTTTGTCTGCTTCAATATCATGCCGATGGTATCAAGATTGGCCATATCCCTTTGCGATATCATTAAAGCCCATTTCTTATTCTCACTCGCACTGGAAATTACACGTACGTGTGTGTGTGTATATGTGTGTGTGTGTGTGTGTGTGTGTGTGTGTGTGTGTGTGTGTGTGTGTGTGTGTGTGTGTGTGTGTGTGTGTGTGTGCACGCGCATGTGTTGACCATTTCTTCTTAGCAGAGTTAATCTTACAAATGTTATGAAAGGTTTAAGCCTGAGTCAAGAAATAAAGTATGAAACAACAGTAACTCTGTCCTTTACACAAAAAGCATTATGGGAGCTGCAGCTCCATAATAGCCAATGGGAGGGAGCTGCATCATCCCTTCTAGCCAGTGAGAGGCCAGCAGGATGGGATGTTTGAACGTCATTGATGGGAGAGCAGCTCATGCATTGTTTGAAGGTTTGAATGGCGCCTTTTAATGTTTGAATGACGCGTTTGAATGTTTGAATGGTGCGTTGGTGCATTTCATAGGAGAACTTGTTTCGTATACAGAGACAAAAAATTTTGGAAAATGTTTTTCGTAACCTGGATTTTTCGTTTGCTGAGCCTATTGTAAGGTGAGGTACCACTGTATATAGATGAATTTTGAAGGATATGAACATTCAGAGGAACTCAGCACGTCTCTATAAAGTTTCTAAATTAATGTATATGCACTCCAGTGTTGTTTCTCTCTATATCTCTCACAATCAATACACTTGGGTGTGTGTGGGGGGGGTGGGGGTGGTGAAAAGCATCTCGCTATTAATGAGTATCAAACTTGGATCAGTGAAATGATGACATACTTACAATAACAGACACACTATACACACACACAGAGAGAGAGAGAGAGAGAGATAGAGAGAGAGAGAGAGAGAGGGAGAGAGAGAGCGAGAGAGAGAGCGAGAGAGAGAGAGAGAGAGAGAGAGAGAGAGAGAGACTTTAAAACAGTAAATGTTGGCTGTGTTGCATCTTCCTCCACCTGAATCTGATTTATATATGAATGAACATTGAACACATGACGGTAAAATGAAATGATTTAGTACAATTCAACTTGGGATGTCACCCAAGTATTTAGAACTCAGAGCATCCCTCAGTTCCCTCGGTAGATGAATTTGAATAATAATTTTATTGTACTGAGTTCTCTCTGCTCTCTTTGTTCTGTGGTTTTGCATGCTGTCTGAGTTCTCTATGTTAATAATTTTCTGATTTCTAGATGCTGTGTGATTTTGTGTTTGAAAAGAGTGTCAGACAGAGTGATGAGTCTCAAGTTAGAAATTGAAGGTGTGGTGTTCAATATTGTTAGTGTTTATGCCCCACTGGCAGGATGTGAGCTAGAAGAGAAGGAAAGATTCTAGAATGAGTTATATGAAGTGAGGCAGAGTACCCCCAGAGGTGAAAGAGTGGTCATTGGGGCAGACTTCAATGGACATGTTGGTGCAGGAAACAGGGGGGACGAGGAAGTGATGGGCAGGTTTGGAATCCAGGACAGGAACACAGAAGGACAAATGTTGGTAGATTTTGCAAAAAGGATGGAAATTATTGTGGTAAATACTTTCTTCCAGAAGAGAGAGGAGCATGGGGTGACTTATAAAGGTGGAGATAGGAGCACACAAGTAGACTACATCCTGTGCAGGCAATGTAATTTGAAAGAAGTCAGTGACTGCAAAGTAGTAGTGGGTAGTAGTACTGGAGGTAGCAGAAATGAAAATGTTGAGGTTCTCTTTGGAAGTAACGAGGATGGATAGGATCAGGAATGAGCACATCAGAGGGACTGCACATATAAAACGTTTTGGAGACAAAGTCAGAGAGGCTAGATTGAGATGGTTTGGACATGTACAGAGGAGAGATAGTGAGTATATTGGTAGTAGGATGCTAAGGTTGGAACTACCGGGCAGAAGGCCAAGAAGAAGACCAAAGAGACGATTCATGGATGTGGTGAAGGAGGACATGAAGGTAGTTGGTGTAAGAGAAGAAGATGCAGAGGATAGGGTGAGATAGAGGCAGATGGTTTGCTGTGGCGACCCCTGACGGGAAAAGCTGAAAGGAAAAGAAGAAGAAGAAGAAGAAGAAGAGAAGGAGATGAAGATATGATGATGATTTCCTTTTGGCTTTTCCCTTTTTTCAGGGGTCACCACAGCAAATGATTTGCACGTTTGATTTGGCATGTTTTTACGTATACACACACACACACACACACACACACACACACACACACACACACACACACACACACAGTGGTACCTCACACCTTACAAAATTAATCCGTTCCAGAAGCAGTTTCGTAACCTGGATTTTTCGTAAGAAGAACCGCATTTTACTTTGTATTTTATTTGTGAAAAGCATCATTCGTTCCAAGGCCTCCAATACTACCCCCTAAACTCTTTAAAAATTATAAAGGCATACCTTCTGAGGTACTTACTTCATGTTGACCATGCCTTCTTAGCAGAGTTATAATCTTACAAATGCTTATGCAAGGTTAAAAGCCTGAGCCAAAAAATAAAATTGCAATGAGCACACTTGAAAAACTCATGAAACAACAGTAACTCTGTCTTTTACACAAAAAGCATCATTGGTATTATGGAGATACAGCTCCATAATAACCAATGGGAGGGAGCTGTGTCATCCCTCCTAGCCAATGGGGGGGCCAGTGGGGTACATATACATATAGAACGACAAAGCGAATACTACACAAACAGTAATCCTGATCCTTCTGCTCTCTGAATTCTGTGATCTGTCCTGATGTGCTACTACTGGTTAGAGTTCTGATCTTTGAAGCTCCTCCTTCCTGCTCCATATGAACCTAAATATCCACTCAGAACCTGTGAAGATGACTTTAAACTGTTGGTGATATAAACTCTTTTACTGTAATGATTTAGGACTACAATTCCCTTTGTAGCAACAACTGGATTTCATGTTAAATCTATATTGATTTTTACGCTACGTGGTTTCATCCAAATGAGGACAGGTTTCCCTTTTAAGTCTGGTTCCTGTCAAGGTTTGCTGCATTCTCGACTAACTGTAGCTTGTTTATGCTCCTATTAAAACATCCAGGCAGTAGCACATTACAATAATCTAATCTTGTTTGGTTCGACAGAACCCATGCCTTTGGCTGCCACACAACTCACACTGTACCTGACTACTATAGCCCCTCCCACAGCTGGTGGGTCCATGGGAGGGTGGACCCATGTCTCCTTTTCAGGCTACCCGGCAGGGCTTCATGGGCAGAAGCACGACCATCAGGTGCTCACCTTCAAGCCCCTCCCCCAGGCCTGGCTTCGGGGGGATGACCCTGGTGACTTGTGTCCAGGCAAGAGAAACCATGTCCTTATCTCACCTAGTGATGAGCTGGCTCTGAAGGTGGAGAGGCCACCCTCCAAATCTGGCAGACCCAAGTGTGTAGTTCGTGTTTCGTGGAAATGTTTGGCAAAATCTCCTGTCAGATGGGCCTTTAACTCAAACTTCCAGCAGGGCTACAATCACATCCCGAAGGAGGCGGGTAACATGGAATCCAAAAGGGCCATGTTTTGTGCCTACATTATTTAGGCAGCAGCACGTAGCTGGCGAAGACAACAAGCAGGAAGTGGATCTCTTTGATACAAAATCTGTTTATCTTATAATCTCTCTCTCTCTCTCTCTCTCTCCCTCTCTCTCCCTCTCGCGCTCTCTCTCTCATGACTCATTCATATTGACAGCCACTTTCTTCAATCCACTTAAGCATGAGTGTGTAATTTGTTGTATTTAATTGGTTCTGTGTGAATCGATCGTGTCCATCAGTATCAGTGGTGTAATTGGATGAGGTCAGTATACAAAAAAATAAAATAAAAATCATGGAGACCAGTGTCAGAGGAGAACAATGATACAATACAATGGATTAAAACAGATCATCTGTAGGCTTTTTCATTATCAAAGAGATGGTGATGTGAAGTGACAGCAGCACTCTGGAGAAAAGACAAGCTTTACTGCTGGAAACATTTTCATCTCTGTTTTATCTTCAACTGAATCTGCAGTGCTGAGGTTAAACGTAGCCGAAATGATTGTTTTTACTGTACGTGTTCTGTGCTTTATGTTTAAACACATTACTACAGTAAGACACATGCTGTCTGTTTGCATCATGAAAATGTATATTAAAAAGTTTTATCATAATTAAACATAACTTTGTAGTGAGCATTAAAAGGTTTAAAATGGATCCAAGGTTGCCTAAAATATTCCTGCAAAAATGGTCTAAATAATTCTGACAGAACTACACAGAAACCCTTACACCGTGATGTTTTTATAACAGTGGTCTCAAAAATATCTTATAAATAGGAAAATAATTCCAATAAAAGGTTAGTAGGACAATTAAACTGAATATGAAATTTAACTGGGAGCCAGTGAAACTGCTGGACAACAGGAGTGATGTGGTGGATGGAGGGGTGGCTAGTGATGATACAGGCAGCTGAATTCTGGACAAGTTGAAGTTCAGGGAGAGATTTTTGAGGGAGACTAAAGAGAAGTGAGTTACAATAACCCAGATGGGATGTGACAAGGCTGTGGACAATAATAGCAGTGGTGTGCGGGGACTTCATAGATGATTAATATTGTGTAGGTGGAAGTGTTGTCAATCAAGTATTAACAAGGTCTATCTGCCATTTAATTCAAATGGCAGATAGGCCTTATTAACTCTCGGTTGATTGTATTCAGAATGGGTGTTGTAATTGATGTGAGACTTCAAAGCAATAATGCTATTAATGATAATACTCAGACTTGTGACCTGAGGGCAGGGGGAGAAGAAGAGTTGTCAATTATGACAGAAAAACTGATCAAAATCGATTTTGGGGAGCATAGATTTGGAACCAATGAGGAGAGCCCCTTCTACTTCAGTCACCACCTTATGGTGGAGGAGTTTGCGTGACCTAATGATCCTAGGAGCTATGTTGTTGGAGGCATAATGTACCTGGTAGGGTCACCCAAGACAAACGGGTCCTGGCTGATGGTCCAGATGAAGTGTGGTTCAGAATACCCTTATGCGAAATAAAAAGAAAATAATCACATAGTTTCCCTTGCCTAGATGTGGGTCACCAGGGTCCCCTCCTGTAGCCAGGCCTGGGGGAGGGGTTCGACGGTGAGTGCCTGGTGGTCAGGCTTCTGCCCATGGAACCCAGCTGGGCCCATCCCAAAAAGGAGACATGGGTCTGACCTTCCATGGGCCCACCACCTGTGGGAAGGGTTACAGGGGTCAGGTGCAATGTGAGTTGAGTGGCAGCGAAAGGCATGGGTTCTGTTGGACTGATCCTTGGTTACTGACTCTGACTCTTGGGACATGGATGTCACCTCTCTGGTGGGGAAGGAGCCTGAGCTGGTGTGTGAGATGGAGAGATACCGACTAGATATAGTCAGGCTCATCGCAACACATAGCTTGGGCTCTGGAATCACCCATCTCAAGAGAGGCTGGACCTTATTCCATTCAGGAGTTGCTCATGGGGAGAGGCGGCAAGCTGGAGCAGGCATCCTTGTTGCCTCGGTGCCCAAACATTTGGGTTCCCCTTGGTTGACAAAAGGGTAGCTTTCCGAAGGCAGGTCCGGACTGTTATTTGTGCTTATGTACCAAATGACAGTTCAGAGTACCCACCCTTCTTGGAGTCTTTAGGGGGTGTGTTGGAGAACGCTCCCTCAGGAGACTCACTCATTGTCTTGGGAGACTTCAATCCCCATGTGGTCAATGATAGTGTGACCTGGAAGAGTCTAATTGGTAGGTACGGCTCTTCAGTCTGAACCCGAATGATGTTTCATTGTTGTACTTCTCGTCACAGTTTGCTCGTCACAGTTTGTCTTTCACGAACACCATGTTTGAACATAAGGGTGTCCATAAGTGCACTTGGCACCAGGACACCCTAGGTCGCAGTTCGATGATTGACTTTGCAGTCATGTCACCAGACTTGCGGCCGCATGTTCTGGACACTCAGGTGACGATGGGAGCTTAGCTGTCTACTGATCACCACCTGATGGTGAGCTGGCTTCGATGGTGGGGGAGGCTTCCTTCGAGACCTGGCATGCCAAAGCATGTAATTAGGGTCTGCTGGGAATGTTTGGCAGAGTCTCCTGTCCGAGAGGCTTTAACGCCCACCTTCGGCAGAGCTACAACCATGTCCCGAAGGAGGCATGTGACATGTAATCCAAATGGGCTGTTTCGTGCCTCCATTGCTGAGGTGGCAGCCCATGGCTGTGGCCAGAAGGTTGTCGGTGCTTGTCGTGGCGGTAACCCCCGAACCTAGTGGTGGACACCTAGCACTTTTCAACAACTCTATACGCTTCACAGATGTTGAAGGGGCACTGGAGCTTGTCCAATCTGTCCATATGGGTTTTGTAAATTTGGAGAAGGCTTTTGACTATGTCCCTCAGGCTATCTTGTGGGGCGTGCTCTAGGAGTACAGCATTCTGGACTTGTTGCTATGGGCCATTCATCCCCTGTATCACCGTAGCCAGAGTTTGGTTTGTATTGGTAAAAGCTGATCAAATGTGTTTCTGGTGAGAGTTGGAGGCTGTCCTTTGTCACTGATACTGTTCACCTTTAAGTCTGAGGCCATGGTTCTCAGTCAGATAAGGGTGTAGTGCACCCTCCGGGTTGGGAATGAGTTCCTACTCCAATTGGAGGAGGTTAAGTATCTTGGGGTCTTGTTCATGAGTGAGGGAAGGATGGAGCAGGAGATCGACAGATAGATCGCTGCAGCCTCTGCTGTTAAGCAGAGCCTGTACCGGTCCATCATGATGAAGAGGGAGCTGAATTGCAAGGCAAAGCTCTCAATTTACCAGTCAAGTTACGTTTCAACTCTCACCTATGGTCACAAGCTTTGGGTAGTGACTGAAAGAATGAAATTGTGTATACAAGCAGCTGAAATGAGCTTCCTTCACCAGGTGTCGGGGCTCTCTTTTAGAGATAAGGTGAGAAGCTCTACCATCCAGGGAGAGTGTGGAGTAGAACCGCTTCTCTTCCACATTGAGAGGGGACAGTTGAGGTGGCATTGGCATCTGGTCAGGGTGCCTTCCGAACACCTCCCTGGTGTGGTGTTTGAGGCATACCCAACTGGGAAGAGACCCCGGGGTCAACCTAGAACAAGCTGGAGGGACTGTCTCTCGGCTTGTCTGGGAATGCCTGGATGTCTCCCAAGAAGAGGCTGGGGTGAGGGACGTCTGGACCTCATTGCTTAGGTTGCTGCCCCGTGACCTGACTCCATAAGAAGTGGAAGAAAATGATGATAATGATGATGATGAGTAGAAGGAGGAGGAGGAAGAGAGCCCCAGTTTTGTCACTGTTTAATTTAAGGAAGTTGAATGAGAACCAGGCTTTTGTTTCTGTGATGCAGTCTGAGAAGGAAAGGGGTGGGAGAGTGGAAGTGGCCTTACTGGTGAGATAGAGCTAGATGTCCTCTACACAGAAGTAGAAACAAATTTTGCATTTACAAAAAATATTGCCAAGGAGAAGGACATAAATGATGACCCAAAGGAGCCACAAGACAGAGCCCTAGGGCACACTGATCGTGACACAGGAAGGATTATATATCTTTATTGATAAGGAAGGAAGGATGATAGATACCACTAGAAAATAATATACAGTTGGCCCTCTACTTACAAAAGCCCCCGAATACGAAAAATCCATTTTACGAAAAACATTTTCCTAAATTTTCGCCCTCGGTATATGAAACAACCTCTTCTTACGAAAAAGCGCCAAACATGCCATTCAAAAATCCAAAGGCGCCATTCAAAAATTCAAACAATGCATGAATTGCTCTCTCATTGGCTTTCTCCCAACATCCTACCCTGCTGGCCTCCCATTGGCCAGGAGGGAGCTGAACTGTACCCATTCCTGTACTCATCCTTCCTGTTTGTCATATGCATGAAGGAGAGTTGAACAGTACTGTTGGCTCATGAGATTTTTTGAGAGTGATCATTGCAGCGTTATATTTCGTTATCCATCATGGACCCCAAGAAAGTTATTCCCGGTGACACCGAAAAGAAGGAGTGGGCTCCATTATCATATCAATCGAAGTGAAGCAGGAGATAATAAAAAAAATACGAAAGTGGGATTCGGTTGAGCAAAATCACAAAGGAGTATGGCAGTAAACCCTCTACATTCGGAACAATATTAAAGCAGAAGGAGACCATAAAAGCGGAGATACAATGATGGAGGCGATTATTTCGGAATGATGATATTGAAGCACAAGGAGGCATTAAAAGCAGAGATACAGTGACAGGGTAAAGGAGAGATGTACTGTTGGTTCATGAGTTTTTTTGTACTCATTGCAGTTTGTTTGAGGAGGTCCGGATGAGCCGTGCCCTGTCTCAAAAGCTCTACATTCGGCCACGAAGCATTTTTGTACACGGAATTGGGCGGCGCAACAAATAAGATAAGATAAGATAAGATACAGCTGTATTAATCTCACAATGGAGAAATTCACTGTTACAGGCTCTTGAGGTACCATCAGTAGGGGGTGCAAAAATAGATACATATACAAACATACACACATACATATATATTATATAAGTAAATAAATAAATAGATACATAAATAGTATAAATTAATAAACAATAAAAGAAAAGAAGGGAACAACTTTGTAGACTGGCCTATATTAAAGTGTATATGTATCTATGTATCTGAGGGCAGAGTAGATGGGTTGATATGGTTCACAGTCAGTGGGGTAGATGTGGTTGATTAAAGTGCACGGGGTTTTTATTGCACATAACCGGTATTTTCACAGACAGTTACAAAGTGGCGTTGTACAGTGTGACAGCGGTGGGAATGAACGACCTGCGGTAGCGCTCCTTCCTGCACTGAGGATGTCTCAGTCGTCCACTGAAGGAGCTACTCAGCTTCTCTACAGTCTGGTGCAGTGGGTGAGAGCTGTTGACCATGATGGATGTGAGCTTTGCTACCATCCTCCTCTCACTCACCTCCTCCACAGAGTCCAGTGGGCAGCTTAGGACAGAGCTGGCCCTCCTGACCAGCTTGTTCAGTCTCTTTCTGTCCCGCTCTGTGCTGCCCGGGGCCCAGCAGATGGCAGCGTAGAGGATTGCAGAGGCTACCACAGAGTCATAAAAAGTCCTGAACAGAGGTCTGCATACTCCGAAGGACCTAAGTCTCCTCAGAAGGTGGAGGCGACTCTGGCCCTTCTTGTACAGGGCGTTGGTGCTGTGGGACCAGTCCAGTTTATTGTTAAGGTGAACGCCCAGGTATTTGAAACTGTCCACTGTCTCAATGTCCTGTCCCTGGATGTTCACTAGTGAGTGTGTGTGTGTGTGTGTGTGTGTGTGTGTGTGTGTGTGTGTGTGTGTGTGTGTGTGTGTGTGTGTGTGTGTTAGAGTGCTTCTTCTGAAGTCGACCACCATCTCCTTCGTCTTCCTAGTGTTCAAGCACAGGTGGTTGCGCTCACACCAGTCCACGAAGTCAACGATGACCGACCGGTACTCCTGCTCGTTCCCCTCTGACACACGGCCCACGATGGCGGAGTCGTCCGAGAACTTCTGGAGGTGGCAGCTGTCTGTGCTATAGATGAAGTCCGAGGTATAAATGTTGAAAAGGATGGTTGAGAGGACGGTGCCCTGCGGTGCCCCCGTGCTGCAGACTGCCACCTTTGACTTTCAGCCTCGCAGCCGCATGTACTGTGGACGGTTAGTAAGGTAGTCGATAATCCAGGCAGCAAGATGCCCGTCCACTCCCACGTCCTCCAGCTTCCGCCGCAGAAGCGCTGGCCTGATGGTGTTGAAGGCGCTGGAGAAGTCAAAGAACATGACCCTCACAGCGCTGCCAGCGATCTCCAGGTGGGTGAGTGCCCGCTGCAGAAGGTATATGACGGCGTCTTCTACCCCGATGTTGGGCCTGTAGGAAAACTGCAGCGGGTCTAGGGTGGGGCTCACCATAGAGCGGAGGTGTATTTCATACATATTTCATACAAAATTGGTGTACTTTTATAATTTTTAAAGGGTTTATGGGGTACTCTTGGGAGCCTTGGAACGAATCACGCATTTTACGTGTAAAATGCGGCTCTACTTACGAAAACCGCCGGTTCTGAAAAAGGCTCTGGAATGCATTAATTTCGTAAGTACAGGGCTGACTATATTAAGTAGTGTGGTGTGACATATGGTATCAAAGGCTGCACTAAGATTGAGAAGAATAAATATAGTGAGTAAGCCAAAGTCAACTGCCATGAAGTAGTCATTAGTGATCTTTATAAATATATGAGGTGATGGGTTTTATCTGTGTATAATCACCAGCAGTGTACTTATGTGTGTTTCTACTCTGCTTGCAGCAAGACTATTAACTGTATAGAAGACCCTGTTTATATCTAAAACAACTGAATCAATTGTAATATCTCTCATAAAATCAGAGCATCTGAACACTGCCAGTTGCCGGCTAGTGTTCCCATGGTAGTTTTTTTTTTTGGAGTTTTTACTCTTTTCTTCGAGTCTTTACAGTATTGTCAAGTGTGCATAGCAGACACACCCTCACTGCTGAGCAAAACAAGGGCATAAGCCACATGACCATTAATATGTGAACACCTCAATACCCAACCTACATGTGACTCTTGCCCAAATGAAACTGAATGAAAATTCTCATAAACAGTGGCATGTCTACTTTGTACAACTGGATACTTTTTAGACTGGAAACCATTTCCACCAATTGCACAGATGGAACAGATTTATAACTTTAACATTGTAAACAGCCTGACATGTTGCTAATCCCATTATCTTGCTGTACTCAACACAAAATCCCTGGGGGTATATAGAGTTTAATGTAATAGTTATATACTCAAGATAATTAATGTGCTGTTTTATACTTAGAACCATATTTCCTAGTTTCCTGACAAGAGTAATTATTTTAACAATTTCTTTGCAGACAGCATTTTGTAATAATTTCCATTTCTACTTCTTGGTTGTTTTGAAGAGTTTCTTCTACTCTGTGTGTGTGTGTGTGTGTGTGTGTGTGTGTGTGTGTGTGTGTGTGTGTGTGTGTGTGTGTGTGTGTGTGTGTGTGTGCGTGTGTGCGAACACGCATGAGTGCTTGTTCTCTTCCACTGTCCCAAAATGGTCAGATACAGTATATATACAGTCGGCCCTCTACTTACGAAATTAATCCGTTCCAGAGCCTTTTTCGTAGCCTGGAGTTTTCGTAAGTAGAGGCGCATTTTACATGTAAAACACGTGATTCATTCCAAGGCTCTCAAAACTACCCCATAAACCCTTTATAAATTATAAAAGTACACCAATTTTATATGAAATATGTATGAAATATGTGTTAAAAGTAAAAGAAAATTATTTATTAAAGCATTTAAACATTTTTTAACATCTTAAAGCATTTTATTAACATATTTATTAATTAAACCATTATTAACATTTTTTATTTATGCACACACACACACACACACACACACACACAAACAACACACATTTGTGGCACACTCCGCCGAATGTGGGCTCCATCCACACACAGGACGCCAGAGCATTTTAAGACAGGGAATTCAAAGCGCACTCCCTGCTTGACAGATCGGAGGTCAATTTTAACTTGCTTCCTTGAAGGATCGGAGGTCCGGATGAGCCGCGTTTTGCTCACATTCCGCGGAGCGCGCCACATTTATTAAACATACACTGAATTAAACAACTGAAAAAAAACAAAAAATAAGCTGCAATGTGTTCTCTCGAAAGAGAAGATGAAAGAATGCCTCCTTTCTTCTCTGACTGACTCTGTATGCAGTCTCTCTCGCTCTCGTTCTCTCTCTCTCTCTCACACACACACACACACACACACACACACACACACACACACACACACACACACACACACACACACACAAAACTGTCTCTGGTGTGTTTTGCCGAATGCGGGCTCTGTGTTATGGTCTGTGCTGGCTGGCAGCATTAACTCTCTCTCTTCATTCATTGCATACGCTGGCAAGGGGCATGGCTGTTTCCTGTAGGCGAGGTGCAGAGAGTGCAAATGGGAGCGGAGCGCTTCCCTCCGATGTTAGAAGATTGTCCTTTCCAGCAATTCCATTTCCCTGGTATCTCTCTGACACTCTAAGAAATTGTCTCCCAGATACATTGGGCTTTATGTGATAGAAAAAATTATAAACCCCAGCTCCGTCTAACTAAGACTCCCATCCTCACTCAAAGTACACCCAGTACTCCATATATCCCTGATCAAGCCCGTGGTGGAAAGTCCCCACCAACCCCCACCCCCTCCTCCCCAGCTGATTGATGGACATCCCGTGTACACCGTCAACCGCATCCTCGATGTATGCAGACGGGGTCGAGGTTTTCAGTACCAGGTGGACTGGGAGGGGTATGGACCCGAAGAACGCTCCTGGATTCCTCACTCCCTAATCCTGGACCCGGACTTATTAAACGACTTTTTTCGTCAGTTTCTGGACAAGCCTGGTCGGGCGCCAGGTGGCGCCCCTTGGGGGGGGGGGGGGTACTGTTATGGTCTGTGCTGGCTGGAGGCATTAACTCTCTCTTCATTCATTGCAGGCACTGGCGAGGGGTGTGGCTGTTGCCTGTAGGCGAGGTCCAAAGAGCGCACCTGTTTCCACTCAGCAATCAGCGAGCTATAAATGGGAGCGGTGCGCTTCCGTCTGATGTCAGAAGATTGTCCTTCCCAGCAATTCCATTTGCCTGGTATCTCTCTGACTCCTGGTTTCCTGCTTTGTGCTCGACCAGTTTCCCTCCATTAAATGTCCAGCGATTTAGATTTCCAAAAGTGCAAAATAAAATAGTTGAATCATCTTACATGGTCTCCTGCATCTTTGGGTCCGACGCATATACTCCAGGCACAACACTCTGCCCACACGCAACGCGCAACCGATGGAGCAATTCTATTTTAATCTTTAAATGGATGAGATGTTGTATTTAAAGTGGAATTACAGTACCTGTTTGAAAGAAGATCTGATTCAATATCAACTTGTTTCTTGCGAGATCGGATGTCTTGTCCCACAGAGCACTCTGTTTTTGATGCTCCTTCTGCTTCAATATCGTGCAGAAATAATTGCCTCCATCACTGTATTTCCGCTTTAAGGTTTTCTTCTGCTTCAATATCGACCCGATTGTAGAGAGTTTTTGGGGAAAACGAAATACAACGCTGCAATGATTAATCTCTAAACAAGCCAACAGTCCTGTTCAACAATCCACGAGTGTGACAAACAGGAAGTATGGGTACAGGAAGTATGGGTACAGGTCAGCTCCCTCCTGGCCAATGGGAGGCCAGCAGGGCGGAATGTTGGGAGACAGCCAATGAGAGAGCAACTCGCGCATTGTTTGAATTTTGAATGGTGTGTTTGAATTTTTGAATGGTGCGTTTGGCGCTTTTCATAAAAAGAGCACAAAAATTTCGGAAAATGTTTTTCGTAACCTGGATTTTTTGTACTCAGAGGTTTTCGTAAGTAAGAGGGGCAGTGGTGGTCTAGTGGTATAGGGCGCTGGATCACTGATCCAAAGGTTGGGGGTTTGAGTCCCACTCTCCACAGGGTTGTCACTGTCCCCCCCAGTGTGGCTAACTGGGTTATCTAAGGCGGGCCATGTCTCTCACTGTCTATGGTGAGAGGCATGTAAAAGAACCATTGCTGACATTCGTAAAGAGTAGGCTGCAAAGCCGTCAGCGTGTTTCTGTCCCTTACGAAAAGGGTTGTGACAGGAAGGGCATCCGACATAAAAACCTCTGCCAAATCAAAACGTGTGAATCAGATGATTCGCTGTTGCGACTCCCGAGTAAAAAAGGGAAAAAGCCGAAAGGAAGACAGACAGAGGTTTTCGTAAGTAAAGGGCTGGCTGTGTTTATATATATATATATATATATATATATATATATATATATATATATATATATATATATATATATATATATATCTTCTTTTCCTTTCGGCTTTTCCCTTCAGGGGTCGCCACAGCGAATCATCTGCCTCCATCTCACCCTATCCTTTGCATCTTCTTCTCTGACACCAACGACCTTCATGTCCTCCTTCACCACATCCATGAATCGTTTCTTTGGTCTTCCTCTAGGCCTTCTGCCTGGTAGTTCCAGCCTCAACATCCTATTACCAATATACTCACTATCCCTCCTCTGTACATGTCCAAACCATCTCAATCTAGCCTCTCTCTCTCTCTCTCTCTCTCTCTCTATATATATATATATATATATATATATATATATATATATATATATATATATAAAATTTTCTGAGTTGATCCTTCCGTAAGAGAGTGCTCAATACTTTTTGGTAGAGCAAATAACAATAAAAATAAAAGGACAGGACAAAGACTTTCTATTGAAACTCCATTTATCACTACAGATCTGTTTCGAGGGGTGGTGAAACCATCCTCTCTCTTCAGGTGATTATAATTTTCCATCTAATCTGGTGTGGATATGGATCCCTTCCTCACTGTCAGAGAAGGCATACTGAAGAAGCATCGAGAAGAATATCCCCAAGAGTGTTGGAGCTAGGACGCAGCCTTGCTTCACACCACTGCTCAGTGGGAAGGCTTCAGAAGTCCCACCATTGAAGCAGACTGTGCTGTGCATGTCCTCGTGAAAGGAGGTCACGATTTGGAGTAACCTTTGAGGACATCCAATCCTCTGCAGGAGGCTGAAGAGTCCGTTTCTGCTGACCAGGTCGAATGCTTTAGTCAGGTCTATGAAAGCAATGTACAGGGGCTTCTGCTGCTCTCGACACTTCTCTTGCAGTTGACGAAGTGAGAAGATCATATCGACTGTGGATCGGCCTGCCCTGAAACCACACTGCGATTCTGGGTACACCCGGGAAGCAAGAATCTGAAGGCGAGTAAGGACAACACAAGCAAAGACTTTCCCTATGATGCTAAGGAGGGAGATGCCACGGTTGCTGTTACAGTCACTGCGGTCGCCCTTGTTTTTGTAGAGGGTTTCAATGTTTGCATCACGCATGTCCTGGGGGATGAACCCTTCCTTCCAGCATAAGCACAGCAGCTCATGGAGGTGCTGCAGGAGTGCTGGCTTGCCACTCTTGAAGACTTCAGGGGGGGGATGCCATCCTTTCCAGGGGCTTTTCCACAGGCCAGACAATCAATGGCTTTGCCCAGTTCGTCCACTGAAGGCAGGTAAGCCAGATCCTCCATGACAGGTAAGTTTGGTAGGGCATTTAATGCTGCATCGGTCACCACATTCTTGGTTGTGTACAGCTCCAGGTAATGTTCCATCCAGTGTTCAAGCTGCTTGCCTTGGTCCGTGATCACCTCCCCGGTCTTGGTCTTGAGGGGTGCAGTCTTAATTGTGGTTGGGCCAGTAGCCGTCTTGATGCCATTGTACATGGCCATTGCGTTGCCAGTGTCAGCTGCCATCTGGATCTTGCTGCAGAGGTTCAGCCAGAAGTCATTTGCACAGCGACGGGCTGTCTGCTGGGCCTTGTTTCATGCAGCTTTGAGGGTGTCCCGAGTACTGGTGCTGGGGTTTTGCTTGTATGCTAGGAGGGCTTCCCTCTTGGCTTCTGTCACAGGCTGCATCTCCTCCCAGTGAGCCTTGTACCAGTCTACACTCCGACGCTCCTTTTTCCTAAATGAGGTGAGGGCTGTTGTGTAGATAGTATCTCTCAGGAAGCTCCACTTGCTGTTGATGTCTTTGCCAGGAGTCTGCAAAGCCAACTTCTCCTTGACTGTGTCATGAAACAGTTGGATTCGCTGGGGATCCCTTGAGGAGCAGGTGTTAATGCGTGGGAGGCCTTTAGTTTTGGAGTGATGGATCCTCTTTGTTGTCAGCCTTATCCTGCTTCCAACGAGGGTGTGGTCTGTGTCGCAGTCTGCGCTATGGAAACTTCTAGTGTAGAGAACGCTGCTCAGATCCGTGCGCCTGGTGAGGATAAGGTCTAGCTGGTGCCAGTGGCAAGATCTGGGGTGTCTCCAGGATACTTTGTGGCGGTTTTTGCACTTGAAGTATGTATTTGTTACACACAGGCCATGATGGCAGCACAGTTCCAACAACCTCTGTCCATTCTCATTCATCCTGCCTATGCCGTGGAGACCAAGGCAGGAAGGCCAGGTGTCACAGTCAGCGCCCACTCGAGCATTGAAGTCTCCTAGTAGGTAAAGTCCTTCAATGCTGGGGATGCTGGAAATTGCATCATCCAGAGCCTCGTAAAACTGGTTCTTGGCATCTGGGGTGGAACTGAGTGTTGGTGCATAGATGCTGAGGCGATTTACCAAGCCTGCAGTTGTAGAGAGGTGTAAAGCGAGGATTCTCTCTGATCCACTGGTAGGAGGTTCAATAGCCGTAGCCAGCGAGTTCTTCACAGCAAAACCTACACCATGCAGTCTTGGGTCGTCTTGTGGCAGGCCCTGCCAGTAGAAGGTGTAGTTGGCTTCTTGGATAGTACCACTGTCAGCCAGGTGTGTTTCCTGTAGACAAGCAATGTCGATATTCAGACGTGTCAGTTCATGGTCGATTACTGCAGTCTTGCGGGCATCGTCAATTTGCTGAAGATCACTTGTCAGTCCAGGACACATATTCCATATGTTCCAGCTTGCTATTCGAAGAGCTGGAGTCTTCGTATTTATCCGTTTTTGTCTGCCTGGTGCAGAATTTACAGCTTGCTTGTCAGGATGGTCAGTTCCTAAGCTCTACGCACCCAGCAAGGCAGGCGAGCTGTGGCAGGACAGCACCTTACTGGCTCGGGGCTGCCCAGCTTGGAGCGGGCGGTAGCTGTCCAATGAGACACGATGGTCTCTCCCACTGTCGGAAGTAGCCCCAGGCGCCAGTATCCTATGCCAATCGGAATGAGCTTTTAACCGGTAACTGCTACTTCCCGTGTTGAGCCGAAGGAACTATGGAGAACTTGGGCTACCCAGACGTCAAGTCCCCCCTCTCGGCCTTGCTGATAACATCCAAAGGAAAGGAAGATCCAGTACAATTTGGTACCAGCGCAGCTGCAGGAGTTGCCAGAAGGTAGGGGAATCCTCAGACCAACTGCCTTAGGGGCTCCTCTCCGGATTTCTGTAGGGTTTACTCCTTAGCCTTCTCCCAACCAAGGGAATCCACAAGGCAGTGGGACTATTTAACCCATAGTTGGGGGTTTGGGTCATGGGCATCAGGGCGTGTCCACACACCGGTGAGCCTACATGCTGCATGTCTGGAGGCCAAATCTTCTCCGAGTCCCCTGTAGTTCAGCCTGAGTCCGCAAGGTACTCAGTTACCATGTGTTGCCGCGAGGAGGCACTACATAGGGCTTGATGGTGGAGAGGCTATGTACTGGCAGGGAGAGACTTACTCACACAGCTCCCCTTTTCACAGGCAGGCTGCTAGCCAGCAGTGTTAGTTGAAAGCGAGAGGTGATAAGCACTACTACTACCACCACAACTACCACACTTTGCGCTTCACAACACCCATTTGACCCACACACATATATATATATATATATATATATATATATATATATATATATATATATATATATATATATATATATATATATATATATATCTGCTTCGTCTTTTCCTTTTGGCTGTTCCCTTCAGGGGTCGCCACAGCAAATCATCTGCCTCCATCTCACCCTATCCTCTGCATCTTCTTCGCTTACACCAACCACATTCGTGTCCTCCTTCACCACATCCATAAATCTTCTCTTTGGTCTTCCTCTAGGCCTTCTACCTGGTAGTTCCAACCTCAGTATTTTAATATCAATATACTCTTTATCCCTCCTTTGTACATGTCCAAACCATCTCAATTTAGCCTCACTGACTCCAAAACCTCTTACATGTGCTGTCCGTCTGATGTACTCATTCCTGATCCTATCCGTCCTTGTTACTCCCAAAGAGAACCTCAACATTTTTATCTATGCTACCTCCAGCTCAGCCTCCTGTCTTTTCCCAAAGGCCACTGTTTCTAAAGCAGACAACATCTCTGGCCTCATCACCGTCTTGTACACTTTTCTTTTCATTTTTGCCGATACCCTCCAATCGCACATCACACCAGACACTTTTCTCCATCCATTCCAACCTGCCTGCACACGCTTCTTCACCTCTTTTCCACACTCTTCATTGCTCTGGATTGTTGAGCCTAAGTACTTAAAATCCTCCACCTTCTTTATCTCTGCTCACTGTAACCTCACCGTTCCTCTTGGGTCCTTGTCGTTCACACACATGTATTCTGTTTTACTGAGGCTAACCTTCATTCCTCTGCTTTCCAGGACATACCTCCACCTCTCTAGATTTTCCTCCACTTGTTCTCTGCTCTCACCACAGATCACAATGTCATCTGCAAACATCATAGTCCATGGAGATTCTTGTCTAACCTCGCCTGTCACCCTGTCCATCACCATAGCAAACAAGAAGGGGCTCAAAGCTGACTTGTGATACAGTCCCACCTCCACCTTGAACTCTTCTGTCACACTGACAGCACACCTCACCACTGTCTTACATCTCTCATACATGTCCTGCACCACTCTAACATACTTCTCTGTCACTCCAGACTTCCTCATGCAATACCACATTTCCTCTCTTGGCACCCTGTCATATGCTTTTTCCAGATCCACAAAGGCACAATGCAGCTCCTTCTGACCTTCTCTCTACTTCTTTATTAACATCCTCAAGGAAAACACTGCATCTTTGGTGCTCTTTCTTGGCATGAAACCAAACTGTTGTTCACAAATGCTGACCTCTGCCCTTAGTCTAGCTTCCACTATTTTTTCCCCATAGCTTCATCGTATTGCTCATCAACGTTATCCCTCTGTAATTAGCACAACTCTGCACATCTCCCTTGTTCTTAAAAATGGGCACAAGCACACTTCTCCTCCATTCCTCCGGCATCCTCTCACTCTCTCAGACCTTGTTGAATGTTCTTGTCAGAAAATCTACTGCTTACCTCTCCTAGACACTTGCATACCTCCATCACTATATAATCAGGCCCGACTGCCTTTCCACTCTTCATCCTCTTCAATGGCCTCCTCACTTCACCCTTACTAATCTTTACTACTTCCTGGTCCTCAGCAGCCACCTCTTCTACTCTTTTTTCTCTTTCATTTTCCTCGTTCATCAGCTCTTCAAAGTACTCTTTCCATCTTCCCAGCACACTTCTCTCATCAGTCAACACATTTCCCTCTCTGTCCTTAATCACTCTAACTTGCTGCATGTCCTTCCCATCCTTATTTCTTTGCTGTTCCAACCTGTATAAATCATTTTCTCTCTCCTTACTGTCCAACCAAGCATACAAGTCATCATATGCTTTCTGTTTGGCCATTGACACCACTACCTTCGCCTTACGCTGTGTCTCCGTGTGCTGCTGTTTACACTCTTCTGTCCTCTCTGTGTCCCATTTCTTCTTAGCTAGCGTCTTCTTTTGTACACACTCCTGCACTTCCTCATTCCACCACCAAGTCTCCTTATCTACTGTCCTTTCAGAGGACACGCCAAGTACTCTCCTACCTGTCTCTCTGATCACATTAGCTGTAGTTGTCCAGTCATCTGGAAGCACTTCCTGATCACCAAAAACCTGTTTCAACTCCTCCTTGAAGACAAAATGGCACTCTTCCTTTTTCAGCTTCCACCACTTTGTCTTCTGCTCTGCCTTTGCCTTCTTCACCTTTCTTACCATCAGTATCATCTTGCACACCACCATCCTATGCTGTTTGGCAACACTCTCACCCAGTCCTACTTTGCAGTCACGGACTTCCTTCAAATTACATCAACTACACAAGATGTCGTCTACCTGTGTCCTCCTACCTCCACTTTTATAAGTCACCCTATGCTCCTGTCTCTTCTGGATGAAAGTATTTACCACAGCCATTTTCATCCTTTTTGCAAAATCTATCAACATCTGTCCTTCTGTGTTCCTGTCCTGGATACCAAACCTGCCCATCACTTTCTCGTCCTCTCTGTTGCTTGCACCAACATGTCCATTGAAGTCTGCTCCAATGACCACTCTTTCACCTCTGGCGATACTCTACATCACTTCATCTAACTCACTCCAGAATCTCTCCTTCTGTTCTAGCTCACATCCTGCCTGTGGGGCATAAGCACTAACAACATTGAACATCACACCTTCAATTTCTAACTTGAGACTCATCACTCTGTCTGACACTCTTTTCACTTCTAGAACATTCCTGACCATCCCCTCCTTCATGATGACTCCTTCTCCATTTCTCTTCCCATCCACACCATGAAAAAAACAGATTAAACCCTGATCCTAAGCTTCTAGCCTTGCTACCTTTCCACCTGGTCTCCTGAACACACAGTATGGTATGGTTTGGTTTTAAGTCTCTTGATTTTTAGGAGATCATTCGATCTTTATCAATTTTCAATCCCATGATGGAATACACATCATCTGTTTTGTCCTATGTTCTTTTCTGCATTGACGCTGTACCTGTTATGGTCTGTGCTTGCTGGCGGCATTAACTCTCTCTCTCTTTCTCTCTCTCTCTCTCTCTCTCTCTCTCTCTCTCCATTCACTGCAGGCGCTGGCAAGGGGCGTGGCTGTTATCTACAGGCGAGGTCCAGAGAGTGCACCTGTATCCACTTAGCAACCAGCGAGCTATAAATAGGAACGGTTCGCTTCTCTCTGGCGTCAGAAGATTGTCCTTCCTTGTGATTCCGTTTTTCTCTGTGATCTCTCTGACTCCTGGTATCCTGCCTTGTGGTCGACCAGTTCCGTTAAATTCTTATTTCCAGTGATTGTGGTTTCCCTTGTGCTAAAATAAACTTGTTGAAGCTTCGTACATGGTCTACTGTATCTTTGGATCTGACTCATATGCTCCAGCCATCACAGTACCATCCACAAAGTCCATCACAGCATTTGCAAAACAGAAGCCATGGATGAACTGCACAGTGTATCTCCTGCTTTAAAGCAGGGAAAGGAAGCATCTCTCAGAGCAGAAGACATGCTGGCTCATAGCAGGGCTCTGAAAGAACTAAAAAAGGACATTCAACTGGCAAAACTCAGTTAAAAACAGCACACTGAAGAACACATTACAACAAGCCATGCAACAAGTGGAAAGGTATAAGGACCATCACGGACTATAAGCATAGCGTCCAGCACATCAGCCATGTCTTCACTCTAGCTGACACCTTGAACACTTCGAATCATCAAGTAGCAGGAATGTTCATCTTCCCCCAACTCATACTGCAGCGGCACCAAGTGTGTTCTAACCTGAGGAAGCTCAACAACAGGGCTGCAGGACCAGATAAGGTGATTGGCTGGACCCTGAACTCATGTGCTGACCAGCCAGCAGGAGATTTCCTGGACATTGTCAACCTGTTCCTGCAGCTTGCTATGGTCCCTTTCTGCCTTAAATCCTCCATCATTGTGCCTGTGCCTATGGCTGTGGTGCTGGACAGCCTGGGGTTTGCTTACAGGGGGAACCGTTCCATGGAGGATCCCCAGTGCAGCTAACTGGGTTATCAAAGGCCAGCCATGTCTCTCACTGTCTATGGTTTGAGGCATGTAAAAGAACCATTGCTGACTTTCAAGAAGAGTAGGCTGCAAAGCCATCAGCGTGTTTCCAACCTGTGAAAGCCTGGCGAGCCTGGCGAGAACATGTCACCAAATGGTCAAGAATCATTTGTTCTTCTAATCAGCTCCTTGCATTTACTTCGTGCCCTGTTTATCCAGTTGTTCTTTTGTCTTTAGAGCTCAGGGGTCATACCTTGGACAGGACTGGTCTCATACCTTGGGTCATACATGGGTTCTATAGTTTTATGACCCCCACCCAAAATACTGTAAATGGTATAAATACTCTGTTCACCTCTGAAAGCTTCGGTGAGCTTGTGAATGAAGAACGTGATCTTTTATTGCAATCCACCCCAGAGCTCTGGGTGACACAGACTAACTGATCCACGAGATGATTAGAACTCGCTCAGAACCAGTGAGAAAAAGACCTAGACAACGAAAAGAAATCCCAACAATCAGAACATACTGACTGTTGGAGAATGATACGGTGCAGATCCCCTTCCCTCTGACTTTTATACAGATAAAGACACAGGGATTCGACTGAGTTGCCAATATTGTTGGAGAGAAGCACATTAAGCTCTTGAAGAGAAATGTATGGTGGTAAATGGTTCAGAATGTAGGCTTCTTAAACATGCCTGAAGATAAAAGTTAATGGCAATTATATAATGTGTGAACTTGGTGAAGAAGTGCAGCAGAGGAAGACTATCAAATAGTCTGATCATGATATTTCTGACAGTGAGAGTTTGGGACATGTGAGAATTCGACCCAGGTTCATGAGGAATCATTCTTTTAAATTTCAAAATGTCAGACAGCCTGAAGTTGCACACTCAGGGTCTCAGATTTCACTGGCAGGAAAGAAGAAATTTTTGGTCGATAAGAGAGTGTGTTGGTTTTTGTTTTACTAGAAACTAAGTGTAAAAGAGTGTGGAGATAAAAAAAATAATGACAAATATTTCTGAATATTAAAGATACACGTTTTAGAATTTACAGATGTGGTTGATTGCATGAAAGAAAGTGGAGAGAGAGAGAGAGAGAGAGAGAGAGAGAGAGAGAGAGAGAGAGAGAAATAATGTACTGTACAATGTACTCACATCTTGTATCCCAACCATCCTCCCACACACACATACACACACACACACACACAGTGAGAGTGAGTCATGGATTCGCCTACAGGGAGAGATGACAGCAGACACACAATCAAAACTCACACTTTCTAAAAAACACACACACACACACACACACACACAAACCACACAGCAGACTTGCATGAAAACAAATAGAAAAGCAGAGCACACCACTTGATCATCTCTTTGTCCCTGCATCACCATGATAACCGTCATCTCCAGTTTTCTAGAACTCAGTACTGCAGGTGGGCGTGGCTTAGTTCTGCGCTGCACCAGCAGGATGAGGTTCAGGAATAAGCTTCAGCATTAAAAACTTGCGTTTATTTTACACATCCCTTGTCTCAAACAGCTTGTCCTTCTTCTGGCATTGGGGAAGGATGTAAATATCATACCTATGAATCCCCATGTAAAAACCTTCAGAGCATCAGCAGAATGCAGTACACATTTTCACATTCTTACTCATGACTTAATCTCCTACTGTTTTTCTTTCTTCCATCATCTAGAAATCTTTTATTACTTGTATTATTTAGAATTTACTATCTTCTTTTTTCTGATATTCCTGCTTTATGTCATGTTTTAGCTGAAGTTATTCTTCTTTTCATGAACACACTAACATTTAACAAAGAAATTATTTTTATGATCAAATTTTCATTTGAATATAAATATAGAGACATTCAAATGCATATTTTACTGAGTACACTGATGCATTTTGAGACGGTAGACTGTTATCACTAATGACGTGTGTGTGTGTGTGTGTGTGTGTGTGTGTGTGTGTGTGTGTGTGTGTGTGTGTAAAATATATAAAATTCAGTGATGTCCTGGTGGAAAGGTGCTGGATCACTGACCCTAAGGTTGCGGGTTCAAGCCCCACACTCATCTGGTTGTCATTGTCCCCCCAGTGCAGCTAACCAGTTTATAAGATAAGATAAGATAAGATAAGATACAGCTTTATTAATCTCACAATGGAGAAATTCACTGTTACAGGCTCTTGAGGTACTATCAGTAGGGGGTGCAAAAATAGATACAAGTACAAACATACACACATACATATATATTATATAAGTAAATAAATAAATAGATACATAAATAGTATAAATTACTAAACAATAAAAGAAAAGAATGGAGCAACTTTATAGACTGGCCTATATTAAAGTGTACATGTATCTGAGGGCAGAGTTGATGGGTTGATATGGGTCACAGTCAGTGGGGTAGATGTGGTTGATTAAAGTGCACGGGGTTTTTATTGCACATAACCGGTATTTTCACAGACAGTTACAAAGTGGCGTTGTACAGTCTGACAGCGGTGGGAATGAACGACCTGCGGTAGCGCTCCTTCCTGCACTGAGGATGTCTCAGTCGTCCACTGAACGAGCTGCTCAGCTCCTCTACAGTCTGGTGCAGTGGGTGAGAGCTGTTGAACAGGATGGATGTGAGCTTTGCTACCATCCTCCTCTCACTCACCTCCTCCACAGAGTCCAGTGGGCAGCCGAGCACAGAGCTGGCCTTCCTGACCAGCTTGTTCAGTCTCTTCCTGTCCCGCTCTGTGCTGCCCGGAGCCCAGCAGATGGCAGCGTAGAGGATTGCAGAGGCTACCACAGAGTCATAAAAAGTCCTGAGCAGAGGTCTGCATACGCCGAAGGACCCGAGTCTCCTCAGAAGGTGGAGGCGACTCTGGCCCTTCTTGTACAGGGCGTTGGTGTTGTGGGACCAGTCCAGTTTATTGTTAAGGTGAACACCCAGGTACTTGAAACTGTCCACTGTCTCAATGTCCTGTCCCTGGATGTTCACTAGTAAGTGTGTGTGTGTGTGTGTGTGTGTGTGTGTGTGTACGAGTGCTTCTCCTGAAGTCGACCACCATCTCCTTCGTCTTCCTAGTGTTCAAGCACAGGTGGTTGCGCTCACACCAGTCCACGAAGTCAACGATGACCGACCGGTACTCCAGCTCGTTCCCCTCTGACACACGGCCCACGATGGCGGAGTCGTCCGAGAACTTCTGGAGGTGGCAGCTGTTTGTGTTATAGATGAAGTCCGAGGTATAGATGTTGAAAAGGAAGGGTGAGAGGACGGTGCCCTGCGGTGCCCCCGTGCTGCAGACTACCACCTTTGACTTACAGCCGCGCAGCCGCACGTACTGTGGACGGGTAGTAAGGTAGTCAATAATCCAGGCAGCAAGATGCCCGTCCACTCCCACGTCCTCCAGCTTCCCCCGCAGACGCGCTGGCCTGATGGTGTTGAAGGCGCTGGAGAAGTCAAAGAACATGACCCTCACAGCGCTGCCGGCGATCTCCAGGTGGGTTAGTGCCCGCTGCAGAAGGTAGATGACGGCGTCTTCTACTCCGATGTTGGGCCTGTAGGCAAACTGCAGCGGGTCTAGGGTGGGGCTCACCATAGAGCGGAGGTGTTCAAGGAGGAGCCTTTCCATGGTCTTAATGAGGTGGGAGGTCAGGGCGACAGGTCTGTAGTGGGCGGGTTCCTTCGCTTGAGCTGGTTTGGGAACCGGAACCACACAGGAGGTCTTCCATAGGACGGGAACCTTCTCCAGGCTGAGGCTCAGGTTGTACAGGTAGCATAGTACCACACAGAGCTGGTCTGCGCAGGTCCTCAGCAGCCTGGGACTGATGCCATCAGGTCCTTCAGATTTCCTCTGATTTAGTCGCCTCAGCTGTCTCCTCACCTGGTCTGATGTGAGGGAGAGGGGGGGCTGGGGTGGGCTGCAGAGGGAGGGGATGTGTCTGTCGGGCTGTAGCAGTCAAGTGAAGTTGGCCTGGGGAGGGAGGTGTCAGCTGGTCTGGAGACGTGTGAAGAGGGGAGGGAACGGGAGGGGTGCAGAGGGGAGGGGAGAATCAAACCTGTTGAAGTAACAGTTTAGTTCATCCGCCCAGCGCTGGTCACCATCAGCTGTCCCTCTGACACTCTGCCCAAATCCAGACATGGTCTTTAGTCCTCTCCAGACGTCCCGCACGTTGTTCTGAGCCAGCTTCTCCTCCATCTTCTTCCCATAGTCCTTCTTTGCCCTCCTGATCCTCCACTGGAGCTCACGCTGGACCTTCTTCTGCTCCTCTCTGTCCCCCGAGATGAAAGCCCTCTTTTTCTGGTTCAGGAGGACTTTAAGCTCAGGGGTGACCCATGGGTGGTTGTTGGAGAAGCACCGTACCCTCCGTGTTGGCACAGTGCTGTCCACGCAGAAGTTCATGTAGTCGGTGATGCAGTGTGTGAGGCCGTCGATGTCATCACCAAAGGAGTGACAGAGCATGCTCCAGTCTGTGGTCTGGAAACAGTCCCTAAGCCTTTCGTTGGTCTCCTCGGTCCACACTTTCACAGACCTCTTCTGTGCAGGTTCCTTTCGCACCCTGGGTGTGTATTGGGGGAGCAGGTAGACCAGGTTGTGGTCTGATCGTCCCAGTGGGGGGAGGGGGTGGAGCTGTAAGCGTCCTTGACATTTGCATACAGCAAGTCCAGAGTTTTATTGTCTCTTGTGGAGCACTTCACGTATTGCGTGAACGTCGGGAGAGAGGCGGAGAGAGGGGCGTGGTTAAAATCCCCGCTGATCAGAATCATGGCGCGGGGGTGACGAGTCTGTGTCTGATTAACGGCGCTGTGTAGACGCTCACACGCGGCCGCCGCATCAGCCGAGGGCGGAATGTACACGCAAAACACAATCACGTGTGAAAACTCCCTCGGTAGATAATATGGCCGCGCGCTTACCGCGAGCAGCTCCAGGTCCCGCGTGCACAGCTGGTCCTTCACGTGCACGTTTGCCGGGTGGCACCATCGTTCATTCACATAGACCGCCACGCCCCCTCCTTTCTTCTTACCGCTCTCCGTTACACTCCGATCTGCACGCGCGAGTGTAAATCCGTGAAGAGAAACCACAGAGTCCGGTGTGAGTTCATTCAGCCACGTCTCTGAGAAACACATGAGGCTGCAGTCCCGGTACTGCCTCTGCTGCCGGATCAGCGCCGCCAGCTCCTCCGTCTTGTTGGATGACATGTGTTGGAGGGAACACATGTCCTCCGCGTCTTTCGTCCCCCTCTGCAGCCTCTCCTTTTCCTCCGTATTTCCACAGGAACAACGGGCTTTTCCGCGTGAAGGAGGGCGGGGGCGCGCAGGCCGAGGAGGGTCTCATGTGTGTAAGACCTGCGTTGCTCAGAGCCGTCGGTGAATGAGTTTCCTGACGCCGATCCAAAAAGTGAAAATAAAAGTGCACAGAAAAACAAAAGCATCATGAAAATATGTTTTCCAGATGCAGGATTGAAGAAAGAGAAAGAAAATTTGAAAAAAGATAAAGAAACACGCCTATATACAATAGAAAAGAGAAAAAAAAGAAAAATAAACTGAAGAGCTCCTGTAACTGGCTGCAGGTCACCCAGCGCCATCTTGGAAAAAGGCTGGCCTTGTCTCTTACTGTCTGTGGTGGAGGTTCATGTAAAATAACTATTGTTGGCTTTCGTCAAGAGTAGGCTGCATAGTCATCAGTGGGTTTCTGCCCTGTGATGGCCTGATGAGCTGTCCAGGGTGAACTCTGCTCTCACCCAGATTTGGCTGAGATGGGTGCCAGCCTCCCCACAACCCTAATTAGGCTTAAGCAGTTCAGAAAATGAAAATGAAATAGATAGATAGATAGATAGATAGATAGATAGATAGATAGATAGATAGATAGATAGATAGATAGATAGATAGATAGATAGATAGATAGATAGATAGATAGATAGATAGATAGATAGATAGATAGGTAGGTAGGTAGGTAGGTAGGTAGGTAGGTAGGTAGGTTGTTGTAGGTGTGGTGAGAATGACAGTCCAAAAACATTCACATTAGGCTACTTGGATATTCCCAAAGGGCAATGGTGGACCTGTTGTAGAGTGCTGGATTACTGATCCAAGATCAGGTGTTCAAGCCTCACTATCACTGGGTTGACGCTGGGTTTTCAAAGGTTGGCCATGTCACTCACTGTCTATGGTATGGGAACATTGCTCTCATTCAGAAAAAGAGTAGGCCATTGGATTGCAGTCAGTGTGTTTCTGCCCTGCGATGGCCTGGTGAGCTGTCTAGGATTTTTTTTGTTGATATACTGTATTAATCCCCTAAAGGAAATTAGTTTAACCCATCCAAAGTGAATACACACACACACATAAACAGTGAGCACAAACACATTCAAAGCAGTGGTTGCCATACATGTAGGGGGTGCCTGGAAAGCATTTATTGGTGGAGTGGTTTGCTCAAGGGCACTTCAGCCATTTTTGTGGAGGAAGGGAAGGTGCTGCTCTAATTTTTATTCACTGATTTTAAATTTTTAACCTGTTTATAACTGGCCCTGCGATGGCCTGGCAAGTTGTTCAGGGTCTACCCCACCCTCACCTTGAGTCAGCTGAGATAGGCGCCAGCCTCCCTGCGACTCTAATTAGGATAAATAGGATTGGAAAATGAATGAATTTTTATCACTGCCAAACATAAATGTTTAAAGATTAAAGGATAGATTGAGATTTAATTTTTGATTTATTTTATTTTTAAATATATTTAAATTTAGATTTAATTTATTTTAAAGATTAAAAACGTATGAACACGTTAAATAGGGTGTGGCTAGTTGGTTTATGTGATATTTCAGCCAATTTCTTCTAAGTGGCTGTTAAGAGTGTTCTGAGATTTCTCTTTGACTATATAATAGGCAATTTTGATGTCTAAAGATGCAGTTTGGTTTGCACAACTTTAACACATAAAAAAAAAAAAAAAATGAAAAAATAAACAAAAGTCTTAGTTACAGAGCAACCATTATTCTGTTAGTTTGATACACATAAGAAAACCTTCAAGCCGTGCAGTACGTCACTTGGCCACGCATAGACCTGTTAATTAACATTGGCAGAGGACTTTTTAAAATTATTTAGCCTAAAAACACTATTTTTCCCCATTCATTTCTCCTTCCATCACATGCCCCAGTCCCTCCTGCAGAGAAACATCCTCACAAGAGGATATTACCATCCGCATTGCTGCTTTACTTATGGAAAGGTGTTCTTTGGACTATAAACTATTGAGCTGGTAATTTGCAGTGGATTTCTGACAGATAAACTGTTTGGTATTCAGGTTGAATAGTATGAACCCCTTTTCAGTTGACTTAGCAGAAGAGTCAAGTGCAGCTTTACAGCAGAAAGTGTTCCTCACATCACTTGATGAACAACCATGCACAGATAAGTTACGGGTAGCCATAAAACCTACATCTAGATGAAAAACTCCTGATTAAGACTGAATACCAGCAGAAATTATAAAATATAGTGTCTGTTGATTTACTACTCATATACAAGTATATTCCATGAAATCATATTTCGGGCTGGTGTGGCAGAAAGGACTGTGGAAACTTGTTTGATGAGCCTCAGCAAGTAATCTAGGACCTATTCTTTGCTGGTGATGCTGCGCTTGTCACCTATACAGAAAGCACCTTATACACCTCTGTCTGCCCAGCACTTGAGATTTAAAGTCAGCATGAAGAAGATGGAAATCCTTTAGCAGCCTGCACCCTGGGAGGAGTATTGCCTTTATTGCATCACTATTGGCAAGACTGGACCACAAACATTCCAGCAGTTCACAAGCCATGTATCATTTCAACACACATATCAAATGTCTATTCTTGATTTGTATATTATTTAATCGATTTGATTAAAGTATTATTCAATTAACTTATTGTTTGGTATGTTTTTTGTTTGTTTCTTTGTTTGTTTCTTTGTTTGTTTGTTTTGTTTTTTAGCATCTAACTACTTCAGCATATTTTGTACAAGAAAAACTTTCCAAACATCAAAACATTCAACTAATTCAGGACATTTCTGCTTACATTCAACCTTTTTATCCTATTTGTCCTTTTTTTTAAATTATTTTTCCCCGTATTCTCCCGAATTGAGTTGTATCCAATTCCTGTCCATATTGTCTTCCCTATCACCACCAAAAAGGAGGGGCAACAGAATGCACACGCCCACTCCATGCAAAGCTAGCCACTCCCCTCTTTCTGAACTGTGGTGCATGTGCATTTGTGGACAGGGAAAGTGCTATCTGCCCCCTCATACAAATAAGCTCACAGATGCCCATAATTGGCTGGCAATCGCTGTGAGTGACAGGGAAGTGACCATATGTCGTCCCTCCCTCCAGTGAGAGCATGGACAATTAGCTCCCATGGACTCCCGGCAACTATTTATACTTTTTAAAATATTGAGGTTTTTTCCCCATTCAAATGAATGGACGGAATGTTCAAATCCTTGAACAAATCCATGAATCCTGTTTCACCTTTCAGTACTTCAGCTACTTTGTGATAGAGAATTCATTAAACCTATAAACACGTTCCAAATGGTTCATCTATTAAGCTTCCGTTCATTTTTTTTGATAGTTTGTACAGCATTTGAATGATAGCAGTATATATAATGCTCAATTTTGGCACTTACTCATTCATTCATTCTCTGAACTGTTTAATCCTAATTGGGGTCACGGGGAGGCTGGCGCTCTTCTCAGCCGACTCTGGGCGAGGGCAGAGTACACCCTAATTGACCTATTGTGCATGTTTTTGGACTGTGAGAGGAAACCAAGGTACCGTGAGGAAACTCATGCAAGCATGGGGAGAACATGCAAACCACACACAGAAATGCCTGAGCTGGGAATTGAACCCAGGACTTTCTTGTAGCAAGGCGGATGTGCAAACCACTGTGCCACCGTGACTTTTTTGGCTGTTAGCTTGTTTTATAATAGGTGTCTATTGTGCCTGCCAGAGTGGGTGATGTCAAGCTCATGTTTACACACATTACACACTAGTGTAAAAGTATAAAAGAGGTGCGAGCGATGAGAGAAGTATAAGTCTAAGTCAAATATGATAGTAATACAGAGGTGTAAGTGTAAGGCAGAAGTGTAAGAGTAAGACAGAAGTAAGTTTTTGAATTTGGTAGGTCATTGCAGTGAGAATGTTCTGTGAGACAGATTTCACAAAGACTTTTTATGATTCTACAATGGAATATGAAATGAGTTCATATTGGTCAAAAGACATCTTATTTATTATTAATGACTTTTCTAATAGAGTCCATTAAGATGTGCTGATTTGTTGGGGTCAAGTGCATGTCATCATTTTGCAGTGCATTGTGGGTAATGGCTGGTTCAGTTGGAGGCCAGTGTGTTTTAGGTGTTTGAGAGCTGATAAGCTTTAATATGTAATTTTTTTTTCTCTTTTCCTTTCTGTCTTACAGGAAATTGCAATGATTTTCAGTGCTGCTGCTGAGATGTTAAAGTCCCTTAGAAATGTTATTTTAAGCTATTAATATGATTTGTGATTAATAATTTACAACTTTTCTGTTTTTAATGCCCAAAGAATAAATTAGCCCATATGTAAAATATCGGACTGTGTATGAATTTGTGTCAGTAACACTTCCCAGAGCAAGCAACCCCTTATGGCTCATTTATGCTTCCTTTTTGTATGAAAATAAATGTTTGAAATCATGTCATGTTTCTACCAAAATATTTTTTTTATATTTCCATAAATGTTAAGTAATACATTTAGATTAACAGCTGGAAGACATATGTGAGTGTTTAAAATTACCATGAATGGCCATCACATCTCATTGCTGCCCTCCATAACATTTTCAATGCCCCTACCTTATTGCCCCATGTGGTGTTATTATAAAAAATTTTTTTTTTTTTTTTTTTTTTTTTTTACAGGTGAGAGATGAATGTGAAGCAGTTACACTTAACAGATCAGTATTTCTGAGCAGAAACTGAAGACAAAAAACATAAGAATAACATAAATAACATGCAACGGCATTTCAGAGCAGTAACACAGAGCAGTAACATGAAGGCAGTAATATGGGTCAGTAATGCAGAGCAGGAAGATGGAGCAGTAATGTGGGGAGTAGCGCAGAGTAGTAACACACATTACACATTGTGAGGAACAGTTGCCTCAGGAACAAGCCGGCTTCTTGAAGGGCAGGGGCACCAGAGACCATATAGCAAACCTGAGGTGGATTCTGGAAACTGCCAAAGAAAGAAGAAAAGATCTGTATCTGTGTTTCATCGATTACTCCAAAGCATTCAATTGTGGTGACCACAACACTCTCTAGAATGTCCATCATCAGCTAGGAGCCCTAACTTATCGTATCCACCTGATGAGGAACCTCTATCTCAACCAAGAAGCTAAAATCAGACTGGATGATGGAGACTCAGAGTGGTTACATATCGGCAAAGGGATTCATTGGGACTGCATTCTTTCCCCCATGCTCTTCAACATTTATGATGAGTCCATCATGAGAGCAGCAGTTGGAGAGTCGCCATCAGGAATGAAGATCGGAAGCCATACAATTAACAACCTGAGATACGCTGACGACACCACTCTTGTTGCAAGCACAACAGAAGAACTCCACAGATTAATTCTCAACGTCAAATGAGAAAGAAAAAAAGTTGGGCATTTCCTGAACATCAGTCAAACCAAAATCATGATCAACACAGAGATGAACGAGTTCTCAGTGAACAGCGAGAGTTTCAAAATTTTACAGCAATTCAACTTTCTGGGTTCCAACATAGTCACAGCAGCAATGAAAAGGAAGTCTCTCTCTCTCTCTGGAATGGAATTTTCTCTCTGAGGAAATCCGCAGAAGACTAACCATTGGTCGCACAGCAATGAGCGGACTCCGCCACATCTGGAAGGACAGGGACATCTCTACTGAACTGAAGCTCAAAATAGCAACAGCAATGGTTTTCCTTATTATAACATACGCCGCTGAAACTTGGACTCCAAACTTGGAATCAGTAAGGAGAATTCAAGCCTGCAAGATGTGGTGCTGGAGATGAATGCTCCAAGTCCCGTGGATGGAGAGAGGAACAAACACAGACATCCTCCAAGCAGTAGGCAACCCCATGCCTTTTGATGGCATGATCCTGAGAGCCAAGTTCAGATATTTCTGACACACTATGCATGTGAAGGGCGAGTGTCTTGAACACGATGCGATGCTTAGCATGATGGAAGGAATGCGTCGCAGAGGTAGACCTTGCACCAGATGGCTGGATGAAATCAAAACAGCAACTGGCCTGTGACTTGAAGAACTGAAAGAGGCCGTGCGGGACAGAAAATCGTGGCATTATCTTTCATGGCAGGCTGCCAAGAGTTGTCCGTGACTCGGAGGCACCAGACCAGAACAGACTTTCATTAAAGGGTACCTGTGCTGAATGTGTATTACTAGCATTAACTCACATATAATATCAGCAGTTCCATCAGGCAACATCAGTCCATGCCCCTTGTCAATTAAGAGAGTGCTGCCACACAATTACTATTCATACTAGGCATGTGCAGCAATATGATACCTTCCGCATTGGATGTTCCAGTCCTTTGTTTTGTCCTACTGGCTGAGCTAAGGTGGACTAGTCACTCACCCTGTGCAGCAGACACCAGTTAAGGATAACATATTATTAGCCAGTGCTGAGAAGTCATGAGGAAAATAGCAGAGTGTAAAACATAAGACTACATAAACAAAACAACAAATCAGAAATCACAGAAAACTTGTTGTACTCAACAAACTGATGGCATGATAGTGAAATTGGTAAAACATTGCCTAACATCAGCACAGGTGATACTCTGAAAATGTGTCCTCTCTGACACAATTTAGTAGTCTGCAAAGAACACTTCAAGCCAACTAGCTACCAGTGTAACCTCCAGCAGAACTAATTGACACAAAGCCCAAGCTTTCAAGTCTAAAACCGGACACTGTTCCTATGGACTTTTCTTCATAAAGAATCAAAAAGTTTACAACAGATGGGAGCAGCGCCTTGCCAAAAAGAATTACTAAGAGGTAACAGTCTTTAGTTTACTTGTGCTGTAAAACCTGGCCCAAGGTCATGTCACTTTTTGAAAAAAGTATACTGTAAGGATGACCGATATCGGTGTTCAGCTCGAGAGACTGCTTTTTTTTGACTGTTTTATGATTTTCTGCTTTAAATTCTTGGAATCTTTAAAAGCACACTGATTTATCCTGTCTTTTATCTATGGTTTAATTTCTGTAGATAATGGCAGTAAAATGACCTTATCTGTCATCCATGCGAGTTTCGGGCATGTAACTAATCAGTATTTCTGATAAAGCACAGTGACTCACTACAGAACAGCATGCTGTTGTAGTGTTCACCAGGTTTTGGGTTCAAAACTTGGAGGTTGATTGGACCCTTTCTGTGTGGAGTGTCCATGTAGTCCCTGGGCTTGTGTAGGTTCCCTCTGGGTATTCCAGTTTCATCCCACGATGCAAAGAAGTGGTGGTAATGCAAAGAGGTGTAGAAGCGAGCCTAAATGGTTGTTTGTGTTAGTCCTGTAATAGATTACTAACTTATTCAGGGTGTCACCCTGCCCACTCTCGCATGAGCTCAGATGGGTTTGGCTCTAGCTGCTACACATATTTGATGGATAAATCCTACATATGATGGCTTGATGAAATGTGTGTGTGTGTGTGTGTGTGTGTGTGTGTGTGTGTGTGTGTGTGTGTGTGTGTGATAGCATAGCTGTAAATTTTGAAAGGTGAATTTTTTTCTGCAACATTTTGTTAGAAACTTTTATAATTTAGAAATTACTTTTTTTTTTCAGTCTTTAGAGCAGGGGCAGTGGTGGTCTAGTGGTTAGGGCGCAGGATCGCTGATCCTAAGGTTGGGGGTTTGAGTTCCCATAAGGTTGTCACTGTCCCCCCAGTGCAGCTAACTGGGTTATCAAAGGCAGGCCATGTTTCTCACAGTCTATGGTGAGAGGCATGTAAAAGAACCATTGTTGACTTTCGTAAAGAGCAGGCTGCAAAGCCGTCAGCGTGTTTCTATGACCTGGAGAGGGATGGGCTCCGCCAAGCCAAATCAGCCCAAGTCTCGCCGTGTAGGCCCCCCAATGACGTCCTCAGATGTTAAGGGATAAGTGAAGTGAAGTCTTTAGAGCAGTGAAGGATAATTGTAAATATAAAAACAGAATTGTTTTGCCAACACTTTGCTCACAATATTACCAGGCACCAGAATACACCACAAGACTACAACCTAGAACAGCTTGTTAGAATCCTGTCTAAGTCAAGAATGAATGAATAAATGCGAATGTATGACAGTAGACAATAAACTTGAGCCGACACTGGGTGAAGATGGGGTACACCCTGAATAACTTACCAAAGTATTTTCATTTATGAAGAATAGTTTTACTCTTTTAATGCTCTGACTGCTCAGTATGTATTTTTCTATCTATCAATCCATCCATCAGTTCAATTCAATTGTAGTTGTACAGTGTGTTTTACAACTGACATTGTCATAAACCAGCTTTGCATTGTAAAAACAAATTAAAGACTTGGTTTCTCCAAAAAAAATTCACATAGATAATGAACAAGCCCACGATGATGATGGAAGGAAATACTCCTTCAGTCAACACAAGGAAGAAACCTTGAGAGAAACCAGATTCAAAAGGGAAGCCCATCCTCATTTGGGTGAAATAAGACAAAAATGCAAACCATGTAGCAGAAGCTTCACCGTAGTTTAACATGAAGAGCAGCTGGTTAGCTTATAACTGTGATGGGAAGTGTAGTTATAAATCATTTCAGTAAAAGAGTTTATTAGTGCTGAGTGCAAGAAGGGACTCCGGCATGACTGTTTATGACAGTATTACTAAAAAGAGCGTACATAAGGAAGACATTTCACTATCTTTCTGTCCACCTATCCATCTATTTGTATTTCTATGTACTGTATTTCTATCTATAAAAAGTATTATCTCAAAACCCTGAAAATGAAATGAGTAAACTTAAAGCTTGGTTTAATATAAAATATTTTATCGTTAGTTTTTATCAAATTTAAGTTTGTGGGTTTTGCTAACATAAGAAAGGATGAACTCTCGTGTTGATGGAGTTAAAATTGAGAAAGTGTCAGAGTTTAGGTGTTTTGGGAGTTATGATGGATGATGAATTGTCTTGGAAATGGAACATTTCATGTGTTTAAAAAAGGTTCCCGTGAACATTTTTATTTTGAACAAAGTGAAGTATATTTTTAATTATAACACAATGAAATTATTGTACTTTACTCTCGTAATGCCTTACTATAGGCATTGTGTAGAATTGAGGGGTAAGGCATATCAATGCTATATAATACCAATGTTTTTATTAAACAAAGAAGTTGTTAAAATAATTTGCAAAGCTTTAGAAAAAATTAAAAACAGATTATTTATCAGGTCAGGGTTATTGAAACTTACAGGGACGATTCATAGATGTGGTGAAGGAGGACATGAAGGTAGTTGGTGTAAGAGAAGAAGATGCAAAGGATCGGGTGAGATGGAGGCAGATGATTCACTGTGGCGGCCCATGAAAGGAAAAACTGAAAGGAGAAGAAGATATAACATAACTGCAGACATTTTTAATTATGTTCAAATCCAAAAACAAAATATGGCCTCTTTTCCTCAGAGGATGAAACCCACAGAAGAAGGTTAGTGTTTAAGAATTAAGCTTCTCGGTTCACCTTAAAACAAATTTGTGTCTTCAATTGCTGGTAGAAAACTGTGGAATTCTTAGCAAAAAGGTTTGAAAATTTTCACAAATACTTCTCAGTCCCCTCCCTGAATCACCACCTTATTGTGGTGGAGGGGTTTGCGTGACCTAATGATCCTAGGAGCTATGTTGTCGGGGGCATAATGCCCCCGGTAGGGTCACCCAAGGAAAACAGGTCCTGAGTGAAGGTCCAGACGAAATGTGATTCAGAAGGCCCCTATGACATCTCAGAGAGATCAAAGGAAGCAGTCTCCCTTGCCCGGGTGACCGGGGTTCCCTCCTGGAGCCAGGCCCGGGGAAGGGGCTCAAAGGCGAGCGCCTGGTGATCGGGCTTGTGCCCATGGAGCCTGGCCGGGCCTAGCCTGAAAAGGAGACATGGGTCCGCCCTCCATTGGACCCACCACCCGTGGAAGGAGTTTTAGGGGTCGGGTGCAGTGTGAGTTGTGTGGCAGTCAAAGGCATGGGTTCTGTCGGACCGATTCTCGGCTACTTACTCTGACCCTCGGGACATGGAATGTCACCTCTCTGGCGGGGAAGGAGCCTGGTTTGGTGTGTGAGGTGGAGAGATACCGACTAGATATAGTCGGGCTCACCTCAACGCATAGCTTGGGCTCTGGAACCATCCATCGAGAGAGAGGCTGGACCTTATTCTATTCTGGAGTTGCTCATGGGGAGAAGCGGCGAGCCAGTGTGGGTATTCTTGTTGCCTAAATGTTGGGGTTCTCCCCAGTTGACGAAAGGGTAGCTTCCCTCCATCTTTGGGCGAGGGGACGGGTCCTGACTGTTATTTGGGCTTATGCACTAAATGACAGTTTGGAGTACCCACCCTATTTGGAGTCTTTGGGGGTGGTGGTGGGGGGGGGGGTTGGAGAACGCTCCCTCAGGAGACTCACTCATTGTCTTGGGAGACTTCAACACCAATGTGGGCAACGATAGTATGACCTGGAAGGGTGTGCTCGGTAGGTACGGCCTCTCCAGTCTGAACCTGAATGGTGTTTCGTTGTTGGACTTCTTCATCACAGTTGGTCTATCAAGAAAACTATGTTCGAACATAACTGTGCCCATAAGTGCACTTGGCACCAGGTCACCCTAGGTCGCAATTCGATGACTGACTTTGTAGTTGTGTCATTGGACTTGTGACCATATGTTCTGGACACTCAGGTGAAGAGAGGAGCTGAGCTGTCTACCGACCACTACCTGGTGGTGAGTTGGCTTCGGTGGTGGGGGAGGTTGCCTTCCAGACCTGGCAGGCCCAAGCGTGTAATCAGGGTCTGCTGGGAACGTTTGGCGGAGTCCCCTGTCCGAGAGGTCTTTAACTCCCACCTCCAGCAGAGCTACAACCACGTCCTGGAGGAGGCGGGGGACATGGAATCCAACTGGTCCATATTTCGTGCCTCCATTGCTGAGGCGGCAGCCCATAGCTGTGGCCTTAAGATCGTCGGTGCTTGTTGTGGCGGTAATCCCTGAACCCGGTGGTGGATACCTGCAGTGAAGAGGGCAGTCCAGCTGAAGAAGGAGGCCTATCGGGTTTTATTAGCCTGTGGGACTCCCGAGGTAGCAAACCATCCTTCCCTCACTCGTAAACAAGACCCCAAGATACTTAAACTCCTCCACTTGGGGCAGGACCTCATTCCCGACCCGGAGGGTGCATTCCACCATTGTCCGACTGAGAACCATGGCCTCGGACTTGGAGGTACTGATCTTCATCCCGGCTGCTTCGCACTCAGCCGCGAATTGCTCCAATGAGAGCTGGCGGGCCCAACTTGATGAAGCCAAAAGGACAACATCATCTGCAAAAAGCAGAGACGATATCCGATGGCCACCAAACCAGAACCCCTCATCGCCTCTACTGCGCCTAGAAATTCTGTCCATAAAAATTATGAACAGAATCGGTGACAAAAGACAGCCTTGGCGGACTCCAACTCCCACTGGAAACGAATCCGACCTGCTGTTACCAATACGGACCAAACTCTGGCTCCGGTGATACAGCGACCGAATAGCTCGTAGCAACGGATCCGGAACGCCGTATTCTCGGAGCACGCCCCACAAGATCTTTCGAGGGACACGGTCGAAAGCCTTCTCCAAATCCACAAAGCACATGTGGACAGATTGGGCAAACTCCCATGCCCCCTCCAGAATCCTGTGGAGCGTATAGAGTTGGTCAAGAGTGCTGCGGCCAGGACGAAAACCACATTGTTCCTCCTGAATCCGAGGTTCGACTATCGGTCGGATCCTCCTCTCTAGTACCCCTGCATAGACTTTCCCAGGTAGGCTGAGGAGTGTAATTCCCCGATAATTGGAACACACCCTCCGGTCCCCCTTCTTAAAAATTGGGACCACCACCCCAGTTTGCCAATCCAGAGGTACAGCCCCCGATGACCACGCGATGTTGCAGAGATGTGTCAACCAAGACAGTCCTACAACATCCAGAGCCCCGAGATATTCCGGGCGGATCTCGTCCAACCCCAGAGCTCGACCACCAAGGAGCTTTTTGACAACCTCAGTGACCTCCACTCCAGTGATGGGCGGACCCTCACCCGAACCCCCAGGGTCTTCCTCTTCCACGGAGGGCGTGTTGGTGGGATTGAGAAGGTCCTCAAAGTATTCCCTCCACCTCTCAACAACATCCCCAGTCAAGGTAAGCAGCTCCCCACCTCCACCGTAAACAGTGTTTGTGAAGAACTGCTTCCCCCTCCTGAGGCGTCGGATGGTGGCCCAGAACCTTTTTGAGGCCAACCGATAATCACTCTCCAGGCCCTCACCGAACTGCTCCCACGCCCGAGATTTTGCATCTGCGACAGCCTCGGCTGCAGCACGTTTGGCCTGCCGGTACCCGTTTGCTGCCTCAGGAGTCCCACAGGCTAATAAAACCGGATAGGCCTCCTTCTTCAGCTGGACGGCCCCTTCACCGCAGGTGTCCACCACCGGTTCGGGATTACCGCCACGACAAGCACCGACGACCTTACGGCCACAGCTATGGGCTGCCGCCTCAGCAATGGAGGCACGAAACATGGCCCATTCGGATTCCATGTCCCCGGCCTCCTCCAGAACGTGGTTGTAGCTCTGCCGGAGGTGGGAGTTAAAGGCCTCTCGGACAGGGGGCTCCGCCAAACGTTCCCAGCAGACCCTGATTACATGCTTGGGCCTGCCAGGTCTGGAAGGCAACCTCCCACACCACCGAAGCCAACTCACCACCAGGTAGTGATCGGTAGACAGCTCAGCTCCTCTCTTCACCCGAGTGTCCAGAACATATGGTCGCAAGTCCGATGACACGACTACAAAGTCAATCATCGAACTGCGACCTAGGGTGTCCTGGTGCCAAGTGCACTTATGGACACCCTTATGTTCGAACATGGTGTTCGTGATAGACAAACTATGACGAGCACAGAAGTCCAACAACGACACACCATTCGGATTCAGACTGGAGAGGCCGTACCTACCGATCACATCCTTCCAGGTCACACTATCGTTGCCCACATGGGCGTTGAAGTCTCCCAAGACAACGAGCGAGTCTCCCGAGGGAGCGTTCTCCAACACCCCCCCCCAAAGATTCCAAAAAGGGTGGGTACTCTGAACTGTCATTTGCTGCATAAGCACAAATAACAGTCAGGACCCGCCCCCCACCCGAAGACGGAGGGAAGCTACCCTTTCGTCAACCGGGGAGAACCCCAACATTTGGGCACCGAGACGGGGGCACCAACAATACCCACACCGGCGCGCCGCCACCCCCCGTGAGCACCCCCAGAATAGAAGAAGGTGCAGCCTCTTTCGAGATGGATGGTTCCAGAGCCCAAGCTATGCGTTGAGGTGAGCCCGACTATATCTAGTCGGTATCTCTCCACCTCACGCACCAAATCAGGCTCCTTTCCGCCAGAGAGGTGACATTCCATGTCCCGAAGGTCAGAGTAAGCAGCCGAGGATCAGTCCGAAAGGACCCATGCCTTAGGCTGCCACCCAACTCACACTGCACCCGGCCCCTAAAACTCCTCCCACGGGTGGTGGGTCCATGGGAGGGCGGACCCATGTCTCCTTTTCGGGCTGGGCCCGGCCAGGCTCCATGGGCATAAGCCCGACCACCAGGCGCTCGCCTTCGAGCCCCTCCCCTGGGCCTGGCTCCAGGAGGGAACCCCGGTGACCCGCGTCCGGGCAAGGGAGACTGCTTCCTTTGTTGTCTCGTGTCTTAGGGGTTTGTTTTGAAAACAAATCAAAACAAGATCACGGATACAAGTGGCTGAAATGAGCTTCCTTTGCTGGGTGTCAGGGTTCTCCCTTAGAGATAAGGTGAGAAGCTCTACCATCCATGGAGAGCTTGGAGTAGATATGCTGCTCCTCCGCATTGAGAGGGGCCAGTTGAGGTGGCTCGGGCATCTGGTCAGAATGTCTCCCGGACGCTTCCATGGTGTGGTGTTTCGGGCATGTCCAACCGGGAAGAGACCCCGGGGTCGACCTAGAACATGCTAGAGGGACTATGTCTCTCGGCTTGTCTGGGACCGCCCCAGTGTCCCCCCGGGAGAGTTGGAGGAAGTGGCTGGGGAGAGGGATGTCTGGACCTCTTTGCTTAGGCTGCTGCCCCCGTGACCCGACCCTGGACTTAGCGGAAGCTGATGATGATGATGACTTCTCAGTTTTAAAAAATTGTATAAAGAGAGATGACTGGGGCAATATGCACTCAACGTTTAATTGGATGTTTACTTTTTATTTCAAGCTTGGAATGGAGGAAGGAAGTTTTTTTAAGTTTATGTTGTCAGCAGGTGTGCAATCGGTGGGGTATGTAATTGTAAACGACTGACTAAGTTCTCTGTGCTTAAATCGGGGTTAAGGAAAAAATAATAATTTTATTCTACTGATTATGAATTGTATGGAAATTAAAAATTTTAAATTGTGTAGTGATTCTGTGTTTTTGCACTTCATAAAATGAGGAATGAATGAATGAATTGCAATAATGGACACACATAATCAAAAATTAAAATAAAGGTCTCTCTCTCTCTCTCTCTCTCTCTCTCTCTCTCTCTCTCTGTGTGTGTGTGTGTGTGTGTGTGTGTGTGTGTGTGTGTGTGTGTGTGTGTGAATCTCTGTATATCTCTCACTCGCTTGCTCATTAAAGTAGTGCTGGAAAAACAAGAGCTGCTTTATTGGCAAACAGGCAACTGGAAGCGAGAAAGTGTGTGTGTGTGTGTGTGTGTGTGTGTGTGTGTGGGTGTGAGTGTGTGTGTGTGAGAGAGAGAGAGAGAGAGAGAGAGAGAGAGAGAGAGAGATTGAATCGAGCTACACTTTTAACTGAATGTCATAAACTTTTCATTCAGTGCTTTCTCACTATGATGTATAATAATGTGCAGATAGAGTGTATGGTGCAAGGTGTGTGTGTGGTGTGTGTGTGTGTGTGTGTGTGTGTGTGTGTGAGTGTGTGTGTAAGAGATAGAGAGAGAGAGAGAGAGAGAGAGAGAGAGAGAGAGAGAGAGAGAGAGAGAAATCAAGAGTATTTCATTGTGAACACAGTAACAGCAGCAGTTCTGTGAATTAATGGCAGAAATTGTGTTGTTAATGGAAGTAAAGATGTTGGACTGGCTCTCACATGAGGGTAATTACAATAATCAGAGTAGGATGAAATAAAAACATGCATTATTTTTATCAGTATTTTGTGTGAAGTGGCAGCCTAAACATTTCTTAAAGGACAGTTAAACCAAAATTTAATAAAAGCTTGCAGACACTGTATTTTATTATTGCAATCTTTCTCATAAAGAAAATAAAGGAGTAAAAATCCTTACACAGGAAGGTGCCATCATACTGTAATAGGTGATACTTGACTCGCATTGAACAAACTAAAACACAGCATGCATGTGTTGATATGAACAAGGCTGCTCTTTGTATGCAAATGTAAAGTAGAATTACATACAAATGTTTCTTTTAATTTTATTCAGAGGTTCACTAGTTTATACAGTATAGGATTTTAAATGTAATATCTCTATATTGTTATTATTGCCATTATCTTATATGAACTGACTGACACATCCACGCCTTTTCCTCATGATTTCACACATTGCGAAATGTCAACCTTTTCAAACCTCCTAATGCAAACCTTCAAAAGGATTTTAGTCGATTGCAACTTTGAAAATGTAAAATGTAACTGATGATGAAATCACACATACTTTCAGTGTAACAGGAGAGTCTGGTACCTGCAGGCTTTAAATGATAGCCCCCAAAGTACACTGATTGTACATCCTACTTGACTGTGCCCAAAAATTCTTGCTGTGAGGTGGAAATGCTAACCAATACACCATTATGCTGCCCCTTTCCATGTCTGCGTTCAGTATGTTATTTCTTTGTTCTTTATATTCTGAGATTCTATAAAACTCAAGTGTTACATGACAATTTGAAAAATATCTCTGGAGATGGTTGTAAATTTACCCTCAACCATCAAGTCACCCAAGAGTGTACTGATCTCGGGGGCGAGAATGTGCATACGTGAACGAATTTTAAGGCAGAACAAATGGATTCCTGTTTCATTTGTTCTTCACTGTGTTTTTCTAAAGGCTACTGGCACCAACCATCATTTCAGTTTCAGTAATTTGTGCTACAGTAGCTCTTCTGTGCATCAGACCAGATGAACTCACCATCACTTCCCACTCATATCAGAGTCTCATGCACCCATGATCCTCTTCCACTTCACTTCCTCTCATTCCTTCTAAACCTTTGTACCCTGCATACTAGAATCCACCCCACAACACATGCCACTTTGGAAATGTACAGATCCAGACATAAAAGGTCCAAACTTTACCCGCTCCACCATAGAGCCTTCTGGCCTACTGCTGAACAGTGGGGTTCAGCAACTGTACTGCAGAGGCCAGGAAGGCCCTGCAGCAGATGGTGAGCATGGCAAATCGGCAATTGTAGTTCAGGCCCAGAAATGTGCTATATGTAAACTATGATCATTACTAAACTACTATATGAACTTTATTCTTGATGATTGTTTCATGTTTTGCTGTAATTTGATAAAATTTTGTTGTTATTTTCATTTGTTGCAAGCATGTAAGCAGCCAATGTTGCGCAATGTTGCACCTCTTGTTCCAACATCAACCACCAGGTGTCTCACCTGTTTTCATGCAGGGTCAACACATGTACAATTGTGTGTTTGAGTATCGAAATGGATTATTGTGGAACTTGTGCGTCTGAGAGGGCAAAAAAGGTAGACATAAAATTGTATATCCAGCTGCTGAAGGGGATAAACAGCTACAGAGTGAATCTTGTCAGTGAAGGATATGTACAATGTTATCAATATGAGAGACTGTAGAATGTAAATGTATAACAGTGGATGTTATTGATATATGTAAGAGTTGAACAGTTTAATGTTCACAGGTAGGAATGATTTCCTGTGTGCTTTAGTGGTGCATTTCAGTGGTATCAGTCTCTCACTGAACATGCTACTATGACCGATCAGCAGGTTATGAAGCAGGTGGAGGGTGTTGTTCAGTATTGTCTTTATTTTGGACAACATTTGCCTCTTTGACACCACTGTCAGAGTCCAGTTCCATCCCAGCAATGTTGCTGGTCTTGCAGATCAGTTTTCAGCCTGTTTGTGTCTGCGACCCTCACTCTGCTGCCCCAGCATGCAACAGCCTGGAGGACAGCACTGGCCTCAACAGTAGTGTCATATGGCTACACCTCCAGATTATGTTTATCCAGGCCATCAGTTCATCATCTGCTTACTGAACCAATGTATAGCCGCCTTCCAGTCTTGTGATTGGACAATTTAGAATGATTTAGTCTGTTGTTTCACGAGCGCTGTTACACCAAGGGCATATAGGGGAGTTCTTTAGTTTACATTTGGCATCGTGTGGACAGTCTTTGCATGTCTTCTTCTGAGTCTGTTGGTTAATACCCAAAGTTTTCGTTTAAGAGTTTTGAAGCCAGGAAGGGGTTGAGTCGGATGACCTATCTCATTCCCACCTGTTTGAATATTTCCTTCCCCATTCTGTTCTCCATGCTTACATGGAAAACATTTCACATTGTTCCACTTCTGAAGATCCAAAATCCCAAAGTTGTGTAATGACTACCGCCCAGTTGCACTTACGTCTGTAGCCATGAAGTGCCTTGAACGGACTGTTAAAAAGCTACTAATGCGAGAAGTTGAAGACCAACTCGATCTACTCCAGTTTGCCTACCGACAGAGAAGGGGTACAGACGACGCTCGATGCTATGCTAACCCTCCTGAACCTCATCTACAAACGTCTTGAAACCAGTGGTGCATACATTAGAATCCTTTTCACTGACTTCTCATCTGCTTTTAACACTATTTAACCCTATCTGCTTCTGTCAAAACTTTCCAATTTGCGTGCTAACAGTAACTTAATCAGATGGATTAGCGCTTTCATGATTGACAGACCTCAGTGTGTTACTGTAAATGGAATGAAGTCCTCTATTACCAGCCTGTCCACTGGAGCACCATAAGGTTGTGTTTTGTTACCCATTCTGTTTATCATTTACACCAATGATTGTGTCAGTAAGGCTTCAAACTGTTTTAACATCAAATTTGCTGACGATGCCACTATCATTTCACTTCTTAATTCTGCTGACCTTGACAATAAAAATGAGGTTTCTAATTTTTCAAATTGGTGCAAAGGTAATTTTTTGATCTTGAATAATAAAAAATCAATGGAAACAATTATAGATTTCAAGATTTCTTGTAATTCTTTGGACCCTGTTTCAATCAACAATGAAGATATTGAAATTGTGAACACATACAAATATTTAGGCACTGTTCTTGATTCGAAATTATCCTGGAATGATAATGTTGACTATGTTTACAAGAAAGGTAAGCAGAGCTTGTACTTCCTTCGTCATTTAAATACTTTTAGAATTGATTGCTCACTCATGGTTCTCTTCTACAAAACTTATCAGCCATTTCCATCCTTTTTGAAAAATCTATCAACATCTGTCCTTCTGTGTTCCTGTCCTGGATACCAAACCTGCCCATCACTTCCTCGTCCCGTCTGTTGCCTGCACCAATATGACCACTCTTTCACCCCTGGAGGTACTCTGCATCACTTCATCTAACTCACTCCAGAATCTCTCCTTCTCTTCTAGCTCACATCCTGCCTGTGGGGCATAAGCACTAACAACATTGAACATCACGCCTTCAATTTCTAACTTGAGACTCATAACTCTGTCTGACACTCTTTTCACTTCTAGAACATTCCTGACAAACCCCGCCTTCAAGATGACTCCTACTCCACTTCTCTTCCCATCCACACCATGATAAAACATCTTAAACCCTGCTCCTAAACTTCTACCTTTGCTACCTTTCCACCTGGTCTCCTGAACACACAGTATGTCCACCTTCCTCCTCTGCATCATGTCAGCCAGCTCTCTATCTTTTCCTTTCATAGTTCCAACATTCAAAGTCCCTGCTCTCAGTCCTAGACTCATGCTTTTCCTCTTCTCCCTCCACCTACGGACACGCCTCCAGCCTCTCCTTTTTCGACCAAGTTCAATTTCCACTAGCACCCTGTTGGTTAACAGCACTGATGGCAGTCTTTGTTAACCCGAGCCTCGACCAATCCGGTATGGAGGTAATATCTGGGATTTGCTTGATACAGTTTGGCATTGGTTTTAGGTCATATGCCCTTACTGACCCAACCCGCTGCATTTATCCGGGCTTGGGACCGGTGTGAGGGAGAGACACTGGTATGTGTCATAAAGTACTATTGTAAGGATGCCAAAGGATGTCAACTTTCAAGTGAAATAGTACCCAAAGCAATGTTTTGCCCTAACCGGAAGTTTGAAACAGAATTACCATGTGAAAGGTATTCTATTTTTTCTCTACGTCAATGGCTACACCATAGCACGACAATGAGAGCGCCACACAACTAGTGGAGTGGAGGTGCAATTACACTTAATAGTCATACACAATTCCATAAAAGCATATTCCCCAAGGTCATACGGCACACACACACACACACACCCATCATACAACGAGGGGGCGTGCCCCACTATTTGAGGAGCACTGTTACTGTCATTATTTCAATAAACTCCGTGGACTGTGTGACACCTGTTTAGTCAAAACTCCATATTCTTGTCACTTTCTTTGTGTGAAAATGTTCTTATTTTCAGTATAGTCAGTTCTGATAACTCGGTACATTTCACTTTACAGTCAGTACATTTCTGCTCACTTTTTGTGAATAAGATGTTTATTCCAGGTTTTATTAATGCATTAAAAATGTCCTAACCAAATCCTATTATTTTCTATTATTATAATTTCCTGACCTGTGTTATTTTTCTTGATGCAGGTCGTTTATTGACTAATTACCCAACCAAATCACTTCAGATTTATACAGCCCTAGTCTGGAGTTGGAATAAACACTCATGCATAATTGAAGTAGAATCTTTGAAAGAATTGCCCACTATAATGCATTTTGCTCCGGTAATTCTGCGTCAGTGCGTGCTTGTTCCTTATAGGCCGGCATCTAAAGGCGATTTCTCAGAGGGAGGAGCACGAGCTCAGAAAGCTCGCAGAGACCCGGAGAGGTCGCACCGCGAGGAGCCTGATGTCCGCACGCGGGAAGTGCGACTGCTGCCACTGCATTGTAAACCGTGGTGCCTGGCGATCTCCGGGTTTGGGTGTTTGCACCCAGGATTGTGTGGTGTTGCGCCGGTGTATTTTGTTTCGTATGTTCTGTGTTTGTGTGTCTGTTTGTCTGTATGTGTGATGGGTGGACATAAAGCCGCTCGCAGAGGAGTCAGATCCCTACAGGATAATATAAAGTACACTGCGGAATAAAGGAGCCTCTGACGGGGAAAAAAACAACAACAAAAACAGGAATGCTTCCTCAGTCCGGAGCTTTATAAACGCAAGTGCACGTGCTCATGGTTATTGTTGCTTTTCTCGTCTTCCGACCGTAAGATCACCTCAGTGTTTGGGATTTCAACCAGAATGATAAAGTGTGAGAATCAAAGCAAATAAAGGGCATGAGGAAATAAAACATCTGCGCGGTTAACATGGAGCTGCGGAAGCTTTACTGTCTCATCCTCAACACACCGTTACTGTTGTATGGGGAAGGTGAGCGCGTGCGCGCGCGCGCGCACACACACACACACACACACACACACACACACACACACACTAATTCATACATACATACATACATACATCATAACTGGTGCCTCACATTTTGTGGCAATTTTATTCAGAGTTTATACCTAAGTGTTAACATACAATTAAAAAAGTAGAATGCAATACACGCCCCCCTACACACACACACACACACTAGAACTATTCCAGTAGAGTTAGTTAAAATGAAAGAAATTAAAAATGTGTTTGAAATGGTCTATTTTGTACACGTGTGTGTGTGTGTGTGTGTGTGTGTGTGTCATAGCTGCCTTCACCGAAATGCCCACAGATGTGAGTGTGCATGAGGGTGAAGACGTGGAGATGCCGTGTGCATTTCGTGCCGTTGGTATGTCTCCGTTTGCTCTGGAGATTCAGTGGTGGTACCTGAAAGAGGCGACTCCACGGGACACACAGGACACACATACAGGCAACCGAGTTAAGGTAACTCTCTCTCTCTCTCTCTCTCTCTCTCTCTCTCTCTCTCTCTCTCTCTCGCTCTCTCTGTCTCAAATTTGGTCAAAGGTTGTGTCCTACCCTAAGTCCCTCAGTGCTACAGTAAGCACCTCATCGCTACAGTATACAGTAGACTCCACTAACCCTTTCATCACAATGCTAACCCCTTAGCTACTACATTAAACCCTCCATCAACACTCTAAACCCTTTGTTATTGTCCTAATCTCTGCCCTTATCCCATGAACACTACACTAAACCCCTTTATTACTATTGTCATCCCCTTTATCACTACTTTATTTCCATAATACTACACTTTTCATCATAACACAACTTAATTACTGCAAAAATTCTGTTTCTTAATACAGTTGTGTCTAACAACTACACCAATCCATCACTACACTATTCCTTCTATAACTACATTAACTCCTTCATCACTACACTTATCCTTTTATTAATATACTAACGTCTTCATCAATACACCAATCCAGTGGTCCAGAGTTATTATTAAACATTTTAAAAAGGCCAACCATGAAATCTGCATTGCAAAATTATTAATTTGGGCAACTGTCATATTTTTCTTTCTTTATGTTCCTTTTCTAACATTTGATGGTGGCAAATTACCATCAAAAATCCCTTAATCAATACAGTATTCCTTAAAATACAATGATCCCTTCATCACTACATTAACACCATAATTACACATTCATTAAGACACAAATCTTTTCATCAGTGCACTAATCCATTTATCACTACTCTACATTACCCCTTCATTGCTACTCTAATCCCTCTATCCCTGTGATAATCTCTCCATCACAACATTTACCCAATTCATTACTACACTAATTTCTTCACGACACTAACCCCATTCATCAACATATTGATCCCTTTATCACTACACTAACTCCTTATCACATACAGATTCCTTCGTTACTCGGTAACCTCTTCATCACTACACTAACTCATCATCAGTATAGTTGATGATGATAATATAGGATGGAATATATAAAAAAAAAAAGCCACACATTCATTCATGATAAATAAATCCTTGGATTCCTTGTAGATGGCATTCTGTCTGTCATTGAACACAATATGGTTCAAGATTTAACTTTCAAACACAATACTTTAAACTGGTCCAAGTGAATCCTCAATACAGACTAGATGCAGTTACATCAACAGTTACACTAAACGCCTCACGATTGAGCAGTAACATAATGGCCTAAACATAAAACTTCCAAACTGCACCCGATTTACGATTTAGATTTTTTTAAGCGAGGAAATTGTTCAAATTTATTTTTAAATATATAAATACAGAAAATAGGCAAGGATATTTTATTATTGGTTCATTAACCCCTTCAGTTTCACACTAATTCTTTGGTCCTTCATTTAGCCCTTCAGTCTTTTATTTACCAATTCAGTCTCTTATTAATCCCTCCATTCTTTTATTAATCTCTTTAATCTTTCATTAGTCCATTCAGTCTTTCACTAATCCCTTCAGACTTACACAAATTCTTTCAGTCTTTCATTAATCCCCTCAGTCATTCATTAATCTCTTCAGTCTTTCATTAGTCCTCTCAAGTTTACACTAATCCTTTCAGGATTACACAAATCACTACCGTTTTATACTAATCCTTTCAGTTTCACACCAATCACTTCAGTCTTTCATTAACCCCTTCAGTCTTTAAATCCCTTCTGTTTACACCAATCTCTTCAGTCTTGTACAAATTAATTTGGTCAGTCTCTCATTAACACCTTCAGCCTTACTTTAATCTCTTCAATCTTTCATTATTTTTGCTTCAGTTTTCCCTAACCCCGCTAGTCTCACATCCATACCAACAGTGTTTCATTATTCTCTTTAGTTTCAAATTAATGTCTTCAGTCTTTCATGAATCTCATCAGTCTTTCAATAACCTGTTCAGTCTTTCATTATTCCCTCCAGTCTTTCATTAATCCCTTTAGTCTTTTATTAATCCATTCATATCTTACACAAATCCATTGTCTTTCATTAACCCCTTCAGTCTTGCACTAATTCCTTCACTCTTTTATTAATCCCTTCAGTTTAACACTACTTCCTTCAGTCTCTAATTAATCAATTAAGTCTTACAATAATCACTTTGATCCAAACCATTCAGTTAGTGGCCTAGGGCCAGGTCCAACCTGTGAGGCATCGGTACAGGCACTTTGACCTGGATACTTTTTTCTTTTACAAAAAAAAAAAAAAAAAAAATATATATATATATATATATATATATATATATATATATATATATATATATATATATATATATAAAACAATAAAAGGACAGGACAAAGACTTTCTATTGAAACTCCATTTATCACTACAGATCTGTTTCGAGGGGTGGTGAAACCATCCTCTCTCTTCAGGTGATTATATAAGAATATTCTTCTATAATTCTTCTATAATCACCTGAAGCGAGAGGATGGTTTCACCACCCCTCAAAACAGATCTGTAGTGATAAATGGAGTTTCAATAGAAAGTCTTTGTCCTGTCCTTTTATTTTTATTGTTATTTGCTCTACTAAAAAGTATTGAGCACTCTCCTACAGAAGGATCTACTCAAAAAATCACACATATATATATATATAAAGATAAAGATCTATATACAGTAGGCCCTTGACTATTCACGGTTTTGCACCCATGGTTTGAGTATTCGCTGACTGCCTAGTAACCGGCACGTGATTCAAATTCAGCCAATTACTCCTTTCTCCTGATTGGTTGAGCTGATGTCCCGCCCCTTTTTCCTCATTTGTGCACAAGTTGTCAATGAGCCTCTTTTTTGTGTGTCTTTTAATTACCAGTTAAGCTCTATGATGCCACTCAAATGCTATGCGTCTTCTCTGGCTAAGCGATATAAAGCGCTGGATGTCTCGTCTGAAGAAATGAGACTTTTTCCTGAGAAACGACGGTTTTCTCTGAACTGTTGTATTAAAATCTTTTTCAATTATTATTCTAGTACAGTACCTAAGTTAATGTTTATGCATGAGATTTTATGTTCTGTAGCATGTTGAACAAACGATACCAAAAGGATAAACTTTATTACAGTACTCTTCATGTCCTTTTACGTTGAACTTGGAGTGACGTCTCCAAGATGGCGCTGCCCAGAGGGCAACTTCGCGGAGTTCTCAGAGTCAAATTGTTTCTTTGTTTGTTTTAATTTGTTTTATTTGTTGTTTTGTTCATTCATGTTTTGCACTATGCTCATCTACGACCGGTTGACTCTACTGCAGCTATAAGATCGGAGTATCTTCGGGCGTGTATAACTAAGCACACTCAACTGGGCTTCTTGTTAGCTGGGGTGCGGCTAGCACTGAACTAATATGCTATGATAGGGAAGGATGGTATGGCGGGAAGGGGCCGAACGACGACTCCGGCACTTGGGATTGCAGAGGATGAAGGCCGTGTAGCCAGCTGGTGCAATCGCCTCGTCGGGTGTACTCTCCTCGAGCCATGTTTCACAGAAACACAGCAGATCCTCTGCTCTCCAATCTGAGCATGAAGCTCGTCCATCTTGTTTCGCAGGGACTGAACATTTTCAAGCAGTATGACCGGAAGTGCTAACCAAGCGCCGGAGACTCTGAGAACTATGCCTGGGCTTCTTGTTATCCGAGGTGCTTTTTCTTAATCATTACTACATTTTACTACATTAATACTGTATTAGTGAGTAAGACTGTCTATAGAACGTTTTTAAGAAGCATATTTTAGCGCATATAATAGATATACAGTAGTTTACTTCCGTTTGCTCATTTGTGCATGTGACGTGATACATGTGGTTTTACTTCCAGGTACAGAACTCGCGGATTATCTCGATTATCTCGATGTTGAGGGCCTACTATATATATATATATATATATATATATATATATATATATATATATATATATATATATATATATATATATATATATAATGTGTATATGTGTGTGCGGGGAAGTGATGGTCTAGTGGATAGAGCGCAGGATCACTGATCCTAAGGTTGGGCGACTCTCGAGATCGGGAAAAAGCCGAAAGGAAGAAAGAAATATAATATGTGTGTGTATGTGTGTGCGTGTGTGCGTGTTTTTTTAGGTGTATAAATTATGAATTAAGAAAATATCTGGGGTTAATTTTTGTATGATCCTCTGTCACAACTGTTTCTGAATTGACAAAGTATATTTATATATCTGCTTGATGCCCAAGTGTCTAGTGTACAGAAAGTGTGCATCAGTATGTAAATTATATAATTTAAGAAGACAATTTAAGGCCACCAATGCTAACTTTGACACCAGAGTTCCCAGTGAGCTCTGCTGCACACCATTCTCACACATGATGTGGGGCTCATCATTCTCACACATGAATGCGATTAAAGTTCAAAGCTCACCACTGATTGTTTGTTACCATGATGACATATGCACCTGATTTCTCTTCCTAAGTTTAAAAAAAACACTTTTTTCCCATGTTATATTAAATGTTGATTATGTTAAATCATTTATGTAACAAATATTTTAATCGAATTACTAATTAAGATTGATTTTTGAAGAAGTTGAATTTTGTCGTTAATATCCGTGTGTTGATATTCTCATTTTTCCTTATCTTAATTAAAACTGGACCTTTCTGACTTATTATTCACTTTTTTTCTTCTTTATCCTCTTTTTGAATTATTTTAATTATTTACTTGTTGATATTCCTTTATTTCTCTTCTTTGTTGTTGTTGTTATTATTATTATTATTATTATTATTATTATTATTATTATTATTTACTGATAAAATACTATTAACTTATATTTTGTTACAGTTCTATTTATTACCATTCTACACTCATGTTGTTTTTGTTGGGACAGTAACATAAGTTAATGTTGTCTATTAGTTAAAAATTCTAAATATCTGTGATATGGTTCACATAAATTGATTGCTCAATGTGGTGAGTTTTGCCATTGGACTGTATAAGTACTGTACTTTTGACTTATATGTCTTGATACAATGATACAATGATACAATACAATTTAATAATGTCATTATACATCAACAAAATACAATACATGTACATGGATGTTGTTGTACTTTACTGTATCCATAGCTCTTGATGTGATAATGAAGCTATATTTCATAGGCTCCTCACTTGGAATTCTTTTTGTGCCCTGGCTCCCATACGAAATTAATTGAATAGCTCTGCCTTTCATGAACCCCATGAGTCTTACATTAATCCCTTCAGTATTTCCTTAACCCCTTCATTTATACACTAAGACCTTCAGTATCACATTAACCCCTTCGATCTTACATAAACCTTTTCAATTTTACATCAAACCCTTCAAATGTGCGAATCAAATGATTCGCTATGGCGACCCCTGAAAAAGGAGAAAAGCCAAAAGGAAATCTCTCACATCACGTCCTTCAATCTTACAATAGTGTTTTCAGTTTTACATTAACCCCTACGGTTTTACATTAACCACTAGGCTCGGGTGTAAAAAGCCAAACATACTTTACTTTTTTTTACCACTAATCTTACATTAGTATCTTCACTAAAAAAGCTAACTTGTTTCAGCCTTAAGGCTAATTTAAAAAAATTCCCAGTTTCTCACCAGAACGTTTTCTTTGTTTGTTTGATTTAATTCAGAAATGATGAGATTGCTGAAGCCAAAAGCTTTTAAAGCTAAATGATGTAAAAAAAAGTAACTGAAACTATACAATACTCCCAAGATGAGCATTTTTTTTAAATGTATATTTAACATGTATTAAAATTTGAAACTCTAAAAAACTGTTTAAAGATCAACAGCCTTGTATTTCCAAAAACCAACCAGTAAGCCAGTCTAAAGTCACGGTCACATATTAACAATTTGTAGAGTGTATGCCGATATACGACAAAGTTCTACAAAGCACTGGTATACACTGAACTAGCAATGTTATTTTAGTTTTATACATATACATAACGTATCGGTAACATCCAGAACCTAAAAAAAAGCTAACTTTTCCAAAATGAAAACATATAGTCAGTTTATATTGAACTTATCTGCAATGCATATTGACATGTGTAGACATATCGGACGTGATCCAGACAACCACAGAACTTTTACTGAATGTCTTTCTAAATTACAGCTAGCGTATTATGGGCATATTGGCAGCATTTAGGGCAGAGATCAACAACCTTCAGCTCTGTAGCCGAATGTGGCTCTTTCATCCCTCTGCTGTGGCTCCTATGGCTTATGTTGCTGTCAACAAGTGACTCATTTTGACCCCTGGTAAGCTTAATCTTCATCTTCATTTTCTTCTTGTTAATCCAGGGTTGGGTTGTGGGGGCAGCAGCCTAAGCAATGAGGTGCAGATGTACCTCTCTCCAGCCACTTCCTCCAGCTCAGCTCCCTCTTCACAATGACAGACAGAAGCTGCACCGATTCACATGTCAATCTCCCATTCCATCATTTCCTCATTGTTAACAAGACCCTTAGATACTTGAACTCCTCTACTTGTGGCAGAAAGTCATTCCAGAGGGTGCATTCCACCCTTTTCAAGGTGAGAACCATGGTTTAGGACTTCAAGGTGCTGATTCTCATTCTGCCCATTTCACACTTGCTACAGCAAAAGCTGGCGGTCCCAGGTTGATAAAGCCAAAAGGACAACGAATGCATAAAACAGAGTCAAAATCCTATGGTCACCAATCAGAACCCCCTCAAAGCCTCTGCTGCACCTAAAAATTCTATCCATAAAAATTATGAACAGGACCGATGACAAAGGACAGCCTTGGCAGAGCACAAACTCCACCAGAAACTAATTTGACCTCTTATTACCAATGCAGACCAAGCTCTGGCTTTGGTGATATTAGACCAAATGGCCCATTACAGCAGCTCTGGTACACCATACTCGTAGAGCACACCCCGCAAGATAGACCGAGGAACATGGTCAAAGGACTTTTCTAAATTCACAATGCACATGTGGACAGATTGAGTAAACTGCCATGACCCTTCCATGATCCTGTGGAATGTATAGAGCTGGTTAGAGTGTTGTAGCTGGGGCAGAAACCATATTGGTTCTCCTGAAACCGAGGTTTGACCATCAGTCAGATCCTCCTCTCCAGTACTCCTGCATGGACGTTCCTGGGTAGGCTGAGGAATGTGACCCCGTGATAGCTGGAACACACCCTCCGGTCCTGTTTTTAAAAAGGGGAACTACCACACCGGTTTGCCAATCCAGAGTTATGGCCCTCAATGGCCATGCAATCTTGCAAAAACATGTACACCAAGATAGTCCTCCAACATCCAGAGCCTTGAGGTATTCACGGCAGACCTCATCTTCCCCTCAAGCTGGCAAGCGAGAAGTTCTTTGGTTACCTCAGGGATCTCAGCCACTGTGATAGGCAGACCCCTATGGTTTTCTTCCTCTTCAGAGAGCATGTTCGTGGGATTTACAAGGTCCTCGGAGTATTCCTTAAACCTTCTACAACATCCCGAGTCAAGGTGAGCAGCTCCCCTTCCACTGTAAACAGTTTGTGTGAAGTACTGCTTCTGCTCCCAGGGTGTGGGATGGTGGTTCATAACCTTTTCGAGGCCAACATATAGTCATTTTTCTAGGCCTTCAATTACCTCCCACAGCCAAGATTTTGCATTAGTGACAGTCCAGGCTTCAGTATGTTTGGCCTGGCAATATCTGTGTGCTGCATCTGGAATAAGCCAGAACAGCTTGATAGGCCTCCTTTTTTAGCTGGATGGTCCCCTCACTACAGGTGTTCACCACCAGGTTCGGGGATTGGCACCACGACAGGCACCAATGTCTTTCTGGTCACTGCTATGGGCTGCCACCTCAATGATGGAGGCATGGAACATGTCCCATTTGGATTCCATGACCCCTGCCTCCATTGAGATGTGGTAGTAGCTTTGCCTTTTTAACAGGACACTCTGCAAAACATTCCCAGGAGACCCTAAGTACAAACTTGGTTCTCCCAGGTCTGGAGTGTGGCTGGCCCCTACCATCAGAGCCAGCTCACCATCAGGTGATAATGGATGACAGTTCAGCTGCTCTCTTCATCTGAGTGTTCAGAACATGTGGTCACAAATTTAATGTCAATATTTAGAGTCAATCATCGAACTGTGACCGCGGGTGTTCTGGTGCCAAGTGCACTTATGGACACCCTTATGTTTGAGCATAGTATTTGTGATTGACAAACAATGCCGAGCACAAAAATTGAATACTGAAACACCAATCAGGTTAAGCTCAGAGAGGCCGTATCTACCAATCACACACTTCTAGGTCATACTGCCTTTAACCACAAATGCATTGAACTCTCCCAGGATGACGAGGAACCCCCCCCCCCCCCCCCCCCCGCTCTGTTTCTAACACTCCCCTTAAGAACTCAAAAGAGTTGGACTCTGAACTATCATTGCTGCACAAGCATAGACAACAGTCAAGACCCATACCCCACCTGAAGATGGAGGGAGGCTTCCCTTTTGCCAACTGGGGAGAACATCAACATGTGAGCATGAGAACTTTTATGGAAAGTAAAGGGTTCACCTTTCCTGAGTTAGATCAGTCAGATTGGTTGGAAATGGTCTACTTCTTGTTGGTTATGATAGTACACCTTAACAAGCTTGAACAAAAGTCAGCAGGGGATGCTGCTTCTCTGTGCATGAATTTTTTCAGCGTGACATCATCACAAGGCAAACTGTGTTTAAGGAAAGATTCTGTGAGTTTAGAGAGGAAGAAACACCGTCCTACCCAATCACTCCTCTGAATGTTGAGCCAGCGCCGTTCAATATGACTGCATTTATAGCTGTCAGACCAATCTTGAACTTGAACTGGTCGACATAGCTGACAATAATATGTGAACGTCTAAGTTCAGAAGCGTGACAGCTGATCTCGAAGATGTTGCTTGTCAGAAGGCAATTCTTGCTCAGAATCACAAATGTAGTGACACTGAAAACCCTCTCAAAACAGGGCAACTTGTGTTTGATATATGGAGTGCCATTCCTGATACTTATATAGACACAAAGAAGTATGCATTTGGAGTCCTGTTGATTTTCGTATTCACATAATTGTGTGTTCAGGTTTTTTTCCATCATGAACTATTTCAAAAGTAAACATCACTCATGCCTCACAGGTGAGAGATTGCAATCCTGCAATAAAATGAAAGTGATGACTTACAACCCTGATATGGAGATGTTGTGCAGTGAGGTTCAGGAGCAGAAGTCACATTAAACAGGTGAAAGAAATATTTTAATGAGCTATTATTCTGAAAATATATTTTATATTGACCCCTGAACTGTTGTAGTTATGCTTCATATTTAGGATGATGGTTGGCTGCTGTAGGTCACATGAGACAATTAAGGCATGAGGGCACACTGAAATAGACATTATTAATGTAAGTGAATATACTGCAGCTGTTACATTTTACAATGTTGGTGAACTATGATTTTTTTTTTTTTTTTTTTATGACAGTGATGTTGATACTGAGATGTCTAGAGAGGACATCATTTGAATCAGCGAGTGGCAGCCTTTTATAGTCTATGTGAAGTGAACGATTGTCAGGGATACACGGCTACATAAGTAAGACTATTGTTGATCATAAATTGTGAATGTTGTCAACACACTACGCATAGGTAGCTTTAGTGTATGCTAGACAATATATTTAACTTATGAGTAACTTTAAAATAATTTGTATGAATGATTGCATAACTTACCTACAACTTGTGCCATATTTGAGACATATGAGCCATACACTAACATATGTCAAAGTTCATGCATACAAAAGAAAATTTTTGATGACTTCACCATACTATTGCCAGCCTGACACTAGTACGCATTCATGGTACTCCACGGTACGCCAAAGTGAGTACCTTCGCGGAAATTGTGAGTGCCATCACGGGAACAATGTGGAAACTATGAGCGAGATGAGTGCCATTGAGGGGCATTGCCAACCCAAAAAATGAAACATGTTCATTAATTTTGTCACGCACTCTTTTGCGTACCTTTCCGCGAACCATAAGGAAACTGTGAGGAAACCGTGAGGGCACGTGTAAATGCCCACCACGTCATGGGTAATCAATGCCGTGCAACGTTACACCTGTATCCTCAATGGTGCTTTTGTGTCCTCCATGGTGTTCATTGACTGCTCAATGTTTCCTATTCTACACTACGCATTGTCCAACATTAACTGTTGGCGGACCAGGGAGTGAGTTGTGGACAGAACTGTGTTTCTCAATTTTTTCTTCAAAGGTAATCATAGTCTACTCTAAGCTAATCCTTTAAGTTTGGGTGAGCACTCAAACCACTGTATTCCTCAACACCACGTACAAACGGTTAACCAATCAGTCATAATGGCCAAACTGCTGCCTCCTGGTCAACCATTCCCTCACCACCCACACTGTTCTGGCTTTTCTCTTCTTTGATCTGGTTGATTTGCTAGTAGTATCAGGTGTGGACTCTAGCTGCTTACATACATCGATGTCATAGTCTTCGAATAGTAGTAATGCAGCAGCACCTGCAAGAAAGACACTTTGTTGATTTAATGCCATTTTCTCGGCATCTCTAGAGTTCATCATCTTGACGACTACAAGAATGAATGGTGGATGAATCCAGTTACCCAATATATATATATATATATATATATATATATATATATATATATATATATATACTTGTGAGGTGTGACAAGGAGTGTCATAAACGGAAGTGCGGTCACCTTTTTAGCGTGATGTGGAGCAAACTTGTCTGGCCATTGAGTGACATTGAGGAACTTGGAGCACCCCAGCACAAACAATTCTCAAAAATACCGCAGTGGTGAGGAATCGAGTGGAACATCGCGGAACATCCTCAATAGTACGAATGAGCAAGCTTATTCCTCTCTGGCACAAACTGTTTGACAGACAGGTAAAATAAACACAAAATCATTCCGCCATGGTACGCATGAATGAGTGCCATTGAGGATTTAAAATGCGTACTAGTGTTAGGCTGGCTTATGACCTATATCAGTGTGCTGTTAACTTACACCAAACCTACCCAGAGCTTATTCGACATACACCAGCATATTTACCATATCATATTCCATACTTTAGAATCACTATCACAGCATCTAACAGAAAAATAGTGTTGTGTTGTTTTACCTTGTCTGAGACATTTTCTGAGGTTTTGAGTGTGTGTTTTTGCTTTTGTTTTTTTTTTTTTGTTTTTTTTTTGTTTTTGTTTTTGTTTTTCAAAACAGAAGATAAATAAAATTAGATGCAACGCCAACATCCGGGTACAGGAAACTTTTTTTTTTAAATTCAGACTAAACAAGCCTTCTTCAGTGCTAAGCAGTAAATGAGGCCACAGCACCCTTTTCTGTGTTCCTGGTTAATTTTTGGATATGTCTTGATATCAAATATATAATTTGGTCTATCATGTTTAAATCTTGGGGCTTTTCTGTGCCTAAGCTGCTCTTTCTCTATGAGCTCAGTATCGTGAAGCTAATGAATAAAAAATAAGGACAGAAAAAATTGTAATCTCATTGACCTTAGTTACAAAGAAGGTCAGTTTAAGGTTGGAACATACTAGTATTTATAATTAAACTAGTGTGTTTGGAAGAAGAAGAGTATAGTTGGTTAAGTTTTTTGTTTAGGCCCATGTGTATGTATATATATATATATATATATATATATATATATATATATATATATATATATATATATATATATATACACACACACACATATATACACCGTATTCCATGTAAGAAGTGCCCTGCTTCAATAGACCCCCCCCTCCAGTTTTTTTTTTTGTTGTTGTTGAATTCAGCAAAATCGTAGCTCAAACTTACCAATTTTATTCGATCAGTCTCTGTAACCATAAAATGAGGCATTCACTGCCTGTAAAAGTGTGTTTATATAGTATTTCAAGACCCCCTGCTACTGGAGAATGTCTACAATGTTCATCAGTAACAACACATTTGATTGTTCTGCCATGCAGGAAAATATTTTGCTGTTTTCTCTTGGTAAATGTCCAACAACCATTAAAAACTGCTACAGCAAAACTATCAAATTTTCTGAATGAATGGATCGATGATCCAGATATCAGAAAGTGATGAGTATTTTTTCCACGATTCTCCTTCTCACTAATTTCATAAATTTAACCCTTTACACCCGACGGTGACTAATTCGTCACGCAAGAATTAAAAGCCTAAAATCTAAATTTATATCACTATGGGCATCTGGAGAACGACTCTGACGAATGCGGTACATTTCCTGTTGAAGCGGAGATTATTATTTTTATTATTGCGTCATTTTTTTTCCAACGCTTTTTTCAGTTAGGCTCGAAACATCATGAGTGAGTGACGTCCATGAGTCATCGTTCAAATTGTCAGTAGTAAAAGCACAATGGATCAAATACCAGGTGAGATTCATGCACATAAAAAAAATCGTCATTGAAGAATAATGATAGTTTTGTAATTTTATGAGGTAGAAATAGTTTATTGAGTTCATTTTACTAAAAAAGAACACATTCCATAATGGTGACGTTTTCGTCGCATCAGGTGTATGAACAAGCTTGGCTGTCAACAGTGATTACTTACAACATAGTTTACAAATAGTAGAATTCCTGCAAAAAATAGTGTTTTTATACCAATTTGTTTATAATTGTTAAGGAAACTCAATACGAGCATCAGTTATAAACAATATTGTTTTCTGTGAGGAATGAGACAGAGATTTCCTTTCGGCTTTTTCCCTATCTTGGTGTTATTTATCGATTCAAAGTGAGTCATTTGACGTAAAGTCTGACCGAATTTCATCATTTAGAAAACATAATCGTTGAGTCAATTTGACTGGTGAATGTCTCTCATTATTCAATTTTACCACAGGTATATAAATCGCCCCCAGAACTTTTTATGGCAGGAAAAACATCACTGTCGAAACTGCTGAGCTGGCCACTTGTGAAGATAGTGATGAATCTGAGACAGAAATAGATTATGATAACAAGGTGGCTGATCCCAACTTCATCCCTGATGATGTGAATATGGAAAAGGAAATAGATCTACATGAAGAGACTCCTCCAAATGATGTCATTGAGCTCAATGGAGATTCAGCCATTATCATAGATGAACAAGTGCTAATGCCAACTGCAGATGATTCTAGTGCAAGCAGAGCAACAAGACCAAATCTCACTCGACAGTGGTCAGTCCTTCAAAATGAAAATCCTTCAGTTACGGTGCCCTTCGTTGGTCCTGACCTACCTTGTTCTACTGAAATTCTCTCTTGGTCATGGAATATTGTACTGCGAGACTGTCACCATCAGGATTACCTGGATTATCAAAGGATATGAAATCAAAAGGCAATAACGAAAAAAGGACGAGGTGGAATTGAAGCTGCGACAATAGAGAATGAAAACTCAGAAGCGGTAAATGTAACATGGTTCAACAATAGAGTCGTGAACATGTTATCGTTCGCAAAAGTTGACCCTGTTACTACAGTACATCGCTTCGATTCCAAAACAAAGAAGATAATTGGGGATGATTATCCTGCTATCATGAAGCAGTACAATAAATCAATGGGAGGAGTAGATTTAGACGATCAACTAATCTCGCTTTATAGGAATCCCATCAGATCTAAGAAATATTATATGAGACTAGTGTTCCTGTCATTTGAGCTGATGAAGGCTGGTAAAGTGTGCGGGAAGAAGAGGGGAAGACCTGCTTCTCGCACAGAGCCAAGCAAACCTCCTTTTTAGGTTTTTGGGCATCTTCCACGAATTACAGAAAAAAGGCAAAGATGCAAAAATACAACTATGCAACACAAGCCTGTGCCTGAACAGCAAATCCAACTGCTTCGAAGCTTATCATGAGTAGTTGCAGGATAAAGTACCGCAGAACCATGAACACCCTTATTTTCATACCAAAGGATTTTTTCTAAGTTTTTTTTATTTCAACATGATCCATTTTATTTTACATACATTTATGCCAGTGTTTCTATGCCAAAATATTCTTATAAGACGCATTTTATACCGTTATTTTTATAAAAGATATTTTTTTTCAAGGTTTGTGAGATATTGTGATACATTATTGATAATGCAATAAAGGATATTTGATAAAAAAACTTTTACTTTTCACTTTACAAAATTTGCGTGTTTCCTACGGATGTGACTAATTAGTCACGTATTATTATTGTTTATAATTAATTCAAAATTCATATTTTCAGTACATATTATCTTTAACCAGTTTACCGAAGTCTCAAAAAAAAAGCAAGAAATATTTTTTATTACACATAGAAAATAATTTAGAGTGTAAAGGGTTAAGGACGTTCCTGGACATGTGTTTTTGTTTATGTTCGTGTTGATTGGTTCAACGTAGCATGTGCTAATGTTGACATTCATGTTGACTGGCTTGAGTTTACTTCCTGGAAAATGTTTAAGGGAACAGCCGAAAGGAAAAGAAGAGGAACAAGAGGGAAAAGTAAGGGGTCTTTTTTTATTTTGCTATTTTTGTTTATTTTCAGTGTTCATGTAAATAGTTTGGTTGATACTACAAAATGAATAACACAAATACCAGTAAAACTCTTTTACTGTTCTGTTATTATTCATGTTTTCCACCTCGATGGTAATAAGCACTTACCGTTCCACTCCGCTGGTAACATTTTAACAAGCACCCACCCACTCCAATTTTTAAAGCGCCCTAGGCGCTTATCATGTCGAATACAAATTACAAAATCGAAATTACGATAGAATTTCTGCCTGAAGTCCTTCTATTATTTTTTTTATATGGATGTAACAATGTCTTGATCATGTGGTGCTTTCATCTACACTGAGATTGATCTAGTTGTGTGGACTGTTGTCCTGCTGGAAAATGCAATCTTCAGAGATATGGTACATTATTCAGGAGAACCTTCTTCATATCCTGAATGACGCATCCTATACAAATGAAAATCTGCCTCATTACAGCCTTGCCATAGCACCCCTGACCATCATTAATCCTCCATGACATTTTTTAATGGTTTCAAGACACTTTGGCTTGTAGACCTGTTGAGGTGTCTGTCTGATTCTGCAGATCCCGAGCAGGTCTGATTGCTCACATGAGAGGTCAATAACGATGGACAGATATTATTGTTGATTTATAGGTGTCTGTCTTTCCATTAGACCCCAGGTGATGGTAAAAGCTGAAAATTGGATACATCGAAGAAGGTCCTCTGCTCCAGTCCTCTGTGGTGCAGGTCTTAGGATCTTTATCAAACTTTGGCCTGGTAATTAAGGGCTATTCTCTAGATTTACATGACATCAGTCCCACCTGGAGAAACCTGTTTTGAAGTATCTTTATTATTTTTGTTGCTCACTTTGTTATTCTACAAGTGACATTCAGAATAATTGATTAAACCCCTGGTAGGTGGAGAGTCTTTTTTGTCAACTGCCTCTCTGTAACTTTGTTGTTCACCATGTCTATTACTTGACTTTGTTCTTAAAAACTGCTATCTTTAAAAATTTATGGAAGCAAGCAACCTGAAGCTTACTGTTTTTATGAATTTAATTGTAAGGTACTACAAGCACTGTTTTTTTTTTTCATTAAACTGGCCCTATTGAAACAGTGCTGTTCAGAGGATTGACTGTTGCACTTTTCCTTATTAAATAAGGTTTGCTTCAAATAATCTACCAATTAGAAAAGCTTTCACCACACACACTGGAATGAAAGGACTGTCATACATACACACACACACACACACACACACACACACACACACACACACACACACACGCATACACACCTTTTTAAAAATATTTTTAATGAAAATAGATGCTACAAATTTTGTTTGGCGGGGCAGAGTCAAAATAATTTGTCTCACTGCATGTGTTGTTTATGTTACAGATCACTCCAAGAGATGCCACTAAGATCAGTGTAAGTGTAAATGAACAGGAATTTTGTTCTAATCAGATTAGGGTGTTTGTGATGATAATAAAAATGCATCTGGATTGATGTTTATAAATTGACAAATGCACTATTTTATTATACTTTAACCCATAATTTGATGAATAAGTATATTGTAAATTAAACACAGGAAGGAAATGCAGCTCTCACACAGCACACACTCAAAAATACACAGTATTGGGAAAAGTAATTTAAAGAGTAAATCATCTAATTACCTTAGCATTACAACGAAATTATATCCGTTTATTTTTTTACTGTAATAATGTTTAAAATACTGATTAGTGTGCTTGTATTTATTAAGGACTTTAACCATTAAGTCATTAACATATTGTATTGTTTATTGTCATCTTGGTCTCAGACGGTGCGTGTGCAGGGAAATGCCATCTCCCACAAGCTCAGCCTATCCCAGGTGGGGAAGGATGATGAGGGTGTGTATGAGTGTCGGGTGTCGGATTTATACTCCGATGAAATGCAGGACTTTAGAGTGCAGGCGTCACTTCGTGTGAAACCTCGGGATAGTATGCTTGCTGAGGAGGCTGTGTCTTATATCCAAAACCGTTGGACATTAAAGAGTGCTGCACAAGCCACTAATGAACCAGATCATGGGAAGAGCCACTCACTTCTTCCATCGTCATCAGCAGCAGCAGCATCAATCCTTACCACAATATCGCCACACACTGCTGATGCCTCCAGCAGACAGCAGCAGGAGACTGGTGAGTGATGGAGCAAGACTGCCACCATATGGAAAAATTTTAAAAAAGGAAAGTGAGCAAGAGAGAGATCAATGCTGTAAAATAATCTAAACATTAGAGTACTATCTAAAAGTGGATCTCTGGGGGAAAAAATCCAGATAAAAGGTTTCAATGCAAATTCATTTTGATGAAGCCATCCATGACATCATGGCATGTAATCATCACATTATGACCGCCCTATCCCCAAAGTTTTGATATTGTCTCAAAAGTATTTTACTCTTAAGCTTATATTTATTTAATGGAAACCCAACGTCACTACAGGGTAGAGAAATGCCATTCAGCTAGATAGATTCACTTCTGTAACCATGTTATATGTAACGGGAAAAGTCATGCGATTTTTCAATGTAATAAAAAAAAATAATAAAAAATGGTTCTATTCAAATGAGTAATGCATTGCGTGGCAGCAATAGGTTATTTTGCATTCTATAAATATTAGAATACCTACTGCATATGGCACATTATTTAAAAAATGTATTTTATTTTATGACTTAAAACAAGTAACACGTGTTGGAACAAGTAGTCACGCCGGTCCCAAGCCCGGATAAATGCAGAGGGTTGCATCAGGAAGGGCATCCGGCGTAAAACAAATGCCAAATAAACTATGCGAATCACAAGAAAGAATGACATACCGGATCGGTCGAGGCCCGGGTTAACAACGACCGCCATCAGTGCCGTCAACCAACAGGGTGCTGATGGAAATTGGACTACTGTTGGTCGAAGACGTCGAAGAAGGAGAGGCGGGAGGCGTGTCCGTTGCCAGAGAGAGAGAAGAGGAAAAGCATGAGTCTAGGACTGAAAGTAGGGACTTTGAATGTTGGAACTATGACAGGAAAAGGTAGAGAGCTGGCTGACATGATGCAGAGGAGGAAGGTGGACATACTGTGTGTTCAGGAGACCAGGTGGAAAGGTAACAAGGTTAGAAGCATAGGAGCAGGGTTTAAGCTGTTTTATCATGGTGTGGATGGGAAGAAAAATGGAGTCGCAGTCATCTTGAAGGAGGAGTTTGTCAGGAATGTTCTAGAAGTGAAAAGAGTGTCAGACAGAGTGATGAGTCTCAAGTTGGAAATTGAAGGTGTGATGGTCAATGTTGTTAGTGCTTATGCCCCACAGACAGGATGTGAGCGAGAAGAGAAGGAGAGATTCTGGAGGGAGTTAGATGAAGTGATGCAAAGTACCCCCAGAGGTGAAAGAATGGTCATTGGGGCAGACTTCAATGGACATGTTGGTGCAGGAAACAGAGGGGACGAGGAAGTGATGGGTAGGTTTGGTATCCAGGACAGGAACGCAGAAGGACAGATGTTGGTAGATTTTGCAAAAAGGATGGAAATGGCTGTGGTGAATACTTTCTTCCAGAAGAGAGAGGAGCATAGGGTGACTTATAAAAGTGGAGGTAGGAGCACACAGGTAGACTACATCTTGTGCAGGCGATGTAATTTAAAGGAAGTCAGTGACTGCAAAGTAGTAGCGGGTGAGAGTGTTGCCAAACAGCATAGGATGGTGGTGTGCAGGATGATGCTGATGGTGAGGAAGGTGAAGAAGGCAAAGGCAGAGCAGAAGACAAAGTGGTGGAAGTTGAAAAAGGAAGAGTGTCGGGTTGTCTTCAAGGGGGAGTTGAAACAGGCTTTGGGTGGTCAGGAAGTGCTTCCAGATGACTGGACAACTACAGCTAATGTGATCAGGGAGACAGGTAGGAGAATACTTGGTGTGTCATCTGGAAGGAAAGTAGATAAAGAGACTTGGTGGTGGAATGAGGAAGTGCAGGAGTGTGTACAAAGGAAGAGGTTAGCTAAGAAGAAGTGGGACATTGAGAAAACCGAAGAGAGTAAACAGGAGTACAGGGAGACACAGCGGAAGGCAAAGGTAGCAGTGTCAAAGGCCAAACAGAGCGCGTTTGATGACTTGTATGCTCGGTTGGAAAGTAAGGAGGGAGAAAATGATTTATACAGGTTGGCACAGCAGAGAAATAGAGATGGGAAGGATGTGCAGCAAGTTAGATTGATAAAGGACAGAGAGGGAAATGTATTGACTGATGACAGAAGTGTGCTGGGAAGATGGAAAGAGTACTTTGAAGAGCTGATGAATGAGGAAAATGAGAGAGAAAAAAGAGTAGAAGAGGTGACTGTTGAGGACCAGGAAGTAGCAAAGATTAGTAAGGGTGAAGTGAGGAGGGCATTGAAGAGGATGAAGAATGGAAAGGCAGTTGGTCCTGATGACATACCGGTGGAGGTCTGTAAGTGTCTAGGAGAGGTAGCAGTAGATTTTCTGACAAGAACATTTAACAAGGTCTTCGAGAGTGAGAGGATGCCAGAGGAATGGAGGAAAAGTGTGCTGGTGCCCATTTTTAAGAACAAGGGAGACGTGCAGAGTTGTGGCAACTACAGAGGGATAAAGTTGATGAGCCATACGATGAAGTTATGGGAAAGAATAGTGGAAGCTAGACTAAGGGCAGAGGTCAGCATTTGTGAACAACAGTTTGGTTTCATGCCAAGAAAGAGCACCACAGATGCAGTGTTTGCCTTGAGGATGTTAATGGAAAAGTACAGAGAAGGTCAGAGGGAGCTGCATTGTGCCTTTGTGGATCTGGAGAAAGCAGATGACAGGGTGCCGAGAGAAGAACTGTGGTATTGCATGAGGAAGTCTGGAGTGGCAGAGAAGTATGTTAGAGTGGTGCAGGACATGTATGAGAGATGTAAGACAGTGGTGAGGTGTGCTGTCGGTGTGACACAAGAGTTCAAGGTGGAGGTGGGACTGCATCAAGGGTCAGCTCTCAGCCCCTTCTTGTTTGCTATGGTGATGGACAGGCTGACAGACGAGGTTAGACAAGATTCCCCATGGACTATGATGTTTGCAGATGACATTGTGATCTGTAGTGAGAGCAGAGAACAAGTGCAGGAAAATCTAGAGAGGTGGAGGTATGCCCTGGAAAGGAGGGGAATGAAGATTAGCCTCAGTAAGACAGAATACATGTGCATGAATGACAAGGACCCAAGAGGAACGGTGAGATTACAGGGAGCAGAGATAAGAATGGTGGAGGATTTTAAGTACTTAGGCTCAACAATCCAGAGCAATGGAGAGTGTGGAAAAGAGGTCAAGAAGCGTGTGCAGGCAGGTTGGAATGGTTGGAGAAAAGTGTCCTGTGTGATGTGTGATAGGAGGGTATCGGCAAGAATGAAAGTAAAAGTGTACAAGACGGTGTTGGTGTTGGTGTTGGACGGTGTACAAGAGGCCAACGATGTTGTATGGGTTAGAAACAGTGGCCCTGGGGAAAAGACAGGAGGCAGAGCTGGAGGTAGCAGAGATGAAAATGTTGAGGTTCTCTTTGGGAGTAACGAGGATGGATAGGATTAGGAATGAGCACATCAGAGGGACAGCACATGTAAGACGTTTTGGAGACAAAGTCAGAGAGGCTAGATTGAGATGGTTTGGACATGTACAGAGGCGGGATAGTGAGTATATTGGTAATAGGATGCTGAGGCTGGAACTACCAGGTAAAAGGCCTAGAGGAAGAGCAAAGAGACGATTCATGGATGTGGTGAAGGAGGACATGAAGGTCGTTGGTGTAAGAGAAGAAGATGCAACGGATAGGGTGAGATGGAGGCAGATGATTCGCTGTGGCGACCCCTGAAGGGAAAAGCCGAAAGGAAAAGAAGAAGAAGACTTAAAACAAGTAACAGTTTGGAGGAGAAGCTAGAATAGAAGTTACCACCAATCGAACATTCATTGCAATTCTGACGGTTATATATACCAACATGAGAAATATCACGACAGGGTTCTCATATGTACACGTACAGAAAGATGGACGGATGTACTTACACTATAGACTTCTTGACAGTCCAAAATGAATGGTTATTCTTTTCCTTATCAATGGGCTCCTGCTACGTCGCAAATGCAAGAATTATTTTAAAAGTGTATGCAAAACATAATTACCTAATAATCTACTAGGCGGCACGGTGGTATAGTGATTAGCACGTCTGCCTCACAGCAAGAAGGCCTGAGTTCGATTCCCAGTCTGGGGGTTTCTGTTTGGAGTTTGCATCTTCTCCTAGTGGTTGCGTGGGTTTCCTCTGGGTACTCCAGTCTGGAGTCAAAGTCAGCTGAGTTGGGCACCAGCCTCCCTAATTAGGATTAAGTGATTCAGAAAATGAATGAAGGAATGAATAATCTACTATTAATCAAATAAATTACTATCAATATTAGCTGCTGCTTCATGTGCTATGCCTCTTCCAGGCTTCAGCTCGAGAACCAAATTCTAGTATTTGTGGTCGACTATAAATATTCCATGAGATTTGTCTGCCTTCACCGTTCTTCAAAACCCCTTGAAGCCTTTATGTGTATGTATAATGGGTAATTCTGTGAAATTCGTCCCTTTTGCATCCCTAAAGCAGCTTTGCCCCATTTGACCTATGGACAGTTTTTGGCATCCATTGTCATACGTCCAACCCAAGTGTTAATTTTTCAGTGGACATCTTGCTGATCATCCACACTGCTCATTATCTGCATTCCTGAGCTTTAATTTTTTTATTCGTGGCACTGGGCTTTCTGGGTTTCCCTGATGGTACTGCTAAGTATGTGCATGGATGTGGATGGACTAGAAGACGTTTCAGTGAAAAAAAAAATGGGACTGAGAGACCTGGATAATAAGGCTTCATGGGATGCAGCTGCTTTTTCTGGTGAAGGTGTGAGTGGTGGATATACATATATGGTGGATATGCCTGCAGAATGGTTGCTTCTTCTGCGGCATATGCTTCTTTCTGGTCTTTTATGGCATGTTCAGAGCTCACACAATAGGATGGGAAAATGCTCAGTAAGAGCACAAATATTTTATACCTAAATTTTATATACATTTTCTGAAATTACATTTTTTTCAGATACAGTATTAATGTCGTAAAACAAATTATTACCTCCGTATGTAACGCATCCAAAGTGAGCACACACACACACACACACACACACACACACACACAAACAGTGAGCACACACATATTCGGAGCAGTGGCATGCCACACACATTGGGGGTGCCCGGAGAGCAGTTAGGGGCTATGTCCTTGCTCAATGGCACTTCAACCATGAATATGGAGGAAGGAAAGGTGTAGCTTACTACCCTACTGTCACACAGTTTTGTTACTGGTTTAGGACTCGATCCAGCAACCTTTTATTCCCAAAGCAAAATCAATATATTCAATGTCCAAAAACAATGCAGTCACTGCAGTGCTTTTTTGAATAGTGATGTCTGTAGTCCATGTGAGCTTCTGTGTGACGTACACTACCGTTCAAAAGTTTGGGGTCACTTAGAAATTTCCTTGTTTTTGAAGGAAAGGCACTTAAAAAAAAAACGATAACGTTGATGAGAAGGAGTACATAGACACTCATGTTCTACATGATTATTATAGGTGGAAATGACTATATTTAAATAAATATAAAAAGAAAGAAATAGAGATAAAGAGATCTCTGTCAACAATGGAAATCAATTGAGCAGAAATTATATACAGCAGGCCCTCGTTATTCGCAGGGGTTTGATTCCGGCACCTCGGCGAATGAAGATAAACAGCGAGTTCTGTACTCGGAAGTAAAACCCCATGTATCATATTACATGCGTGCATGATCAACCAGAAGTAAACTATGTATGTATTACATGTGCTAAAATATGCTTCTTAAAAACATTCTCTAGACAGTCTTACTCATTAATACATTATTAATGTAGTAAAATGTAGTAATGATTAAGAAAAACTTAATTTTGTACTGTGATATTTATTGATAATAAAATGTGTGTGTGTATGTATATATATATATATATATATATATATATATATATATATATATATATATATATATATATATATAAAATGTAGCCGTGAGGGAGCGGCACAAGCCAGTGTCTCTCCCTCACGCTGGTCCCAAGCCCGGATAAATGCAGAGGGTTGCGTCAGGAAGGGCATCTGACGTAAAACAAATGCCAAATAAAATATGACAGGGTGCTGGTGGAAATTGGACTACTGTTGATCGAAGTCGAAGAAATTGAGGTGGGAGGTGTGTCCATAGGTAGAGAGAGAAGAGGAAGGGCATGAGTCTAGTTTTTGAATTGAGAGATGGCTGACATGATGCAGAGGAGGAAGGTGGACATACTGTGTGTTCAGGAGACCAGGTGGAAAGGGAGCAAGGCTAGAAGCTTAGCAGCAGGGTTTAAGCTGTTTTTTCATGGTGTGGATGGGAAGAAAAATGGAGTAGGAGTCATCTTGAAGGAGGAGTTTGTCAGGAATGTTCTAGAAGTGAAAAGAGTGTCAGACAGAGTGATGAGTCTCAAGTTAGAAATTGAAGGCGTGATGTTCAATGTTGTTAGTGCTTATGCCCCACAGGCAGGATGTGCGCTAGAAGAGAAGGAGAGATTCTGGAGTAAGTTAGATGAAACGATGCAGAGTACCTCCAGGGGTGAAAGAGTGGTCATTCGGGCAGACTTCAATGGACTTGTTGGTGTCAGAAACAGAGGGGACGAGAAAGTGATGGGCAGGTTTGGTATCCAGGACAGGAACGCAGAAGGCCAGATGGTGGTAGATTTTGCAAAAAAATGGAAATGGCTGTGGTAAATACTTTTTTCCAGAAGAGACAGGAGCATATGGTGACTTATAAAAGCGGCGATAGGAGCACACAGGTAGACTACATCTTGTGTAGGCGATGTAATTTGAAGGAAGTCAGTGACTGCAAAGTAGTAGTGGGTGAGAGTGTTGCCAAACAGCATAGGATGGTGGTGGGGAAGGAGAGGAGATAAGGAGACTTGATGGTGGAATAAGGAAGTGCAGGAGTGTGTACAAAAGAAGATGCTAGCTAAGAAGAAGTGGGACATGGAGAGGACTGAAGAGAGTAAACAGGAGTACAGGGAGACACAGCGTGAGGCGAAGGTAGCGGTGTCAAAGGCCAAATAGAGGGCGTATGATGACTTGTATGCTCGGTTGGAAAGTAAAGAGGGAGAAAATGATTTATACAGGTTGGTACAGCAGAGAAATAGAGACGGGAAGGACATGCAGCAAGTTAGAGTGATTAAGGGCAGAGAGGGAACTGTATTGACTGATGACAGAAGTGTGTTGGGAAGATGGAAAGAGTACTTTGAAGAGCTGATGAATGAGAAAAATGAGAGAAAAAAGAGTAGAAGAGGTGACTTTTGAGGACTAGGAAGTAGCAAAGATTAGTAAGGGTTAAATGAGGAGGGCATTGAAGAGGATGAAGAATGGAAAAGCAGTTGGTCCTAATGACATACCGGTGGAGGTATGGAAGTGTCTAGGAGAGGTAGCAGTAGATGTCCTGACAAGAACATTCAACAAGGTCTGAGAGAGTGAGAGGATGCCAGAGGAATGGAGAAGTGTGCTTGTGCCCATTTTTAAGAACAAGGGAGACCTGCAGAGTTGTGGCAACTACAGAGGGATAAAGTTGACGAGCCATACGATAAAGTTATGGGAAAGAATAGTGGAAGCTAGGCTAAGGGCAGATGTCGGCATTTGTGAACAACAGTTTGGCTTCATGCCAAGAACGAGCACCACAGATACAGTGTTTGCCTTGAGGTTGTTAATAGGGAAGTACAGAGAAGGTCAGAGGGAGCTGCATTGTGCCTTTGTGGATCTGGAGAAAGCATATGACAGGGTGCCGAGAGAGGAACTGTAGTATTGCATGAGGAAGTCTGGAGTGGCAGAGAAGTATGTTAGCGTGGTGCCGGACATGTATAAGAGATGTAAGACAGTGGTGATGAGGTGTGCTGTTGGTGTGACAGAAGAGTTCAAGGTGGAGGTGGGACTGCATCAAGGGTCAGCTTTGAGCCCCTTCTTGTTTGCTATGGTGATGGACAGGTTGACAGACGAGGTTAGACAAGATTCCCCATGGACTATGGTGTTTGCAGGTGACATTGTGATCTGCAGTGAAAGCCTTCGGCCTGGTAATTCCAACCTCAGCATCCTGCTACCAACATATTCACTATCCTTCCTCTGTACGTGTCCAAACCATCTCAATCTAGCCTCTCTGACTTTGTCTCAAAAACATCTTACATGGGCTGTCCCTCTGATGTACTTATTCCTGATCCTATCCATCCTCGTTACTTCCAAAGAGAACCTCAACATTTTCATCTCTGCTACCTTCAGCTCTGTCTCCTGCCTTTTCCTCAGCCCCACTGTTTCTGAATCATACAACATCGCTAGCCTCATCACCGTCTTGTACACTTTTCCTTTCATGCTTGACGATACCCTCCTATCACATATTACACCGGACACTTTTCCCCAATGATTCCAACCTGCCTGCACACGCTTCTTCACCTCTTTTCCACACTCTTCATTGCTCTGGAGATGCTCCGGCATTCTCTCACTCGCTAAGACCTTGTTGACTTTTCTTGTCAAAAAGTCTACTGCTACCTCTCCTAGACACTTCCATACCTCCACAGGTATGTCATCAAGACCAACTGCCTTTCCATTCTTCATCCTCTTCAATGCCCTCCTCACGTCACTGTTACTAATTTTTGCTACTTCCTGGTCCTCAATGGTTAGTTCTTCTATTTATAAAAGAAGCACTCAGTTCATCATCAGTTCATTTTCTATAACCGCTTAATCCGAATTAGGGTTGCGGGGAGGCTGGCGCCCATCCCAGCCAACTTCGGGCAAGGGCAGAGTACACCCTGGACAGCTCGCCAGGCCATCGCAGGGCGGAAACACGCTGACGGTTTTGCAGCCTACTCTTGTCGAAAGTCAGCAATGGTTCTTTTACATGCCTCACACCATAGACAGTGAGAGACATGGCCAGCCTTTGATAACCCAGTTAGCTGCACTGGGGAGGATAGTGACAACCTTGTGGAGAGTGGGAATCGAACCCCCAACCTTTGGATCAGCGATCCAGCGCCCTATACCACTAGACCACCACTGCCCGATGCACTCAGTTAGTATTCTGTCATATTTGCAAATGGAAGATTTTGGACAAAGTCATGGTTTGAAAGATAAAATGATCATTTTACAGATTAAAACTAATATTTGTAACCCTGTATAACTTTTTACTCTATTCCATATTAATTTTGCAACTCCTTTAATGAATGTAAATTTGTGTTTTCATGGAAAATGTGGAATTTTCTGGGTGACCACAAACTTTGTTAATATGTATACATATTCAACTAGTATTGAGATGTATACACACTTTGTGACTTGTTCTTATTTTTATTTTGAGTAACACAAATGAGCATTTCAATTTTTGTATGAAGAACTGAGGGGCAGCAATTTGTTCAGGTCCTGTATAATAAATAATATGTGTAATCTCTGATTTCAGAATTTGAACACTAATAATGTTTACTTGTATTTGTGTTCTTGTTTAGGTTCTGTTGCCATGATAACTGTGGAGCCACCAATGTGCATCATGTTGCTGATCTTTTATTCACTGTTCTAAGTATGAAATGACAAAAAAATCAAATAGCACTCCTTTATTGACAAACAATAGGACAACAATAACCACACAAACAGGCCAATAAATATGATCGGCTCACTGTTTAAGCACATTAAAAATGGCCCGTGGACCATATGAGGAACATGAACAAATATTCCTACACACACTGACACACACACACTAATATATATATATGATTATCTGATTTTGTCACTTTATGACCTTATCCATCCTACCTAGCTGCTAAGCTTGATGGCAAAGCAAACCAGTTTTGAAATGCTTCTGAAACATGAGAGAGGCTGGTGGAAACACAAATATTGTTGAGTATACACTATCAGCTCGTGTCACAGACCAGGATGTAGACACATGGTGAAAACCAGCCTTTAAACCTAATTCAAACTCATTCTAACCAAAACCCTAAAGTATTAACCCTCACCCAGCTGTTTGAAGGAGTTATGACCAACTAAAGTGCCATCGCTTCTCATAAATCTTGTTGCTCTGTTGCTTAAAAATGTGTTCCAGGCCTCAGTATGTAGTGAGTACAAATACTCACTCACTCAGTATGGATACACGATTGTTTCTCACACATTATTTAATAAATTAATCCCATTTACATTGCAATTTAAACTTTTTTTATTGGGCCCCGTGATAGTCTGGCAACCGATTCAGGGTGCACCCCATGTTTACCCAGTGACTTTTAAGATGGACTGCAACTCCCCCTTGACCCTAGTTGAATTAAGTGGTTCAACAAATGAATAAGAATGAATATTTTTATTGCCTTATTTATTTTATTAATTTCTCTTGTCGTCTTTGGAAAATGTTTGTACAGTAAATTAATAGAGTGATGCAGTGTTTTTATTTTTGCATGAGCTGCAGTTTCCTTTATATATACATATGTTTGAGGAATAAATAATAAGTGTGTGTGTGTGTGTGTGTGTGTGATAGAGAGAGAGAGAGAGAAAGAGAATGTGCGTGATGGTGTGTATATGTACATGTATGTTTCATCACATTTTATTTTAAATCTGTATAAACTGTGCTATTTTGAATATTTAAATGCACATGTCCTTTGTTGTTGTTTGTCTTTAATAATGCTGGTTTTTATTAAGATGGTGATGAGTAAATAATTAATTTAATTAATTTTAAAAATGAAAAATGCCATGTTGTAAATACCAGTAAAATATTTTTTTCTTTTTTGATAACCTTCGGTTCTTGAGATTTTGACCTTTTGAAAAAATAACATGAAATGATATGAAATACAGATAATAACTGGCTGTATTTGGAAGTACAATATTTTTCTATTGCAGTAAATCAACAAACTCTAATAGAAACAAACAAACAAAAGCCTTCAAGATAATAACACAACTGAATGTAAGAAGAAATAAAGAAAAAAGAAACAGTAACATTCTCCTAGAGTGAGTACATCATATCTTTTGTGATTACACTTAAGGTCAAACTTTAAACTTTTTCCACTTCCCACCTTACAGTAGATAAAGTATCATCAGATAGCATAGAGAAGATGCTCTTCTTATTAAGAAGAAAACCTGAAACTTTCAGAATTTACCACTACACTCTCCTCTTTTCATGATCATTATGGAGGGTGAGAGATACAAGGTAAGCGCTCTATAAGATGAGAAAAAGACTTCCAGCCCTAGGGATTTTTTTATTGTTTTTAAAACTTTCTTTGAAATAGCTGGACTTTGTGATGGTGAAAGATGTTGTGGTGTGAAGGAGGTTGTTTGTTCTGCATTGAATTCTACATTGAGAGTGAACATAGTGGTGAACTATGAGTTTGGAGCCTTGCTGAACAGGACTTTAATTTTATAACTACTACACACCAGTAAGATTTTTCTATCACTTTGGATTTTGGGAGGACTACTTCTGAAAGTGACTTTAAAATTGAAGTTGTGCAGAATTAGTGACTATTACTGCAAAAGTTGTTTTTTTAATTTTCTCTTAATTCTAATAAATAAATATAATTCTATAATTTATTTTAAATAGTATGTCTCTTCAGAGTTGTTTGTTAATATTTTAATAATATTTGGTGCAACAAAAGAGTATTCTGTGTCTGTCTGTATGTTGTGAGGTAAATCATGATCTACAATTAAAGACTGACTAGTTCATTACTATTTCCGTGTGTGTGTGTGTGTGTGTGTGTGTGTGTGTGTGTGTGTGTGTGTGTGTGTGTGTGTGTGTGTGTGTGCATATCCCCTTTTTGTTTTGGACTATTTAACATAGATTTTTTTTTTAATTTGTATTATTTCCAGGCTATGAAATTAACAACAGGGATGTGTTCCTTGGGAAAAGTGGAAAAAATAATTTTATGCAACACTGGAACCTCTTGTACACAACATAATTACTCAAATTTACTTTTGAGATTTTTCCCAGTTCTTCATATTTCAGTATATACAATACTACATATTCCATTTATGAAACAGCTAGTTTAATCCGCCAGCAAGCAGTTGCCCGTACGTAATTTGAAAACAGCTGTAACATGACTTTAAAAGTGTGAATATGTGGATAGATATATAGGTCGATATAGGATATATGTATGTATATGTTTATTTGTGTTATGTATGCATTCATTCATTCATTTTCTGAACTGCTTAATCCTGATTAGGGTTGCACAGATGCTGGCGCCCATCTCAGCTGACTCCGGGCAAGGATGTGGTACACCCTGAACAGCTTGCCAGGCCATCACAGGTGAATGAAACCTATGGTTATATAAATAACTGTCAGTGCACTAATGCACTGTGCTCATACAATGTGTCTTTCTTCTCTTACAGAGGTGAGTCAATGTTTTATTCACTTTCATATTTGAATAAATAAAAGATTTAAAGTCAGTTAGTCATCCCTCACTTAGGGGCAGTGATGGTCTAGTGGATCGGGCACAGGATTGCTGATCCTAAGGTTGGTGGTTCAAGTCCCCACAGGATTGTCACTGTCCCCCCCCCCCGTGCAGCTAACTGCGTGATCAAAGGCGGGCCATGTCTCTCACTGTCTATGGTGAGGGGCATGTAAACGATCCATTGCTGACTTTTGTAAAGAGTAGGCTGCAAAGCCATCAGCGTGTTTCTGTCCCTTGCTAAAGGGTTGTGACAGGAAGGGCATCCGATGTAAAAACCTATGCCAAATCAAATGTGCGAATCAGATGATTTGCTGTGGTGACCCCCGAGAACTGGAAAAAGCTGGAAAAAAAGAAGTCATCCCTTGCTTAATATGGAGTTGGGTCTCAGGGGCAGCAACCTAATTAATAAAATCCAAGTGTCCCTATCACCACCATTTTTTTCAGCACTTCTGGACACACACACACACACACACACACACACACACACACTCTGGAGGGAGTTAGATGAAGTGATGCAGAGTACCCCCAGAGGTGAAAGAGTGGTCATTGGGGCAGACTTCAATGGACATGTTGGTGCAGGAAACAGAGGGGGCGAGGAAGTGATGGGCAGGTTTGGTATCCAGGACAGGAACGCAGAAGGACAGATGTTGGTAGATTTTGCAAAAATGATGGAAATGGCTGTGGTGAATACTTTCTTCCAGAAGAGAGAGGAGCATAGGGTGACTTATAAAAGTGGAGGTAGGAGCACACAGGTAGACTACATCTTGTGCAGGCGATGTGATTTAAAGGAAGTCAGTGACTGCAAAGTAGAAGCGGGTGAGAGTGTTGCCAAACAGCATAGGATGGTGGTGTGCAGGATGATGCTGATGGTGAGGAAGGTGAAGAAGGCAAAGGCAGAGCAGAAGACAAAGTGGTGGAAGTTGAAAAAGGAAGAGTGTCGGGTTGTCTTCAAGGAGGAGTTGAAACAGGCTTTGGGTGGTCAGGAAGTGCTTCCAGATGACTGGACAACTACAGCGAATGTGATCAGGGAGACAGGTAGGAGAATACTTGGTGTGTCATCTGGAAGGAAAGTAGATAAGGAGACTTGGTGGTGGAATGAGGAAGTGCAGGAGTGTGTACAAAGGAAGAGATTAGCTAAGAAGAAGTGGGACATTGACAAAACCAAAGAGAGTAAACAGGAGTACAGGGAGACACAGCGTAAGGTAAAGGTAGCAGTGTCAAAGGCCAAACAGAGCGCGTTTGATGACTTGTATGCTCGGTTGGAAAGTAAGGAGGGAGAAAATGATTTATACAGGTTGGCACAGCAGAGAAATAGAGATGGGAAGGACGTGCAGCAAGTTAGATTGATAAAGGACAGAGAGGGAAATGTATTGACTGATGACAGAAGTGTGCTGGGAAGATGGAAAGAGTACTTTGAATAGCTGATGAATGAGGAAAATGAGAGAGAAAAAAGAGTAGAAGAGGTGACTGTTGAGGACCAGGAAGTAGCAAAGATTAGTAAGGGTGAAGTGAGGAGGGCTTTGAAGAGGATGAAGAATGGAAAGGCAGTTGGTCCTGATGACATACTGGTGGAGGTATGGAAGTGTCTAGGAGAGGTAGCAGTAGATTTTCTGACAAGAACATTTAACAAGGTCTTAGAGAGTGAGAGGATGCCAGAGGAATGGAGGAGAAGTGTGCTGGTGCCCATTTTTAAGAACAAGGGAGACGTGCAGAGTTTTCTGTCGATGTGACAGAAGAGTTCATGGTGGAGGTGGGACTGCATCAAGGGTCAGCTCTCAGCCCCTTCTTGTTCGCTATGGTAATGGACAGGCTGACAGACGAGGTTAGACAAGATTCCCCATGGACTATGATGTTTGCAGATGACATTGTAATCTGTAGTGAGAGCAGAGAACAAGTGCAGGGAAATCTAGAGAGGTGGAGGTATGCCCTGGAAAGGAGGGGAATGAAGATTAGCCTCAGTAAGACAGAATACATGTGCATGAATGCCAAGGACCAAAGAGGAACGGTGAGATTACAGGGAGCAGAGATAAGAAAGGTGGAGGATTTTAAGTACTTAGGCTCAACAATCCAGAGCAATGGAGAGTGTGGAAAAGAAGTGAAGAAGCGTGTGCAGGCAGGTTGGAATGGTTGGAGAAAAGTGTCCGGTGTGATGTGTGATAGGAGGGTATCGGCAAAAATGAAAGGAAAAGTGTACAAGACGGTGTTGAGGCCAACGATGCTGTATGGGTTAGAAACAGTGGCCCTGGGGAAAAGACAGGAGGCAGAGTTGGAGGTAGCAGAGATGAAAATGTTGAGGTTCTCTTTGGGAGTAACGAGGATGGATAGGATTAGGAATGAGCACGTCAGAGGGACAGCACATGTAAGACGTTTTGGAGACAAAGTCAGAGAGGCTAGATTGAGATGGTTTGGACATGTACAGAGGAGGGATAGTGAGTATATTGGTAATAGGATGCTGAGGCTGGAACTACCAGGCAAAAGGCCTAGAGGAAGACCAAAGAGACGATTCATGGATGTGGTAAAGGAGGACATGAAGGTCGTTGGTGTAAGAGAAGAAGATGCAAAGGATAGGGTGAGATGGAGGCAGATGATTCGCTGTGGCGACCCCTGAAGGGAAAAGCCGAAAGGAAAAGAAGAAGATCATCATCATCTGAGGTTCCATCCTTAGCACTTCCTGCAGTACTGAAGTTCAACTGGAAAAAAAAGTAACATAAATACAAAATATACCAGATGTGGAGGTTAACTTTTCCTCGAGCCTAAAACAATTTTATACTTACAAAAAAAAAATGTCAGAAGCAAGTCAAGTACTAAGTAGCTCATGTGCTATTTATTTTTAATGTTATCTAGCAGTATTATTATAATGCAAGTTTGCGGAATTACAGAAATGGGGCAACACAATGAGCACAATAATACTGCTTAAACATGCACAAAAGTGTAATAAGAAGCAGGCAGACTACCCATGGTTAACTAATAAAGCATCCACAGCCGAAATAATTTTATGGACTAATGAAATTACCTTATAATGGGAACCACCTTTCGTGGTTCATGTTTAAGGGTTCTACCAATAGCCTCGTCCATGTCCTGCTGTGGAGTCCCCGGATGGCACAGTGTAATGGTTCCTGTAAGAGAAAGTGACACAATTATGTATCACAATTGCTATTTACAGCCCTTTTCCTCATATTATGCTGAGTACAATACTTATATCAAAAGATAATAGATGATTTAGGGATCACTGGGGTGGATGATTTGGGGATGACCAGGGTAGCTGGGGTAGTTGGTCTAGCCCAGGGGTCGGGAACCTTTTTGACTAAGAGAGCGAAAAAAAAAGACATATTTAAAAATCTAATCCTCTGAGAGCCATATATATATATATATATATATATATATATATATATATATATATATATATATATATATATATATATATATATATATATATATATATATATAGGATTTTCTGAGTAGATCCTTCCGTAGGAGAGTGCTCAATACTTTTTGGTAGAGCAAATAACAAAAGGACAGGACAAAGGCTTTCTATTGAAACTCCATTTATCACTACAGATCTGTTTCGAGGGGTGGTGAAACCATCCCCTCTCTTCAGGTGATTACAGAAAAAACGTAAGTCGGGGAGCGTCTGTATATATATATATATATATATATATATATATATATATATATATATATATATATATATATATACAGACGCTCCCCGACTTACGTTTTTAATTGGTTCCGGACATCCAAATGTAATTCGAAAGTGAACGTAAGTCGTTACAGTGACATATGACGTATAACGTGTGACATACGATGCTCATACTGTACTATACATCCATAAATACCATTACCTCATCTCATAAAACACCCCGAAATCAATTATTATAAACACAACATTGTAAAATTATATCAAATAATATCAACATTAATTTCAAATAAGTCACTTATTTTTACCGAGTCAATTTACATGAAGCTTCAAACAGTCAATCAACGCTTACGATATGTGAGGCGTTCAATACCGAAAGTAGTGTACTTGTGAAAGTAGTGTACTTGTTGTGGGTTATACAGACTTCCGGTCTTTCAAGTGCACAAGGGTACCGTTGAACTCGTTTAGAACACAGCCTGCACTGATGTAAATCCCAGCAAAGCGGAGAGTTCTTTCTTTTGTGTAAGTAATTAAAAAAAATTAATTAAAAAATAATAATTAAAATAATAATTAAAAAAAAACAACTGGGCTTTCGCTGTTATATAACTAAATATATATATATATATATAACTGATATATATATATATATATATATATATATATATATATATATATATATACACACACACACACACACACACACTCTCAGTCCCCCAATGCAGCTAACTGGGTTATCAAAGGCGGGCCACGTCTCTCACTGTCCATGGTGAGAGGCATGTAAAAGAACCATTGCTGACTTTCGTAAAGAGTAGGCTGCATAGTCGTCAGCGTGTTTCTGTCCATTGCTAAAAACGGGTTGTGACAGGAAGGGCATCCGACGTAAAAACCTCTGCCAAATTAAAACGTGCAAAATAAGTCTTCATATACTTTTCTGAGTTGCTGTCGTTTTTGTAAATTAAAACAATTACAAAACAACATTAATATAACGAATAAAGAAACAGAAGGTCCCACGAAGGGCATGATGGTGAGGTCGGCTACCCAACCCGTTAGCACATCTGGCTGCACCCTGTCCCACGCTTCGTGGGATAGATATTCTTTTTCTTTTATAAAAATACAAGAAGGACTTGAATACATTCATTCATTTTCTGAACTACATAGTCCTAATTAGGACTGGAGATTTTATATTTTTATCTAAATGTTTTTGTTCCAAGCAGAATTGTAATTTAATTGTCTCTGAAGTCGTTTAAATCAATGAACATTGTCACATTGTTGTTTTATATTAACATGAAGGAAAAAGGGGGAAAACATTATATGCAGTGTTATTTGATTTTAAATGTCTCAGAAGGATTTGTGGCTCCCAGTGTTTTCTTTAATGTGGAAAATGGGTTCAAATGGCTCTTCAAATGGCAAAGGCTGCCGACCCCTGAACTAGAAGTATCCAGAATACTAAGGCAGGTTCCATTCTGTTGATGACCTTGTTTCATATCACATTCACCTTATTCGCACTTCTGCAGCAAAACGTTTTCCTTCCTGAATCATCTCAAGCAGTTCTACTTTTTCATGCAGTGTCATTACCTTTTTCTGGCACTTTGGTGCCTTACCAGTAGTGTCATGGTCTGTGCTGGCCGGAGACACTAACCTTTCCTCAGTTCATTGCAGGTGCGGGCGAGGGGTGTGGCGGTCGCCGGTAGAGGAGTTTCGGAGCAGAGCGCACCTGGTCCTAATCGGCAGTCAGCGGCAGCCAGCTATAAATGGGAGCGGCATGCTTCCCCCCCGCTGTCAGAAGATTGATTCCAGTAACTCTGTTCCTCGACGATCTCTCTGATCCCTGGCCCGCGCTGCGTGCATGACCAGTTCCCGTCATTCTGCGTTTTCTAGCAATTTCCAGTTCTGAACGTTTAATAAATCGTTGAACCTTCCTTCGGTCTCCTGCATCCTTGGGTCCAACGCAAACACTCCCACACGACAGAATCTTCTGACCTGAACATGTACCCAGCGGAGATCGCTCAGCTCCGGCAAGCCTTGTCCGACCAGGGAGCCCTTTTGGGACGACACGACTCCACCTTGCACCAAATGGTGGATACCCTCCAGCACATCACCACCAGCTTGGCGCAGCTCGGCGGAAGGATGGACGCCGTCGCCGCTCATCTCGTTGCCACGGCCCCGCCCCCGCACCCTTCACCCTCCGTTTCGGCAGCAGCACCAGCGTTACTCCCCGCGCACCGAGAACCACTCATCCCCATGCCAGCCAGGTATTCAGGCGCAGTCAGCTCCTGCGCACAGTTCCTCCACCAGTGCTCACTCGTTTTCAGCCAACAGCCGCTCACATACGCCACAGATCAAGCAAGAACCGCTTTCATCATGAGCTTACTTACGGAGCAAGCCTTGTCCTGGGCACTGGCAGTCGCTACCGGCTGAGGGAGAGGGATAGATCCCGGAAGTGGACCCCACCTTGAACGCACTCGCCATTTCCTCCCCTGAGGGATAATGATGACCCAGAGCCCATGCAGGTGAACCGCACCCGACTGACGGCTGAAGAGAGGCAACGGCGGCTGGACGACAGCCTCTGCAGCTACTGCACCGGTAAGGGCCATTACCTTGCCCAGTGCCCGGCGCAGCAGAGCCCGCCAGCGACGCGAGGACCCTCCATGACCCCCGGGAAGCGCCTACGAGTTCAAGGTACGCTACACTCTGCACAACACTCTCATCCTGTGGAGGTATTCATTGACTCAGGCGCTGACGCGAACTTTATCGATCCGGAGATGGTTGAGCTCCACGCGCTCCCCGTGGAGGAACTCGATACCCCCAAGTAGGTGGTGGCCATAGATGGCCGACCCATCGCCCGCGTCATGCACAAGACCAGACCAGTGAAGCTCACGTTATCCGGTAATCACCAAGAATACCTGGAACTATTTGTTCTCTCTGCCTCTCTCTCTTCCCTAGTGCTGGGATGGCCCTGGTTGCAGACCCACAATCCCAACATAGACTGGCGCACCCTCACCATACATGGCTGGAGCGACTACTGTCTGCAGCACTGCCTGATGGCGGCCGTCCCCTCCCAAGCATCACGAACCCCGGTCGACCTGGAGGATCTGGACTTGGCCGATGTGCCCGAGGAATATCACGATCTGCAAGAAGTCTTCAGCAAGGACCGGGCTCGCTCCTTACCCCCGCATCGACCATATGACTGCACCATCAACCTACTCCCAGGTGCCACGCTCCCTTCCTTATCCTCCCCGGTTGGGGCTGGCTTCTTCTTTGTCGAGAAGAAGGACAAGACCCTGAGACCCTGCATCGACTACACAGGTTTGAACCAGCTAACTGTGAAAAATAAATACCCGCTCCCCCTAATCGATTCAGTCTTCACCCCTCTCCACGATGCCACTGTGTTTTCCAGGCTGAACCTGAGAAACGCCTATCACCTAGTCCGAATTGGGGAGGGGGGCGAGTGGAAGACGGCCTTCCACACGCCCTTGGGGCACTTCAAGTACCTGGTCATGCCGTTTGGACTAACCAATGCCCCGGCATTCTTCCAAGCCCTGGTCAACGACGTGCTTAGGGACATGCTGAACCACTTCATATAAGTCTACCTAGATAACATTGTGATTTTCTCCAAGGACCAAGACGAACATCTCTGCCACGTGAGGATGGTACTGAAGAGGCTCCTGGAAAACAGATTATTCGTGAAGGCAGAAAAGCGCGAGTTCCATGTTCCCTCAGTCTCGTTCCTGGGGTTCATCGTGGAGAAGGGGTGGATAGGACCTGACCCGGCGAAAGTGAAGGCAGTGGCGGAGTGGCTGACTCCAGGGACGGAAGTTTTTATGTCAGATGCCTTTCCTGACACTACCCTTTAGCAAAGGACAGGAACACGCTGACGGCTTTGCAGCCTACTCTTTACGAAAGTCAGCAATGGTTCTTTTACATGCCTCTCAACATGGTCAGTGAGAGACATGGCCCGCCTTTGATAACCCAGTCAGCTGCACCTGGGGGTGGGGGGGGACAGTGACAACCTTGTGGAGAGTGGGACTCAAACCCCCAACCTTAGGATCAGCGATCCAGTCCCCTATACTACCAGACCACCAATGCCCCATTATGAAATTATTAACTTTATCACTTTGAAATGACAACCTTTTAAACTAGTTTTTAATGTATTTAAAAAAAATACAAAATAGATTGGGTATACTGTCCAAATTTAACCCATGAATGTGGCAAAACATTTTAATATTATTTTGAGTGCAAATGCGCGCGAGAGAATCGGAGGGTTTTGACCCGGATGGCGCACCATACTGAAGAAACAGGAGAAGACTGCTTTTTAGTGCTTCAGCACTTCAGCGTGTGTGCGGTTTAATTTTTGATATAAATAAGTTAACTTGTATCTCTTGGCACAGATTGTCTCTTATTCGAGGTAAGACTCCGTTTAATAATTCTACACAGTGTTAAAGTCGGGCTGGTTGAAATGTAAAAGTGAGTAGTGTTCATATGTATAGTTTTAGTGTTTCAGACTCAAGCTTGTCAACAAGCAATTCTGAGGAGAAAATAACTTGACACTAATTTTATTTTCCGTTTAAATCTAGGCTAATAAAGTCACGGTTATAATCTCGCATTACTTAATTTTAGTTTAAAATGTTGGAAGCTTTCAGATATGTTTGTTTGTGATACTTATACAAACGACTAGTCTGAGACTGAGGTAAATTTAAATTTATGAAAAAAAATTATAAATGTTCTTTGAAAACCTACAGCTATTTAATACGTATTTAAAAAAGTGGATGTGAAGTGAATTTTGGCTGCAGAAACATTACATTAGCTGTTTAACTATTGAGTCTGACAGAATGACTGTTCAGGTCCATTCACCACACCAGGGATATTCAAAGGGGACATTTTTTGTACAATTTTATGAGTGTGGTTTAACATATCTAATTTTATTTTACAGGCTTACAGTTATGAACATGAACAATACCAGGGAATATATGTTTTTTTTTTTTATACTGCACATGCATAATACACTGTATGTTCTGATTCATTTTCAACTTAGTCAGCATAAAGGATCCAAATTAAAGGTTTAAACAATTTCGGTATTATATATTTAAAGAATTCTATTTTAAATCCTGGTCCCAGTCACTTCAAGTGAAAGTGTAGCTATTTAATTGAAAAAGATTTTATGTGTAGAGGTAACTGGGGTAATATGGGCCACTATTTACAGCACACTATAAGAATTATGCTTTTGTCACATAACAGGATATGATGTCATAGGGTAGCCATTATATTTTCACATGGATTTGATACTTGAGGTAAGGTGAGTGTTCTCATATGTCTTCCTTACTTTCTACTTGATATAGCTTATAAGGTTTGGTATATTTTATCAGTTTATTTTATTGACAGTTTGGCGCTTATTAGCAACTGTAGTGCTAAGAATTGTTCAGAAATGGGGGGGGGGAGATGAGTTAAGAAACTTTTGCCAAGTTTAGAAAATTCTGAAACATGAAAAGGGTAATTATTTCACTGTATATAAAAGTATAATTAGTTTCTCTTAAATATTGTACTGGAGTAATATTAATCCAATATATGTTTTGGTCTACGTCTAGTCATTCTCACTTGTAAATCAAGTGGCTGGCCATAAAAAAATTGAATGGCCCATATTACCCTATAGCTGAGATAATATGGGCCTGTTTTATATGTTCCGGAATTATGGCATTTATGTCCAAGTACTGATGGCCTACAGTTAGAAAGCTGTAAGATAAGTATTTTAGAGTTATCAATATACCTTATAAGGAGTCAAATACAGTGGGAACTCGCCTTACGAAAGACCCAACAAACGAAAAATATAAGTTACAAAACGCATTTACGCGCACGTGTGTGTGTGTGCACGTGTGTTGACCATGTCTTCTTAGCAGAGTTATAATCTTACAAATGTTTATGTAAGGTTAAAAGCGTGGGTCACGACATAAAGTATAAAACAACAGTAACTCTGTCCTTTACACAAAACGCATCATAGTGGATTCAGCTCTATAATAGGCAATGGGAGGTAGCTGTGTCATCCCTCCTAGCCAATGGGATCCCTGTCCAAGATGGCGTCAGGTGGACCTGTCCAAGATGGCGCTCGAGTCAAGGCAACATGATTGACAGCTCAGTTGTTAGCCAATGGGAGGGCAACGGGCGGGATGCTTGAACGTCATTGATGGGAGAGCAGCTCGTGCATTGTTTGAATGTTTGAATTTTTAAGATGGCGCTTTCGTAACGTGAACTTGTTTCATATACAGAGACAAAAATTTTAGGAAAACGCGTTTCGTAACCTGCATTTTTCATTTGGTGAGACTTTCGTAAAGTGAGGTACCACTGTATTTCAAAAACTGTGTTCACCATTTGTACACATTTGATAAGATTTTATCTCCCAGGCATGCACTAAAATTTTTGATCCACTGATTCACAATTAAACTTCAAACTTGAATAAACATCTCCATGTTGATGTTTCGTAGTTAGTGTGGCAGTTTCGTGATCAAATCCATCTATAAATTTCATTTCATTCAGACAGGAAATACATATAGGCTATGCAGTACAGTAGGCCCTTGAGTATTCGTGGTTTTGCACTTGCCCCTCTGCATATTCACGGACTGCCGACCGACCCGGAAGTCACATGATTCAAATTCAGCCAATGGCTGTTCTCCCGTCTGCTGATTGGTTGAGATAATGTATACACCCCTTTTTTTTCCTCAATCATGCACACTTTGTGCCTGCGCTTTTTATTGTGTGTTTTTAATTACAGTTAAGTTCTGTCATGCCACCCAAACGCTGCGCACCTTCTCAGGCTTCTGGTAAGGCGCAGAAGCGCCTGAAAAAGGCAAGCAATGATGCTGCATGAAAAAGTAGAACTGCTTGATATGATTCAAGAAGAAAAGTCATGCTGCAGTAGGGCGCCATTATAAAATGAATGAAAGTACAGTCCGCTACATAAAGAAAAATGAGAAGGCAATCAGAGCTAATGTAGCATTGAGTTTTTGTGGCAGTGCTAAGACAATGAATGTTGCGCGAAAAAAGGTAGTCATCAGAATGGAATCTGCCTTAGTATTCTGGATACTTCAATAGTACTTTACAGTATTACAATGTTTTCAGTTATTATTCCAGTACAGTACTGCACCTAAGTTAATGTTTAGAATGTTTGTGTGTAAGATTTTTATGTTCTGTAGCATGTTTACTCAAGTTTATCCTTTTGGTATCTAGTTTGTTAATTACACTTGATGTTAATATAATGCAATGTCAAGTAAATGCAATGCCTCCCTCTAGTGGGCATTTTTGAAAACTACTGTGCAGTACAGTGCTGTATGTTTATCCAAGTTTATCAAACCAGTTTATTATACTTCATCACTTCATGTTATATAAAAACCTCTGCCAAATCAAATGTGCGAATCAGACGATTCGCTGTGGCGACTCCCGAGAAAGGGAAAAAGCCGAAAGGAGAAGAGATATATATAATATACAGATACAGGTATACCTCGGCTTAAGTCATTTCGAGTTAAGTTGTTCTCGATTATACGTCAATTTTCAAAAAAGTCTCGAGAAATAAATGAAGTTTAATAAATGAAGTTTAATAAATGAAGTTTAATAAATGAAGTTTAATAAAATAGATCTTATTTGTTATGGTCTGTGCTGGCTGGAGGCGTTAACTCTCTCTTCATTCATTGCAAGCGCTGGCAAGGGGCGTGGCTGCTACCTGCAGGCGAGGTACAGAGAGCGCACCCGTTTCCGTTCAGCAATCCGCGAGCTATAAATAGGAGCAGCACGCTTTCTTCGGACATCAGAAGATTGTCCCTCCCAGTGATTCCGTTTTCCTGCTACTGTATCTCTCTGACTCCTGGTATCCTGCTTCGTGCTCAACCAGTTTTCATCGATTAATTATTTCCAGTGATTTAGATTTTCCCAAGTGCAAAATAAAATCTTCTTACATGGTCTCCTGCATCTTTGGGTCCGACGCATACGCTCCAGGCGCAACACTATTAACCATATAGAAAATTGCATTCATGAATAAAGTACAGAACTAGGAATGGTTATTTTCTGTTTAGTCTAGACAAGTAAATTTGGCGTAGCCTAGCCTAGGCTAGCATAGAGAGAGCTAATTCAACTTAAGTCGTTTTTTGACTTAAGTCGTCTCTCATGGAACCAATTAAAAACATTGGGTAAGGTGTACACATATATATCAATAAATATCACAGTACAAAATTAAAGTTTTTCTGAATCATTACCACATTTTACTGCATTATTACTGTCTTAATGAGTAAGACTGTCTAATGGAATGTGTTTAAGAAGCATATTTTAGCGCATGTAATATAATGCACGAATGCAGCCATGAGGGTGGGCACAAGCCAGTGTTCACCCTCACGCTGGTCCCAAGCCCGGATAAATGCAGAGGGTTGTGACAGGAAGGGAATCCGGCGTAAAACTTCTGCCAAAATTCTCATGCAAATGATCAAAATGAAATTCATACCGGATCGGTCAAGGCCCGGGTTAACAACAACCGCCATCAGTGCTGTTAACTTGATGTTGAAATTCTAGAGAGCTGGAGGTATGCTCTGGAAAGGAGAGGAATGAAGGTTATCCTCAGTAAGACAGAATACATGTGTGTGTGAACGAGAAGGACCCAAGAGGAACGGTGAGGTTACAGGGGGCAGAGAAGGTGGAGGATTTGAAGTACTTAGGCTCAACAATCCAGAGCAATGGAGAGTGTAGAAAAGTGGCCCTGGGGAAAAGACAGGAGGCAGAGCTGGAGGTAGCAGAGATGAAAATGTTGAGGTTCTCTTTGGGAGTAACGAGGACGGATAGGATCAGGAATGAGTACATCAGAGGGACAGCACATGTAAGATGTTTTGGAGGCAAAGTCAGAGAGGCTAGATTGAGATGGTTTGGAAATGTACAGAGGAGGGATAGTGAATATATTGGTAGTAGGAAGCTGAGGTTGGAACTACCAGGCAGAAGGCCCAGAGGAAGATCAAGGAGAAGATTTATGGATGTGGTGAAGGAGGACATGAAGGTAGTTTGAGTAAGAGTAGAAGATGCAGATCATTTACTGTGGCGACCCCTGAAGGGAACACCCGAAAGGAAAAGAAGACGAATTTTAGTGCACGTAATATGATGTACAGGGTTTTACTTCTGGGTATAGAACTTGCGGATTATCTTGATTCACGGGAAGGGCCAGAACCAAAACCCCGCGAATAACGGGGCCCTACTATACTCTGTTCTGTTTATTTAATGAGCTATTATTTAAACTGAGCTGCGATATAATACAGAATTTCTCCTCATCACTGTTAATTAGAAAGCTGATCCAGTCTTTCACACATTTCCAGAATTCAAAATAAATCCCCAGCTTTAATTATTATAAGGGTAATTTTGTGCTTAATCACATGCTTATAGTCATTTCAAAATAAAGTACAGTTGGCCCTTGACTATTTGGAGTTTTGCACTTGCGGCTTTGCATATTCGCGGATTGCCGGGCAACTGTCACATGATTCAAATTCAGCCAACGGCTGTTCTCCCTCTTGCTGATTGGTTGAGATGATATAACGCTCGTTTTCCTCATTCGCGCAAACTTTGTGCCTGTGCTTTTTTAGTGTGTGTGTTTTTAGTTACAGTTAAGCTCCCTCATGCCACCCAAACGCTGCGCACCTTCTCAAGCTTCTGGTAAGGTGCCGAAGCACCAGAAAAAGGTATTGACGCTGCATGAAAAAGTAGAACTGCTTGATATGATTCAGGAAGGAAAATGTTTTGCTGCAGAAGTGCTAAGAAGGTGAATGTTGTGTGAAACAAGGTCATCATCAGAATGGAATTTGCCTTAGTATTCTGGATACTTCTAATTCAGGGGTCGGCAACCTTTGCCATTCAGAGAGCCATTTGGACCTGTTTTCCACATTCAAGAAAACACTGTCTATCTTCCTTTCGGCTTTTTCCCTTTTACTCAGGAGTCGCCACAGCGAATCATCTGATTCGCACGTTTGATTTGGCAGAGGTTTTTACGTCGGATGCCCTTCCTGTCACAACCCTTTTTAACAAGGGACAGAAACACGCTGACGACTTTGCAGCCTACTCTTTACGAAAGTCAGCAATGGTTCTTTTACATCAACCTCTCACCATAGACAGTGAGAGACATGGCCCGCCTTTGATAACCCAGTTAGCTGCACTGGGAGGACAGTGACAACTTTGTGGAGAGTGGGACTCGAACCCCCAACCTTTGGATCAGTGATCCAGCGCACTATACCACTAGACCACCACTGCCCCTACATTCAAGAAAACACTAGGAGCCACAAATCCTTTTGTGACATTTAAAATCAAATAACACTGCATATAATGTTTTCTCTCCTTTTTCCTTCATGTTAATATAAAACAAAAATGTGTGGCATTGATTTAAATGACTTCAGAGACAATTAAATTACAATTCTGCTTGCAACAAAAAAATTTAGATAAAAAAAAAAATCTTCAGCCTCCCCTCGACCCTAATTAGGATTAAGTGGTTCAGATGATGAATGAATATGTTCGAGTCCTTCTTGTATTTTTCTAAAGACAAAGAATCCCTATTCCACGAAGCGTGGGACGGGGTGCAGGCAGATGTGTTAATGGATTGGGTTGCCTACCTCACCATCATGCCCTTCGTGGGGGGATCTTTTCTTTATTCATGATATTCATGTTGTTTTGTCATAGTTTTAATTTACAAAAATGACAGCAACACAGAAAAGTATATGAAGACTTATTTTAAAAAGGAGCCTGCTCAACATTCTTTTAAGTAATATTAATGCTTAATACTGCACTGACCGACCCATTCTCAGAGTGGCGATTGAACCACACACAGTCTTTTATTTTGTCACTGTGAGGAGAGTTATTTCATTCAGAGATTGCTGTGTATAAACATGATCAATATATTGATTTCCGTTCTTGCATTACAAACCCCGGTGGTGGAAAAAATCTCTCGCTCGCTGCTCTGCTGCTGGCTGATGGTGAGCGCACTCCTTGCCATGAGCATAAGAATTTGGAAATCCACCAACATAGCAGATCAAAAACACTGGGACTCTAAATGTAGCTATTAACAGTCACAGGTGTGGGTGGCTATTTATTTCGTGTGGACAGGGTGATTGTTAATTTTTGTCTATGTAATTTTCAACCCTAAAAGAGCATTTCTGAAAGGGGACCCACTGGGTACCCGACCGTTGCAGGACTCTGCCTTAGGCAGATTCTCCCATCATTCAGGTGAAAGCTGGTTTAACTACCCCTGGAAGCCCGAAGTGAAGCTTCCAATGTGAGTAAATAAGGGGCATTTTCTTTTTACAGGTGAGCCGCGGGTTGTTGACCCCTGATATAATGCAATGCAAAGTAAATATGTATAATGCAACACCGCCCCCTAGTGGACATTTTTGAAAACTACAGTGCTGGATGTTTAAGGCAAGGGTCCCCAAACTTTTTTTTGCGAGGGCCACAACTTTTCCTTTCTCTGATGGGGGGGCCACGGTCAGTTTGTAACAGAAAAAGTGTGACGATCGCAGGGCTACCTAAACGTAGACATTTATTGTTTTCCAGTAAGCCACGCATAACCTTCTTCTTCTAACCAAATACACCAAATACACACAAATACTCCCTGACTTGCGTTCTTCCGTTTTATGTTTTTTCGGTTTTTTATTTTTTATTTTATTTACTTATTTTTTTTAAAGTCAAATTTTGAGTTTAGACGTACCTACGTAGTACGCTGACGTAATGACGCTGCATTCATTGTTTACAAACTACAGACTGAATGTGTGTGTGTGTGTGTGTGTGTGTGTGTGTGTGTGTGTGTATATATAGGATTTTCTGAGTAGATCCTTCCGTAAGAGAGTGCTCAATACTTTTTGGTAGAGCAAATAACAATAAGGTGTGTGTGTGTGTATATATATATATATATATATATATATATATATATATATATATATATATATATATATATATATATATATATATATATATATATATATATATATATAAAATATATATATATATATATATATATATATATATAAAATATATATATATATATATACTAGTCCTTCTCAAAAAATTAGCATATTGTGATAAAGTTCATTATTTTCTGTAATGTACTGATAAAAATTAAACTTTCATATATTTTAGATTCATTGCACCCCAACTGAAATATTTCAGGTCTTTTATTGTTTTAATACTGATGATTTTGGCATACAGCTCATGAAAACCCAAAATTCCTATCTCAAAAAATTAGCATATCATGAAAAGGTACTCTAAACGAGCTATTAACCTAATCATCTGAATCAACCGATTAACTCTAAACACCTGCAAAAGATTCCTGAGGCTTTTAAAAACTCCCAGCCTGGTTCATTACTCAAAACCACAATCGTGGGTAAGACTGCCGACCTGACTGCTGTCCAGAAGGCCATCATTGACACCCTCAAGCAAGAGGGTAAGACACAGAAAGAAATCTCTGAGCCAATAGTCTGTTCCCAGAGTGCTCTATCAAGGCACCTCAGTGGGACGTCTGTGGGAAGGAAAAAGTGTGGCAGAAAATGCTGCACAACCAGAAGAGGTGACCGGACCCTGAGGAAGATTGTGGAGAAGGGTCGATTCCAGACCTTGGGGGACCTGTGGAAGCAGTGGACTGGGCGCCAGGTGCCGCATTTCCCAGGTCAAGCCACTTTTGAACCAGAAACAGCGGCAGAAGCGCCTGACCTGGGCTACAGAGAAGCAGCACTGCACTGTTGCTCAGTGGTCCAAAGTACTTTTTTCGGATGAAAGCAAATTTTGCATGTCATTCGGAAATCAAGGTGCCAGAGTCTGGAGGAAGACTGGGGAGAAGGAAATGCCAAAATTCCCGAAGTTCAGTGTCAAGTACCCACAGTCAGTGATGGTCTGGCGTGCCATGTCAGCTGCTGGTGTTGGTCCACCGTGTTTTATCCAGGGCAGGGTCAATGCAGCTCGCTATCAGGAGATTTTGGAGCACTCCATGCTTCCATCAGCTGAAAAGCTTTATGGAGATGAAGATTTTAATTTTTCAGCACGACCTGGCACCTGCTCACAGTGCCAAAACCACTGGTAAAATGGTTTACTGACCATGGTATTACTGTGCTCAATTGGCCTGCCAACTCTCCTGACCTGAACCCCATAGAGAATCTGTGGGATATTGTGAAGAGAAAGTTGAGAGACACCAGACCCAAGGCTGCCACTCAACCTTAAGGCTGCTATCGAAGCATCCTGGGCCTCCATAAGACCTCCGCACTGCCACAGGCTTCTGCAAAAGGATCCGACCAAGTATTGAGTGCATAATTGAACATAATTATTTGAAGGTTGACTTTTTTGTATTAAAAACACTTTTTTATTGGTCAGATGAAATATGCTAATTTTTTGAGATAGGAATTTTGGGTTTTCATGAGTCATCAAAATCATCAGTATTAAAACAATAAAAGACCTGAAATATTTCAGTTGGGGTGCAATGAATCTAAAATATATGAAAGTTTAATTTTTATCAGTACATTACAGAAAATAATGAACTTTATCACAATATGCTAGTTTTTTGAGAAGGACTAGTGTATAATATATATATTATAGCATGTTACCCTTGTGTTAAGACGTCGTCTCTGTGATCTTTGTGTTTACACTGTTTTGCTGACTTTTGTAACCCTGAGGAAATATGGTTGGTCAGAAGTGTAAGCCTACTAGCATGGGTGCAAGTCTCATATACAGAGATGAATTAACTATCTGCTCAGATCGGCACAATCTACCATGCATACTCAGTTAAGCAAAGAGAGTTGTAATATGAATGAAAACCTGAATGTACAAATTACAGAACAATTACAGATATTTATTATACTTTAGCAGAATCCTAAGAGTGTATTCTTATTTTTATATTAATATTCATTAGGATTTGTACTTGTTCTTTGTATGCATCTCTTGAATAAAGTTTACTTACTTACACAAAAGAAAGAACTCTCCGCTTTGCTGGGATTCACATGGCAGGCTGTGTTCTAAAGGAGTTCAACAGCACCCTTGTGCACTTGAAAGACCGGATGTCTGTATAACCCACAGCAAGTACACTACTTTCCGTCTTGAGCGCCTCACATATTGTAAGCGTTGATTGGCTGTTTTAAGCTTCATGTAAAGTAACTCGGTATAAATAAGTGACTTATTTGAAATTAATGTTGATATTTTTTGATATATTTGATATTATTTTATAATGTTATGTTTATAATAAAAATTGATTTAGGGGTGTTTTATGAGATGAGGTAATGGTATTTATGGATGTATAGTACAGTATGAGTGTCACACGTCATACGTCACTATAACAACTTATGTTCACTTTCAACTTGCGAAACCAATTAAAAACGTAAGTCGGGGAGTGTCTGTATTAGTAACCCTTTCTGGGACCTTGACAGAAAAAAGTCAGGAAATATAATCATAAAAACGCTTCTTGCTATCAGTTGAGCAACCCGAAAGCTGCACAAACAGACGACTGGTTCAGCTGAGCCTGGCGTACAAATGTATTCTCCTGAGCTAACGGTCCACTTTTTAGCTTTGAGAGTTTGTCTACTTTCATTTGGCCTTGCAAGCGATCATACACGTTTTTGTGACGAGATTCAGAGTGTCAGCACAGATTGTATTTTCGAATACCGCCACTGCCTCTTGACAGATGATACAAACATTTTCTTTGCATTGAAAAAAAAAAAAAAAAGTTTGTCCACTGCAGGTTAAATACCCTGCATTCTGAATCAATGTTACTCTTCCATAACTTTTTTCACCGTTATTCCGTTCTATTTGACAGTGGAAAGTCTAAAATTTTTGTTTCGTGGGGGGTGTTCAGATAGGGGCACAGACGGCAGATGGTGGAATATGTCATGATCTAGGTGTGTATTAGTTTTGATTCCATGACCAGACTTTAAAAAAACAAAAAAAAAATACAGTAATCATAATGCATCTCTGGTATTGTTCGGGGGCCAAGCCAAATGTGGAGGTGGGCCGTAGTTTGGGGACCACTGGTTTAAGGGAACTGATTATATTCAGTTAGTATTCTTTTATATATATAAAATATATACAGATGCTCCCCAACTTACGGACATTCGTTTTACAAACATCCAGAGATACGAACAGGGCTGTCTGAGGTCGAAAGTGAGAGTGAAATGAAATTGAATAACAAGTAGAAATAGAAATGGAATAAAATCTATAGAAAGATATATCATAAATATAAGTGTGAAATATGATTAAACATTATCCTGAGGTACACTTAATACTAGGCTCTGGCAAAGGGGTGTGGCCAAGACGTGCTTTACACCAGAGGTCTGGGAAGAGAAGCAGAACCAATACATTTCAGAACTCCTGCCAAAGGTTTCAAAAAAGAAACGAATTGACTCCATATTATAATGAACTGGATAAGAGTGAAACTCTCTGTAAATCCGATCAGATCCACTGTGCTGTGCTTGAGAGGAACTAGGAGTTTAAACACGGAAGCTGATCAGTTCAATTGTCCAGTTGTAGTGTCGTGTGTGTGTGTGTGTGTGTGTGTGTGAGAGAGAGAGAGAGAGAGAGAGAGAGAGAGTCCTCCTTTCTGCTGATTGGTTGAGCTGATGTCCCGCCCCTTTTTACTCATTTTGTAAACTTTGTGCTTGTGTTGTTGGGGGGTTTTTCTGTTTTTAATTACAGTAAGCACAGTTAAGCTCCGTCATGCCACCACAACGCTGCACAACTTCTCTGGCTTCTGGTAAGGCACCAAAGCGCATTAAAACAGTAATGACGCTGCATGATAAAGTTGAATTACTTGATATGCTTCAGGAAGGGAAAAGTTTTGCTGCAGTAGGGCGCCATTATAAAGTAAATGAGAGTACAGTCCGCTATATAAAGAAGAAATAGAAGGCTATCAGAGCTAGTTAGCATCGAGCTATTGTGGAAGTGCTAACAAGGTGAATGTGGCAAGAAACAAGGGAATCGTCAGGATGGAATCTGCCTTGGTTTTCTGGATACAGGACACATATCCCTTTAGACACAAAGATGATTTGTAAGAAAGCACTGAGTTTATACCAGTGGTTCCTAACCTGGGTTCGATCGAACCCTAGGGGTTCGGTGAGTCAGTCTCAGGGGTTCGGCGGAGGTCAAGACACACACCTGACTCATATTCTTGACGACACGCCCCGCTTGGCTATCACTGGCTGCAGGTGATCACGCTACATTGCTTGGCCAATCCGTGCTGCAGGAAATTTGGTGCGCTCAGAAGTCGAATTGTGACTGTTATGGCACATCGTGTGATTTGCTTTCTTAATGTTTTAATCCTTACTATGTTGAGTAAAAAAAGAAAGTGAAGTGGTCAGACGAATATGTACAACATGGATTCACATATATAACGGAACGTGATACATACCTGTCAAGTTGTACGGTTTTGGCGTAATTTGTACAAGTAAGCACTGATTTTTAAATGTGTACGCCGTACGTCCGAAATCTGTACGTTTTTCGATCATTTCGTCTTTTTTTTTTAACTCCGTTTTTTGTGTCACCGTTTCGGTAAAGAGACGATACGCCGAATTGGTCTGTAGCCGTTTTCTCGCGAGAATCGCGCGTTGCGTTTATCGTCTGCTATCGTCTGCTCTTTCCGACCACGTGACCGCACTTTCACTTCCGCCATCATTCCCAGTTAGTTTTCGTGACTCGCAGTGGATACAGTTGATACAAACGTGATAACAATATGGATGGAACAGCTGAAGGTATTGTTTTCAAGTCTCCTTTGTCTACCACACAGCAATGCAGACAGTGAACGTGCATTTTCACATGTCCGAAAGATCAACACGGAGTACAGGAAATCTCTTGGAGTGGACACGCTTACAAATTACCTTCAAGTCAAACTTAATTGCGAGCTCAAGTGCCATGAAGTGAAGCCATCAAAAGAAATGATTGAAAGTGCCAAAAGTGCTACATATAGTTATAATAAAGATCACTGTTAAATTTTCTTAATCATGCAGCTGAAGATATTACTCTTTTATTTGATTGCACCAGGTTATATGTTACAACATTACCAATAAATTCATATTATATTAAAAATAGAGTTTAATTTTTGTTTCATATTGCACGCGATAATAAGACGCGTAAGATTAGTTGCTATTTTGTAAGGGCATAAGTAGCCATTTGTAAGATCGCCAACGGCCTAGGGTTGACAGGTATGGTGATATTCGGTGGCGTCCTATCTGCATGATTTGCAAAGTAGGATCAACCCTGTGCTGACTGACGTATATGTATGTGTACATATAAGATCAATAAATACATATTCAATACTATAAATGCTTATAATAATGATTAAACATACAAAAATAAGGCATAAGATGTAAATAAAACAAATACACACACATACAGACGCATGCGCGCGTTCACACACAGATGCGCGTGCACGCACTCAGATGCGCACCTCACATAAAAATGTAAGTAGTTGTGATGGGCGAGTTCATGCATTGTATTGGTTTTGTTCTTTGAACACAGTGATGCTAATGCACGATTCATTTTGGTGCCCCAGTAAAAACATATACCTATGTCTTGAATTTGGAAAAAAAAATCATATTTTATTTTTCACTAAAGAAGGGTTCAGTGAATAAGTATATGAAACTGGTGGGGTTCAGTACCGCCAACAAGGTTAGGAACCACTGGTTTATACTCTCAATTCAGCGGAGGCAGCGAAGGTGAACCACAACCAGGACCACCATCATCTGCAGAGCCTTTTCAAGCCAGCAAAGGCTGCTTTTGTAAAACGTTACCAGATTCGAATCGGAAAAATCACACGGAGAAAGCGCAGCTGCAGATACACACGCTGCGGAGAAGGATCCTAATGCTTTTCAGCAAATCGTTATGGAAAATGGATACAAGCCAGAGCAGGTTTTCAACTTTTTTTATTAGGCACTGTACTATATTCAACTTTAACTTAAGTTGGATAACTTGTGCCTAATCCTTTTCTTGAATGAATAAAATACTGTATGTTTCAATCCATCAGAGGAACACTTATGTGTGGTAATTCTGATGGCTGGATGATGAAATCTAGACTTATTCATAAGTCTGCAAACCCTTTTCACCACTATGAAAAAACAACAAAGCCAGCTGCCAATAAGCATGTTCCTAACAAAGGCCAAGAAAACCTCTACACAACCCACACTCGAAGAAAATACACCACCTCCTGTCTCTTCTGAAGTAATAATACTTTCTCCTGAAGAAACAGTGTCTTTTGAAGTGCTCGAAGATGATTAATCTGAACTGTTGTAAAGTTCTATAGTACTGTACAGTATTAAAATGTTTTAAGTTATTATTCCAATACTGTACCTAAATTGATGTTTATGTGAGATTTTATGTTCTGTGGTACAGTACAGTATGCTTACAGTAGTCAAGTTTCTCCTTTTGGCATCCAGTTTGTTAATTACTATACACTTAATGTTTTCATGTCCTCAACAGACCAATAAACAGTGCAAGGGTTCCCTCTAGTGGGCGTCTGAGAAGCATTCTTAACCACTAATGTGAAAATACACGGTGCTGCAACTGTATGATTATCCAAATTATCAAACCTTTTCATTACACGTCATCGCTGTGGTGACCCCTGAAAAAGGTAAAAAGCCAAAAGGAAAAGATCACTTCATGTTTTTTATGTTGATTATTTCGAGTACAGTAGAGTTAAATATAATGTAATGCTTCCTTCTAGTGGGTGTCTGATGAGCATTATATACATACATACATATATAGACACACACACACACACATACATACAGAATGTGTGTGTATATGTACTAGTCCTTCTCAAAAAATTAGCATATTGTAATAAAGTTCATTATTTTCTGTAATGTACTGATAAAAATTAAACTTTCATATATTTTAGATTCATTGCACACCAACTGAAATATTTTAGGTCTTTTATTGTTTTAATACTGATGATTTTGGCATACAGCTCATGAAAACCCAAAATTCCTATCTCAAAAAATTTGCATATCATGTTCAGGTAGTCTAAACGAGCTATTAACCTAATCATCTGAATCAACCAATTAACTCTAAACACCTGGAAAAGATTCCTGAGGCTTTTAAAAACTCCCAGCCTGCTTCATTACTCAAAACTGCAATCATGGGTAAGACTGCCGACCTGACTGCTGTCCAGAAGGCCATCATTGACACCCTCAAGCAAGAGGGTAAGACACAGAAAGAAATCTCTGAGCGCATAGGCTGTTCCCAGAGTGCTCGATCAAGCCACCTCAGTGGGACGTCTGTGGGAAGGAAAAAGTGTGGCAGAAAATGCTGCACAACCAGAAGAGGTGACCGGACCCTGAGGAAGATTGTGGAGAAGGGCCGATTCCAAACCTTGGGGGACCTGTGGAAGCAGTGGACTGGGCTACAGGTGCCGCATTCCCCAGGTCAATCCACTTTTGAACCAGAAACAGCGGCAGAAGCGCCTGACCTGGGCTACAGAGAAGCAGCACTGCACTGTTGCTCAGTGGTCCAAAGTACTTTTTTCGGATGAAAGCAAATTTTGCATGTCATTCAGAAATCAAGGTGCCAGAGTCTGGAGGAAGACTGGGGAGAAGGAAATGCCAAAATGCCTGAAGTCCAGTGCCAAGTACCCACAGTCAGTGATGGTCTGGGGTGCCATGTCAGCTGCTGGTGTTGGTCCACTGTGTTTTATCAAGGACAGGGTCAATGCAGCTAGCTATCAGGAGATTTTGGTGTACTTCATGCTTCCATCAGCTGAAAAGCTTTATGGAGATGAAGATTTCATTTTTCAGCACGACCTGGCACCTGCTCACAGTGCCAAAACCACTGGTAAAATGGTTTACTGACCATGGTATTACTGTGCTCAATTGGCCTGCCAACTCTCCTGACCTGAACCCCATAGAGAATCTGTGGGATATTGTGAAGAGAAAGTTGAGAGACACCAGACCCAACACTGTGGTTGAGCTTAAGGCCGTTATCGAAGCATCCTGGGCCTCCATAACACCTCAGCAGTGCCACAGGCTGATTGGCTCCATGCCACACCGCATTGAAGCAGTCATTTCTGCAAAAGGATTCCCGACCAAGTATTGAGTGCATAACTGAACATAATTATTTGAAGGTTGACTTTTTTTGTTTTAGAAACACTTTTTTTGTATTGGTCGGATGAAATATGCTAATTTTTTTGAGATAGAGATTTTTGGTTTTCATGAGCTGTATGTCAAAATCATGAGTATTCAAACAATAAAAGACCTGAAATATTTCAGTTGGGGTGCAATGAATCTAAAATATATGAAAGTTTAATTTTTATCAGTACATTACAGAAAATAATGAACTTTATCACAATATGCTAATTTTTTGAGAAGGACTAGTATGTATGTACGTGTGTGTGTGTATATAATATATATATACAGTAAAACCTCCGCTGACGAACGCTTAAGCTCACGAACTTTTCGCCTCAAGAACATTAAATTTGCGAGCATATAGTCTGTGCTGACGAACTAGTTTTATTGGACGAATCAAAGCAGCGGTCGAGCAGCGCCACGGTGGCGGCCACGAGAAGCTGGCCTTACGCTCATGGCGTCACAGTTCGTCACCCCCTTTCTTTGAATGCGGAAGTGGTTTGTGTTTGCTTGACATTTTGGACCATATTGAGTGTACTTTTGCTATTATGGGACCGAAAAAGACCCCACCACAGGCGGAGATCATTGAAAACCACGAACAAGGTGTGCGTTTGTGTGACTTCGCGTCCCAGTACGCTAAGTCTACCATTGCTCCCATCCTTAAGAACAAGGAAGCTATTAAGGGTGCGTGTGTGGCTAAGGGTGTTTCCAAACAGTAGGCATTTCCAAACACTCCTTCCAAACAGCAAGTCCCTCCCTCCCACTCCATTCCATCAAGCCATCAACTACCATCATAAAGGTAAATAAAACAACTTTATTATACAGTACAGTTTATTTCTTTAATTACAATACAATATCACATTTATTATACATAAAATAAGGTATATTTTTGTGTAGTTTTAAGGCTTATTTAGTAGAAAATTATGTTTTATGGGGACCTGGGAATGGATTATTCTCATTTTAATGGTTTCTTATGGGAAATAAATGTTCGGAAGACGAACTTTTCGCCTTACACACACTTTCTGGGAACCAATTATGTTCGTGAGCAGAGGTATCACTGTATATGTGTGTGTGTGTATATGTGTGCTTCCAGATGACTGGACAACTACAGCTAATGTGATCAGGGAGACAGGTAGGAGAATACTTGGTGTGTCATCTGGAAGGAGAGTAGATAAGGAGACTTGGTGGTGGAATGAGGAAGTTCAGGAGTGTGTACAAAAGAAGAGGTTAGCTAAGAAGAAGTGGGACATTGAGAGGACCGAAGAGAGTAAACAGGAGTACAGGGAGACACAGCGTAAGGCGAAGTTAGCAGTGTCAAAGGCCAAACAGAGAGCGTATGATGACTTGTATGCTCGGTTGGAAAGTAAAGAGGGAGAAAATTATTTCTACAGGTTGGCACAGCAGAGAAATAGAGATGGGAAGGATGTGCAGCAAGTTAGAGTGATTCAGAACAGAGAGGGAAATGTATTGACTGATGATAGAAGTGTGCTGGGAAGATGGAAAGAGTACTTTGAAGAGCTGATGAATGAGGAAAATGAGAGAGAAAAAAAAAAAAAAAAAAAGAGTAGAAGAGGTGACCGTTGAGGACCAGTAAGTAGCAAAGATTAGTAAGGGTGAAGTGAGGAGGGCATTGAAGAGGATGAAGAATGGAAAGGCAGTTGGCCCTGATGACATACCGGTGGAGGTATGGAAGTGTCTAGGAGAGGAAGCAGTAGATTTCCTAACAAGAACATTCAGCAAGGTCTTAGAGAGTGAGAGGATGCCAGAGGAATGGAGGAGAAGTGTGCTAGTGCCCATTTTAAGAACAAGGGAGATATGCAGAGTTGTGGCAACTACAGAGGGATAAAGTTGATGAGCCATATGATGAAGTTATGGGAAAGAATAGTGGAAGCAAGACTAAGGGCAGAGGTCAGCATTTGTGAACAACGGTTTGGTTTAATGCCAAGAAAGAGCACCACAGATGCAGTGTTTGCCTTGAGGATGTTAATAGAGAAGTACAGAGACGGTCAGAAGGAGCTGCATTGTGAGGTGTGCTGTCGGTGTGACAGAAGAGTTCAAGGTGGATGTGGGACTGCATCAAGGGTCAGCTCTGAGCCCCTTCTTGTTTGCTATGGTGGACAGGCTGACAGACGAGGTTAGGCAAGAATCTCCATGGACTATGATGTTTGCAGATGACATTGCGATCTGCAGTGAGAGCAGAGAACAAGTGCAGGAAAACCTAGAGAGGTGGAGGTATGCCCTGGAAAGGATGGGAATGAAGGTTAGCCTCAGTAGGACAGAATACATGTGTATGAATGCCAAGGACCCAACAGGAACTGTGAGGTTACAAGGAGCAGAGATAAGGAAGGTAGAGGATTTTAAGTACTTGGGCTCAACGATCCAGAGCAATGGAGAGTGTGGAAAAGAGGTGAAGAAGCGTGTGCAGGCTGGTTGGAATGGTTGGAGAAAAGTGTCCAGTGTGATAGGAAGGTATCAGCAAAAATGAAAGGAAAAGTGTACAAAACGGTGTTGAGGCCAGCGATGTTGTATGGTTTATAAACAGTGGCCCTGGGGAAAAGACTGGAGGCAGAGCTGGAGGTAGCAGAGATGAAAATGTTGAGGTTCTCTTTGGGAGTAACGAGGATGGATAGGATCAGGAATGAGCACATCAGAGGGACAGCACATGTAAGACGTTTTGGAGACAAAGTCAGAGAGGCTAGATTGAGATGGCTTGGACATGTACACAAGAGGGATAGTGAGTATATTGGTAGTAGGATGTTGAGGTTGGAACTACCAGGCAGAAGGCCTAGAGGAAGACCAAAGAGACGATTCATGGATGTGGTGAAGGAGGACATGAAGACAGTTGGTGTAAGAGAAAAAGATGCAAAGGATAGGGTGAGATGGAGGCAGATGATTCGCTGTGGCGACCCCTGAAGGGAAAAGCCGAAAGGACAAAAAGAAGAAGAGCATAGATTATATAAACATTATACAGCATACTTTATCTATTTTATTACTAAATATCACAGTACAAAATTAAAAAGTTTTTCTTAATCATTACTATATTTTACTGCATTAATACGGTCTGTCTGTCTTCCTTTCGGCTTTTTCCCTTTTACTCGGGAGTCGCCACAGCGAATCATCCGAGTCGCCCGTTTGATTTGGCAGAGGTTTTTACGTCGGATGCCCTTCCTGTCACAACCCTTTTTAGCAAGGGACAGAAACACGCTGACAACTTTGCAGCTCCTCTTTACGAAAGTCAGCAATGGTTCTTTTACATGCCTCTCACCATAGACAGTGAGAGACATGGCACGCCTTTGATAACCCAGTTAGCTGCACTGGGGGGGACAGTGACAACCTTGTGGAGAGTGGGACTCGAACCCCCAAACTTTGGATCAGCGATCCAGCGCCCCATATCACTAGACCACCACTGCCCCTATTACTACATTAATACTGTATTAAGGAGTAAAACTGTCTATGGAATGTGTTTACGAAGCATATATTAGCGCATGTAATAGATACATAGTATTTTACTGCCAGCAGCAGATTATCTGGATTTGCGAGAAGGCTTGGAACCGTACCCCGCGAATTTCAAGGGCCTACTGTATATATATATATATATATATATATATATTATATATATATATATATATATATACCCCCTTCTTACAAAAAAACCCTGAACACGAAAAATCCAGTATACGAAAAACATTTTCCTAAATTTTTCTCTGCTGTATACGAAACAACAACTTCTTACAAAAAGCATCAATCGTACCACATTCAAACATTAAAACACAACATTCAAACACGCTATTCAAACAATGTGCGAGTTGCTCTCTCATTGGCTGTTTCCCAACATCCTGCTTCGCTGGCCTCCCATTGGCATCTCATTGGCCAGGAGGGAGCTGAATCTCCGTAGTACTATACCTATAATGCTTGTTTGTCACACACGTAAAGGAGAGATGTACTGTCGGTTTGTAAGTTTTTTGAAAGTGCTCATTGCAGCTTATTTTTTGTTTTTTAAGTTGTTTAATTTAGTCGATGTTTAACAGGCATGTGATTTTTTTTCCGTCTATAGGCAGAATTCCATCTTTTTCATTTCTAGGGGCAAAAAAAATAAATAAATCCATCTTTTTTTTTGTAAAAAAATGCATGAAATAAATCTAATTTCGTTTTATTCTGAATCCGACTTTTTAATGAGCTCCCTGCATGTAATGGGGACTGTGGTTAGCTGACTATGCTGACGTAATGCATTTTGGCCAATAGTCATGCATTTTGGCCAATCAATGTTTCCGTAGTACCCATATGTCTAATTACCTACTTGTCAGCAGAAAGATGACGGTTGTGGAGAGAACGGACGCTGCGTGAATAAAAGAAATTGACAAATTGGTCAAAAATACGTTCCGCTGGGACTGGATGGAAAAAGAATACAATACTACCATCAGAAAAAAATTGTGACAACGTTATTCGGTGACTTCATTCGCAAGATTGGTCGTCCTGGAAAAGTATTGTGCACGTCGTGTCACGATGAAATGGACTATGGATCGCGGGGATTCAAAGCATTAGAATGCCATGCAAATCGCCAGAAGCATGTTAAACAACTACATGCAAGAAAAACAAATGCTTCGCTTGATGGGACTTTTGGATGTGAACCGAAAGTAACTGCACCTTACGGAATTCATCCATTATTTAAGGACAACAATACAAAGATCGAAAGAAAGAATCTGCCACGACAGCCAATCCCCGTTGCAGATAGAACAGTTAACAATTAGGTAGGTAGTGTGGAAATAATTTAAAAATTGACTTGTACATGTTTATTGATTTTAATTAACAAAAATTAATCCTGATAATCATGGGTTGACAAATACTATTGCCCGACACTCGTGTCAAGTACCGTGTTTCCCTGAAAATAAGACCTAACCACAAATAAGACCTAGCGTGATTTTACAAGATGATTTTAATATAGGCCCTCCCCTTAAAATAAGCCCGAGTTGAGAGTGTGACGGCACAGGGTCACGTGACTTATGTTTACATGCCATATTGGATGACATGATCCGGATGGATACGCGCCATGTACCCACTTGTTTTAGTGGCTGAGTTGCATGTACTGACTTAATTTGGTCTACTTTATTAGTTGATGAATGTATAGTAGGCCCTTGACTATTTGCGGTTTTGTACTCGCGGTTTGAGTATTCACAGACTGCCGAGCAGCTCGCACGTGATTCAAATTCAGCCAATGGCTGTCCTCCTTCCTGTTGATTGGTTGAGGTGATGTAACGCCCCTTTTTCCTCATTCGCGCACAAGTTGACAATGAGCCTTTTTTAGTGTGTTTTTAAATACCAGTTAAGTTCTATGATGTCACTCAAATGCCTGCTTAAGCACCAGAAAAATGTAATGAGGTTGGATGTCTCCTCTGAAGAAATAAGACTTTCTCCAGAAGAAACGACAGTTTCTTCTGAAGTCACGTCATTTCTGAAAGAGGAATAATCGTTTGAACTGTTGTAAAACACTCCACTATTAAAGTCTTTTTTAATTATTATTCCAGTACATGACCTCAGGTAATGTTTAAAATGTTTGTGTGTTATATTTTATTTACTGTGGTATAGCATGTTTCTCATTTTGTTTTGTTTATCCAATTTATTACATTTCTTGTTCTTTTATGTCCTTTTGTTATGGTCTGTGTTTTGGGGGACTTTGATTTTGGCGCTGTGCCTCTAACTAACTGTTTACTCCCTGAGGGGCGTGGCTGAGCTGCTCGGTGAGCAAACACCTGAATTCACTATTCTCATTTACTCCCAATAAACAAAAGCACGCTCACCTCTGCGCCAGAGGATTAACTCATATCAACATCACCGCTTCTTTGGTTTATAACGCCTCTTACTTTATCACTCTAAAATTCTGCTTTGTGCTCAGGCTGGGAGGCGTGGCTGAGCTGCTCGAACTTAATGCAGTTAATACCTGAATTCAGTCATCTCATGCCTAATGCAATACTTTCCTCTAGTGGGCATTTTTGAAAACTACAGTGCTGTATGTTTATAAAGAGAATGCATTGAAAGGTGTTTTATGCATATGCTGTATAATGTTTATATTTTAGCGTCAATAAATATAACAGTAAAAATTGAAAAGTTTATCTTAATCATGACTACATTTTACTACATTTAATACTGTATTAATGACTAAGACTGTCTATAGAATGTGTTTATGAAGCGTATTTTATCACATGTAATAGATACATAGTATTTTACTTCCAGCTGCTCATTCCCGCATGTGACGTGATACATGGGGTTTTACTTCCGGGGACAGAACTCGTGGATTATCTCGATTCGCGGGAGGCCCCGGAACCAAACCCCCGCGAATGTCAAGGGTCTACTGTAAATTTCCGCAACTGTGTAAACAAAAAGTGGAGATGAAGTGATAAATAGTTTCAAAGCCAAATCCGCGCGCTCCGTGCACCTGCTGCTGCCTCGGTCGCTTTGCTGCCATTGTGTACCCACTTATTTTTTGACCACTACAGCATTGATACTTTTTTTATCAGTCACTGACTTCCTTCAAATTACATCGCCTCATTGGGTTGGGTTAGGGAGAGATGTTAGGGAAGCCGAGGGGCTAGCCTAAGAGTCAGGGTCCCCGGTGTGTACCGGTGCGCCCCGTTGTGCACGGTCCTTCCCCCACGTCATTCAGGCCCCCTAGGGGACCAGCCACCCACGAAGCAAGTTGACCCCCAGCCATAGGTTGGGGTTGAGCCAGACTTGGGGCAATTTCGAGTTTGGTTATCGATAAGGAGAAGTGAAGTGTATTTTGGGTTGCAAGAAGGGGACCATGAGGTGTGCTCCCCTCGGTTATCCAGCAGAGGGCAGGCTAAGGCCACGTGGAAGAGGGGGAATTGGGCCTGGGTCGAGGTTGGGGTTAAGGTTTGGGTTTGGGGTTAGGGGGTTAGGGTAGCCGAGGGGCTAGCCTAAGAGTCGGGGTCCCCGGTGTGTACCAGTGCGCCCCGTTGTGCACGGTCCTTCCTCCGTGTCATTCAGACCCCCCAGGGGACCAGCCCCCCACGAAGCAAGTTGACCCCCAGCCATAGGTTGGGGTTGAGCCAGACTTGGGGCAATTTCGAGTTTGGTTATCGATAAGGAGAAGTGAAGTGTATTTTGGGTTGCTAGAAGGGGACCATGGGGTGTGCTCCCCTAGGTTATTCAGCAGAGGGCAGGCTAAGGCCACGTGGAAGAGGGGGAATTGGGCCTGGGTCGAGGTTGGGGTTAAGGTTTGGGCTTGGGGTTAGGGTCAGGGTATAGGTTTGGGGTTAGGAGCTAGAGGTTAGGGTTGAGGTCAGGGTGTAGGTTTGGGGTTAGGGGCTAGAGGTTAAGGTTAGGGTTGGGGTCAGGGTATAGGTTTGGGGTTAGGGGCTAGAGGTTAAGGTTGGGGTTAGGGCCGGGGCTTCGGTTTGGAGCTCCCGGTTTGGGGCTTGGGTCAGGCTCAGTTAGGCTGAGATGTTCGGGGAGCCAAAAGGCTAGCCTGAGAATCAGGGTCCCCGGTGTGTACCCTCGCGTCACGCCGTGCCCGGTCCTCACCCTACGTCATTCGGATTCCCCCATCATCCACGAACTAGTCCCGGGGGTTTAAGCTAGGGAGGTTTCCTCTATAAGAGATAAGTACTTACCTAGAGGAGGGAAAAAGGGAAGTCTGGTGTGTTTCATTGAGTCCTGTAGGATGTGTTGTGTCCAATTTTTTGACCCATGCGGCCTCTCTTTTCATTCTTTTCTCCCCAGGTCCACGAAGGATTAGCCTGTAGGCCTGTCACGGACATTGCCCCTGGTCCGTGTGAGGTGAAGTGTTTGTAGAGATGTCTATTTAAATGTTTCCGTCGAACTATGTTGTACCTGTGTTGATTCATTCCGGTTGCGATAGTGTTTCGTGTCTGGCCCACATATTGTAGTCCGCAGATGGCACAGGTTATGACATAGATGCAATTCTTTGTAAGGGGACTTATGCCGGGTTCTGCCTTGAATAATTGTTTTGTTTTGTGGTTTCTTAGAATTTTTTTTTGCTTTATATTCCGGGCATAATCTGGTATTCCTCGAGGGAACGATCGGTTTCAATTTTGACTGAATCCGCAGGTCGCCGAGGTTTTTGTGTCTTTTATAGGCCGAGATGACCCTATAGTCCCCGAGTATTCCCGTACCTGATATATGCAGATCATAATTGTGTTTAATCCTGTTGTGTAGTTTAGTGTGTGGCATCGTGTAGGTTGTGACGAGTGGCAAGATTGTGTTTTTTTCTTTGTTTTTTGTGTTTAAAAGTCTTTAGAACCTGTCTCAGAAAGGATCTGGAGTAGCCCCTAGGCCTCAGGGCCCTGAACAGGATGCCCGTGGCCTCCCAGAAGTCCTCCCGTCGAGAGCAGATCCTGTTGAATCGAATCAACTGGGATTTCACTAAACCTCTGAAGGCATGTTTAGGATGTAAACTATTTTTTTGTAATAACTGATGGGTGTCTGTTTCTTTGAAGTATACTTTTGTGTCTAGCCTGTGGGTCGTATTGAAATCGGGGCCTTTGAACGTCGTCGTGTCCAGAAAGTTTACGGTGTGCCGATCCCTAATGTGTTTAATTTTTATGGAAGGATGATGCGTGTTTAAGATGCTAGTGAAGTCCTCGAATGTGTCCTCGGAGTCTCCCCAAATTCCCCATATATCGTCCAGATATCCAAAATATTGTACGGGTTTGATGGGACAGGTCGCTAAGGCTGTTTCCTTCCAATCTGCCATATAGATATTTGAAGGGGCAAAATTTTTGCCCATCGCTGTGCCCTTGACCTGCAGGTAGTACTTACCATCGAATTCGAAATCATTACGTTTTTAGGTTGATCTCGAGGAGACGGAGAATGTGATCGTCCGGTCTGCTTTCGTCCGGGTATTTGAGAAACCAGGTTTTGACTGCTTTTAAGCCGGCTTCGATGTCTATGTTGGTATAGAGGCTGTCGATGTCGATTGTGAAAAGAAACGATCGGGTCGTAATTTGAATCTGTCTGACTTTGTCGATAAAGCCGTACGTGTCTTTAATATAACTGGGGTGTCTATTGGATATGGGGTTTAGGTAATAATCTATGTATTCGGCCAATTTATACGTGTCACTGTTGCAGTCTGACACTATGGGTCGTCCGGGAGGGATTATATGGGGGATGCTCCAGGATGCCGGGTCCTTGTGGATTTTAGGTAGCAAGTAAAAGCGACGTGGCCGTGATCCGATCGTGTCGAGGAGATATGTTTTTTGTTTTCTGCTGAGGAAATTTTTGTCGAATAGGTCGATTATAATCTGTTTAACCATAGGGATCGTGTGTGGGAAAAATGGGCTCCTCTATGTTTTTGTAATGTTTGGTTTTAGATAATTGTCTCTGGGTCTCCCACTGGTACTGTGTCCTGTCCATTATCACTATCGAGCTGCCCTTGTCCGCGGGTTTGATCACTATATTCTTGTTCTTCAATAGTTTAAATAGGGCCTTGACTTCAGAACTACTGAGGTTAGGTCGAGTGTTATCGTGCCAATCGAGTGACCGTGTCGCGTGGAGGTTAGCCCTGATAAATTTTCTGACTTGTGGTGGTACCTGGCTTAGTTTGGGTGTCCAGTTTGAGGCGTGTGTGAAGGGGCATTTCTGGGTCCCTGTTTTGTGTTCGAAGAAAGAGGCCAGTAGGACTCTCCTATGGAAAGTTTGGAGGTCGAATAGAGTTTGTGATTTTCTATCTTTGTCCAAGTTGAGTGAAGGGATGAATTTGAGGCCTCTGTTCAAGAGGGTCTCTTCGTCTTTGGACAATCTAAAGGATCGAGATAGATTGATGATGTTACGGGGCCCGTTCCCGAGATTTGGGCATTTCGGGCCTACCAGTTTAAAAATCCCAGCCAATGGTTTAGGATGTATTTCGCTGTCTCCGGGGTCCAGTGGACGTTACTGTATTGTACGGTGTCCTGCATCTTCTCCCAGACTCTGAACTTCAGGTTGCTCAGATGCTTTGCCACATGGATCAGTGCTCCTGAAAGCTCCTCTGGATGCTGCAGTGTGCACTGGGCTCTGTAAACACATTCAGGATTCAGTGCTGCTGTGGGTCTGGATTCAGAAACACAGAATGAGAGAGACAGGAAGCACATCACTCACCTTTTCACTGTGGCCTCATAGTTCTGTAAAACAGCAAAGTAAATATCAGTGATTGGCATTTTTACACCAATGAAATGTGACGTTTCTGATGATGGAAACAAGTTTTACTTTCTCACAGTATAAATACTGAATAAAATGATCCTCACTTGTAAGAATGACACATCTTCAGCTCCCATCTCCTCTTCTATGGCTCTGATTGTGTCTGAAAGACATGAAATGTCTCTGTTCAGCTTCTCCAACTTCTTCGTCATCATCTGACTCTTCTGCTCCTCTTCCTCTCTCAGTGCAGTGATCCTGACTGCCTCTTCATCTCGTAGAAACCGGTGAAGCGTCTCAAACTCCTCCTTAATCTGATGTTCTGTGTGTTGGGCCTGAATCTGCAATGAAGAAGAAATCCAACGAAATAGAATCCATTATGCAAGGATGTAAAATACAGTGCTACCTCACTTTACGAAAGTCTCACCAAATGAAAAATGCAGGTTATGAAATGCATTTTCCTAAAATTTATATCTCTGGATACAAAACAAGTTCACGTTACGAAAGCACCATCTTAAAAATTCAAATGCATCATTCAAACAATGCGCGAGTTGCTTTCCCATTTATTGCCCCCCACCCATCCGCCGGCCTTCCATTGGCTCGAAGGGAGCCGAATCTCCATAACGCAGTACTGTACCCATAATGCTTTTTGTGTGCCTTCGACCCATTGTTCGACACATACGAGCGAAGGACAGTTGTACTGTTGGTTCATGGGTTTTTTTGAGTGCACTTATTGCAGCATTATTTTTCGTTATTAATCATGAGCCCCAAGAAAGTGATTCCTGGCGAGACTGAAAAGAAGTGGGCCCCGTTATCAATTAAAGTAAAACAGGAGATGATAAAATATGAAAGTGGGATTCCGTTGAGTGAAATCGCAAGGGGTATGGCCGAAATCCCTCTACAATCGGGACGATCTTGAAGCAGAAGGAGGCATTAAAAGTGGAGAGACGGTGACGGAGGCAATTAATTCGGAAAAAGCAAAAACCATATTTAAGGACCTTGTGAAGGAGGGTGGGGCTGGGGGTGGGGTTCTTCAGACCAGCAACCCTTGGACTTTAAAGCGTCGCATGGGTGGGACGAGAGATTTAAAAAAAGGTAAACAATTTTCTTTTACTTTTAACATATTTAATACAAAATTGGTGTACTTTTATAATTTTTAAAAGGGTTTATGGGGTAGTATCGAGAGCCTTCGAACGAATCATGTATTTTACATGTAAAATGCTGCTCAATTTATGAAAAATGCAGTTTACAAAAAAAGGCGCTGGAACGGATTAATTTCGTAAAGTGAGGTACCACTGTATAACTATAATATAAAACCCATGCTATTGATTCTGACCTTTATATGTTTTGCAGTCTGACTCCAGTTCAGTTTACAGTCTTCAAAGACCTCCAGTTTCTCCTGTAGGGGCTTCAGTGCAGTTTTGAGCTCCTCCTGAAACAAATCCACACACTGCATGGAGACTGTTTCAGATCTTATTGTACACATTGTTACTTCACACCACTGAACATTGTACAATTAAATCTCACAAATAAACAGTGTGGTTTTGTAATATACATTATTTACCTTACAGTCTGTTACTGCCTCATCAATGGTGCAGAATTTGTGGTTGGTGTATTTTCTTGAACTTTGACACACTACACACACCGGCTGTTGATTGTCCAGACAGAAGAGTTTGAATTTCTCATTGTGCAGACAGTTTCAGACCCTGATGAAGATCTCGGACTTCTCACCTGTAAGAAAGTCTCACACAGGTTCTTTAAGGCCAGATTTGTGGGAGGTTCTTGCATTGATAACTCCCTCCTACAAACGGGACATTCTCTGGATCCTTTGGTGTCCCAGAACTTCTCCAAACACACTTTACACACACTGTGACTGCAGCCCAGAACAACAGGATTCTTGAAGATTTTACAGCACATGGGACAGGAGAAATCCTCCTCTGAGAACTGGGAAGCCATTTTATTTTGCTGTTGTTGTTCTCTCCAGTCCGAATGTTCAGCGTTTCACTTTAACTTTGATTAAAAGTAATTACAGCCTGATTTCAGCTTTCTTTAAAGTAAAACACACGAGTTTGTATGTCCAGTTATGAGTCACTTCTTTTCACAGTGCTCAGAATGAGACTCAGATTTCTCCATAAACCGAGAATCAAATGAAACTCACCAGAGCAGAATGCTACAGGCTGGTTATGGAGGAACGCAGTCGCAAATAGTCTCTAAAAGTCACAAAATAACATTCATCAGAAAAGTTGGCAAATCCAAAATCTGCTAAGCTCATTAGCATTCATCGAATGCAGAGGTAACCTAAAGTCTGAGTAAATAAACAAAAACTGTACTGTACTTATTACACTTGTGTCTGTAATGTTGGGGTAATGGTCAATATAGCAATGTACATCAGTCTCCTCTAGATGGAATCAAAGGAAAAATGTGAGAAAAAAAAATGTTGATAAAATATGAATTATCAACAAAGAGGTTGTTGCAGTTGTATCTGCCTGACTTGCAACGGTTACTTAAAATGTCTCTAGTCACAGACAGTGAGAGGTGTGGTTTGCCTTTGATAATCCAGTTTGCCGCACTCTGTGTGTGTGGGTGGGGTGGGGGCTTGGAGGGTGATCGATCACTGATGACAATTCGGTGATCGTGGGGCTTGAACACCACTAAGCCAACACTCTCCCACTGGGCCACCACAACCCTGTCAATGTTGGATGACATTATAATTGTATCAGAACTAAATTGGACTTCTCTGTGGAAACAACATCTGAATGAACATGATCATCAGCCCAGAACTAGCATTTCTCACAGGGGGGGGACCTATATTTTATTTTATTGTGTGTATGTGTGATTCGTAAGTAAAATAATGAGGTTTTTCTAATGTGTGCTAACAAACTTGCCTTTGCCCTCAGTAGTGCATGAAATACATAACATGCCATGGATGTTATACATCCAATCAATCATTCATTTTCTGAACCGTTTAATTCTAATTAGGGTTACAGAAAGCTGGCACCTATCTCCGCTGACTTTAGGCGTGGGCAGAGTACACCATGAACAGCTCACCAGGCCATTGCAGGGCAGACCTCTGTCCACATTAAATCTCAATTTTTTTCAAACAATATCTAAATAAATAAATTAAGCTCCAGTCTTTCTATTCGGCGTTATTTGGGCTCTTCAATCGCGACAGGGAGATTCCATTCATAGTATGATTTTGGCATATGGAAATCTCACAGCATCTCATACATTAGCATGTTCATTGCCAATTAGACTGGATATTTGCAAAAGTCAATCATGGATATAATGTGTCATGTCAAGAATAGGAAATGTTACATTAATACATGCCGAAATTAGTCTGATGTATCGATTACCTGATGCATTCAGGGGGAAAAAAAAAAAAAAAAACCCTTTGCATTTTTTTCTTTCCCGTCTTTTAAACCATTAAAATACTTTAATTACTTTAATTTACATACTTTAATTTGCCACTTAAAGTACTAAAGCAATTAAAATCACGCTGGCAGAATTGAAAGTTCTGATAGGATCTATACATCAACATGCATCAGATCCATTTTGAAAACTGTGTTGTCCGTGTGCCCGATAGGATTATTAAATCAATATCCCCAGCCAGGGTTCAACTCCTGCCTTATTGAGCTCATTATGAGGGGGGCCAAAATCATACTATACCATTGACCTCCAATTCATATCTGTAAATAATTAACTTAGAAATTAGCTTGCTTCACCCTGGGGGTGAATCAAAAGAATAAAACTCCCCACCAACCCTCTTTCGAAAGAATTGTTTGTTTATTTATTTTAATTACTTTATTTGATTGTTTGTTTTTTTTTGGGGGGGTATGGGGGGCATAATCTCAGCATCTGGCTTTACATTCCTGATATAGTACAAGTAGAATGGAGAGTAGGAAATGTTCCAACAAGATTACAGTGTCTGTTTAATTTTCATATCATTTGCCTTGACCCCATTGCACTAACCGAGTTATCGAATTATGCAACCCTAATTATGATTACATGGTTTTCAGAAAATAAATGAAAAATCAATCAATAATTTGCCATGCTTATTTTTTCCGAACTGTCCTGTGCAGCTATGTGACCGTCAACATCTTTCAGACCAGCTGACTTTTTCATTTACTACAGCAGGCCTTTCATTTTATACACAACATGTAAATAGCTTTGAAAGGAAACTTATGAAAATAATGTTCAGTTCAGTTTCTGTAACCACTTAATCCTAATTAGGGTTGCAGGGAGCCTAGGGCGAGGGCAGAGTACACCCTGGACAGCTCGCCAAGCCATTGCAGGGCGGAAACACACTGACGCCTTCGCAGCCTACTCTTGTTGAAATTCAGCAATGGTTCTTTTACATGCCTCACACCGTAGACAGTGAGACACATGGCTGGCTTTTGATAACCCAGTTAGCTGCACCGAGGGGGGGGGGGTTTACAGTGGCAACCTTGTGGAGAGTGGGACTCGAACCCCCAACCTTAGGATCAGTGATCCAGTGCCCTCTACCACTAGGCCACCACTACCCTGAAAATAATGTTTACTGCACAAATGAAAATGTCAAACACTGTTGGACAGCATTTAGTATAATTAGAAATAATTTGCTCAAAACAATATGGCAATGTGTTGGGTATCTTCTCAGGTGTGTGGATTCTATATAGTTACTTGTGGCAATATTTACTTTCTGGACATCGTGACGAAAACAGACTTCTGAATGTAAAACATTGCACACAATTTATTATCTTAGAGCCTGCCAGATTATCAAAAGACCCCCATTATGGGTCAGTGATGATTTAGACTAATGCTATCCCAAACATCATCCACTAGACAGTGAAATACATTTAGTAGGAAGTTGCAAAGCCTTTCATCAAGACCCGTCAAGGTCCTTTGAGAGATCCTGACCATTCCAAGTCTCCCTGAGGAAATGAATTACATTACAAAGGCATCGTTTGTCAATCCAATCAACGGCCCATGGGCAACTCGGCCCACAGGGACCAAGCTATAGCCAAAAGGACACTCACGAACAAAAGATCATAATTCAACACAGTGGCATTGCACTTACTCTAATGAGAATTGTTTACACTACTTAAGGTCGTTTACTTACTCACGTTCTTATTGAAGCCCTCTGTCAGCCATGTTCCTTAGGGGAACCCATCAAAGATGTCTTGCATTGTGAGTTGAGTGTTAGCACCCTAACCCCCAGAACTGATCGCATCAGTTTTGATGTGTGGAAAATATGATTATGTAATATTGTGTACAGTGTATATTCCAATTTGCATTTAAAAAATAATTAAAGCTTGGTGGTATCAGAAAGTCTATGTGGCAGCAAGACTAAAATTGAGTTCTCTCTGCAGACAGAAAGAAGTCAGGTAGGACCAACCAGTGGTGGGTCATCAGGGCCAGCAAGGCCTTTTGTGCTGGTCTAAACACTACCAGGAGCACTGACCTACATTTACAACTTCAATTCTAGTATTCGTTCCATGAAATTGTACTAAATTATTTCCAACAGTCTATTCATTTCTTAGTGTGACTCTTGGCTGTGCTGCTTCCAGTATGTGCATGTTAAATTTTTTGTCCAATCAGATTTCAGCTTTGATGTGCTGCCATGTAATCTAATCGACTCAGATAAAAGTTCTGTGTCGAAATATAGAAGGGATATCCATGACAAGATGCAAATACATGGCCAAACTCCTAGAGACATACAAGATTGACATAGGCCTTATCCAAGAAACCCACCTCAATGACAGTGTGCCACCATCCAGCTATACTATCCTTGGATACTCAGTCATCAATGGGGGGGGAAAAAAAAAAAAAATCATCCAAAATATGGTATTGCAATATATGCTAGAAAACCAGATCAGGCGATTGACTTTGATGGTAGCACAGAAGAAAATGGCACACAAAGATCATGCATCAAACTTGGAGACACAGAACTACACAACATCTACAAACCTACTTGCTTGGTTTGGTTTGGCTTGGCTTGGCTTGGCTTGGACTGGACTGGACTGGACTGGACTGACACCCCCCCGAAGCAATAAACCACCCAGCAATGATCATGGGAGACTTCAGTAGCCACCACAACAAATGGGGACACCTAAATAATGACCAAGCAGGAAATGAGGAGAGCCAGTGGGCGGAGCTTTCTAATGCAGCCCTTTTCTACAACCCTAAAGCCAAAAGTATGCTCAAATCAGCATGCTGGAAGAAAGAATACAGACCAGATCTTGCTTTTGTCTCACGAAACAGTAAGGGAAATGTACAAGCAACAAGAGAAGTCCTGATTGACTTTCCTCATAGCCAACATCGCCTGACGGTCATCACCACAGCTATCACCATCCCAAAAATTACAGCAATACCCAAGCCACGGTGGAATTTTAGAAAAGCTGACTGACAAGCCTACAAAAATGACTTTGACAGAACATGCTGAAGAATAAAGTCCACCACTGACAACATTCACCGATTCACAAAACTTATCCTGAGTACAGCGAAGAAACACATACCGAGGGGATGCAGAAAACATCACATACCCTGTTGGTCAGAACGCAGTCAAAACCTTCTGGAAGAGTATGAAAGGACTCAAGATCAAAACACTGCAGAGGAACTACTTGAGTCCTTACAAGAGCGTCGCAAAGAAAGATGGGTGGAAGTTGTTGAGAATATGAACTTCACCCACTCTATCAGACAAACATGGCAAACTATCAAGAAGCTTGACCCTGACTCTCGTCCTACAAAATCAGCCCACCTTATTGCCCTAGATGAAATAGTTAAAGAAATAAAAGAGAGAGGAGAACACACACCAAATCAGCAATTTGAAAAACAGATTAGATAAGAATACAAAACAATTATGGCAAAACAAAGAACCTGCTGGACTTTTTCTCAGTGCTCCAATTACACATAAAGAAATGGCAAAGGCTATTAAATGCATTAAAATGGTAAGGCAGCTGGTATCGATGGAATCTACCCAGACACGATAACACACCCGGGATACTATGCAATAGAATGGCTAGCTTCAGTAATGACTGACATCATGGGAAAAGGCACTTACCCCAAACTATGGCATCATGCTAGATGGTCGCCATGCAGTAACCAGGAACCCAGCCACAGCACCATCGAGCTATAGACCATTTATCACTGCTCTGCCATCTATATAAGTTATCAGAGAGAATCATTCTCACAAGGATCACACCTAATATAGAACCATTCATACCAGTGCAGCAATCTAGATTCAAACCACAAAGGGGCACAAGTAAACAGGTCCTAACATCACATATTGAAGCTAGTTTTGAAAAGAAGTTGAAAACAGGAGCTGTCCTGGTAGACCTGTCTGCAGCCTACCATACAGTACGGACAGCTGAACTCATGCTGAAGCTTACAAAACTAATACCGTGCAAAACAATTCTCAAAGTTTTGTCCCTTATGACTGGCATCAGGCAGTTCCACGTGGTACTTGGAGGAGAGAAGAGCAAATCGAGAGAAATAAGGAATGGTGTTCCACAAGGCTCAGTTATTGCTCTGACACTCTTTAACATCTACATTAGTAATATGCCGGCAACAAAGTCTCCACAACTAGGCTATGCGGATGACTGGGTCTTAAGCGCAGCAATCAAAATCATGGACAGACATTGAAGAAAGCGATCAGCAAAGACACATATACCATTTTAATGCATTTAATAGCTTTTGCCATCAGAAGGGAAGATGAAACTCAGAAAATGCTGAATGGGCTGAAAAGCATGGCAGATGATATACCTATGAAACAAGTATAAATGAATGCCCCAACAACCTCAAGACTCAAGTCAAGTAACCCAGGTGATGTTCCAGCCAGCTCCAGGGAACCAGTATCGCGAGCCACAGATACAGGTAAATGGACAGACGGTGGAGAAATTTACCTACTTGGGCAGCACTCTTTCCTGTGGTGTGACCATCGATTCCGAGGTTAACGACAGAATCTCCAAAGCAAGTAGCACCTTCTCAGCATTACAACAAAGCTGAAAGTCTACCGTGCAATCGTCTTTACCACATTACTCTATGGCTGTGAAACTTGGACACTATACAGAAGGCACGAGCGGCAGATTAACCACTTCCACCTCAAGTGTCTTTGCAGCCTCCTTCACCTCCGCTGGCAAGACAAAATACCTGACACAGAGGTTCTGAAGCAGGCAAATATTCCAAGTGCCACCACCACCATGCATAACACTCAGCTGAGATGGGCAGGTCATGTCTCCCGCATGTCAGATGACCGCGTCCCAAACAGCATTTCTATGGAGAACTCACTGAAGGGAAGTGCAAGGCTGGAGGGCAGAAGAAACGTTTCAAGGACAATCTGATGGTCAACCTCAAAGACTTTTCAATTGACGTCGAATCATGGGAGAGCCTCGCTATCGACCACTCTTCCTGGCGCTGCGTCATTTCGTCAAGAGCTCAAAGAGCAGAGGAACAACGTGTCCGGCAATCTGAACAGAAACGGCAGCTGCAGAAGGACAGAGCAGCCAGAACCAAAAACACAGCTCTTACCCACTCCTTCCCTACTTGTGCGAGAGGCTTTCTTGCCAGGATCGGGCTAGTCAGCCATATCCGGTCACATAAGTCCACCTCGAATACCTAAAGTGATGCCTGTGGTCATACTCGAAGACAAGTGACGAACGATAAATGAATAATCAAGATTATGCAACACGAAATGTAAGTGATGAAGACTTATCTGGATAACTGCAGTTTAAAAACAAATATAATGGTTGAAAGAGAGTTTTCTGGCAACAGGCCTACAAAATTATTTTCATCCTCATTCGGTTCAAATAATATTTCTTATTGAAGAGTGCTCGAATAACTATCAGAGTTCTGTCTAAAGTAAAACTTCTAAACTCTGAAAAGTGAAAGGAAGTGAGTGTTAATGTTTTTATTTAATGTTTCTAACTTGCAATCCAAGGTCTTTCTCCGTAAATCTGCAGGTTCAGTGCCGTCAGCTCTGTCCAGGCTTTGTTCCGAATCGAGGACATTCTCCCACAGCCAAATCAGGCTCACTAATTTAATTTCTCTCATTTTCCCCCTCTCTATGCCATGCTGTAGCATCTCCACTTTGTTCACATGCAGAGAGTCTAACGATTATGCCGCTCTATTAAACTTTCCATAAATTAAGCCCTAGTGTTCCCAAAACTAACTAAGCTAACTGAGTTATCAAAGGCGGGCCATGTCTCGCACTGTCTACGGTGAGAGGCATGTAAAAGAACCATTGCTGACTTTCGCAAAGAGTAGGCCGCAAAGCCGTCAGCATGTTTCTATGACCTGGAGAGGGATGAGTGCCGCCAGATAAATCAGCCCAAGTCTTGCCATGAAGGCGCCCCAACGACATCCCCAGATGTTAAGGGATAAGTGAAGAAGAAGTGAACTGCTTAATCCTAATCAGGATGTCAATCTCAGCTGAGACTGGGCAAGGGTGGGGCATGATGCACGTCAAAGGTGGGATAAGATGGAAAGAGTACTTTGAAGAGCTGATGAATGAGGAAAATAAGAGAGAGAAAAAGAGTAGGACATTGATGACATACCTGTGGAGGTATGGAAGTGTCTAGGAGAGGTAGCAGTAGATATTCTGACAAGAACATTCAACAAGGTCAAGTGAGAGGATGCCGGAGGAATGGAAGAGAAGTGTGCTGTTGCCCATTTTTAATGACAAGGGAGAAGTGCAGAATTGTGACAACTACAACGCAATAAAGTTGATGAGTCATAAGATGAAGTTATGGGGGAAAAAATAGTGGGAGCTAGACTAAGGGCAGAGGTCAGCATTTGTGAACAACAGTTTGGTTTCATGCCAAGAAAGAGCACCACAGATGCAGTGTTTGCCTGGAGGATGTTAATAGAGACGTACAGAGAAGGTCAGAAGGGGCTGCATCGTGCCTTTGTGGATCTGGAGAAAGTATACGAGAGGGTGCCGAGAGAACAACTGAGGTATCGCATGAGGAAATCTGGAGTGGCAGAGAAGTATGTCAGAGTGGTGCAGGACATGTATGAGAGATGTAAGAAAGTGGTGCGGTGTGCTGTCGGTGTTACAGAAGAGTTCAAGGTGGAAGTGGGACCGCATCAAGGGACAGCGGTGAGGGCCTTCTTGTCTGGTATGGTGATGGACAGGCCGACAGGCGAGGTTAGACAAGATTCCCCATGGACTATGATATTTGCGGATGACATTGTGATCTGTAGTGAGAGCAGAGAACAAGTGCAGAAAAATCTAGAGTGGTGAATGTATGCCCTGAAAAGGAGAGGAATGAAGGTTAGCTTCAGTAAGACACAATACATGTGTGTGAATGAGAAGGACCCAAGAGGAACGGTGAGGTTAAAGGGAGCAGAGATAAAGCAGGTGGTGGATTTTAAGTACCTACGCTCAACAATCCAGAGCAATGCAGAGTGTGGAAAAGAGGTGAAGAAGCGTGTGCGGGCAGGTTGGAGCAGTTGGAGAAAAAGTGTCCGATGTGATGTGTGATAGAGGGTATTGGCAAGAATGAAGGGAATGAAGTGTACAAGACTGTGTCGAGGCCAACAATGTTGTATGGTTTAGAAACAGTGGCACTGAAAAAAAGACAGGAGGCAGAGCTGGAGGTAGCAGAGATGAAAATGTTGAGGTTCTCTTTGGGAGTAACGAGGATGGATAGGATCAGGAATGTACTCATCAGAGGGACAGCACATGTTTGAGGTATTGGAGACAAAGTCAGAGAGGCTACATCGAGATGGTTTGGTCATGTACAGAGATGGGATAGTGAATATATCGGTAGTAGGATGCTCAGGTTGGCATAACCAGGCAGAAGGCCTAGAGAAATACCAAAAAGGAGATTTATGGATATGGTGAAAGAGGGCATGAAGGCCGTTGGTGTAAGAGAAGAAGATGCAGAGGATAGGGTGAAACGGAGGCAGATTATTTTCTTTGGCGACCCCTGAAGGGAACAGCCGAAAGGAAAAGAAGATATACACGTACGTATACAGTGGTATGAAAAAGTGTCTGAACCTCTCACATTTCTGCATAAAATCACCATCAAATGTGATCTGATCTTTGTCAAAATCACACAGATGAAAAAAAGTGTCCGCTTTAACTAAAACCACCCAAACATTTATAGGTTTTCATATTTTAATGAGGATAGCATGCAAACAATGACAGAAGGGGGAGGAATAAGTAACTGAACCCTCTGCCTAAGGAGACTTAAAGAACAATTGAAACCAATTTTTACCAAACAATTTAAGTCAGGTGTGTGCCCAATCACTGATGAGTGGCTTAAAGTTGCCCTGCCCACTATAAAACACACACACCTGGTAAGCATTGTCTGATGCGCACCGTGGCTTGCTCAAAAGAGCTGTCTGAAGACTTGCGATCAAGAAATGTTGATTTGTATAAAGCTGGGAAAGGATACAAAAGCATCTCTAAAGGTCTGGATGTTCATCAATCAACAGTCAGAGAAGTTGTTTGCAAATGGAGAGAGTTTGGCACTGTTGCTTCTCTCCCAAGGAGTGGCCATCCACCAAAGATGACGCCAAGAGTTCAGTGCAGAATACTCGGAGAGGTAAAAAAAAAACCTAGAGTGTCTGCTAAATACTTACAGAAATCACTGGTACAGTCCAATATCTCTGTGCACACATCAACTATATTGCCCTGGGGGGCGCGATGATGCGATGCTGAGGGGGGCGCGTGTGACCCAGGAGAACATGCTTTTTTTCTGCCGTACTACAAGAAAGTGTAATTGCACATCCACTCCAGTAGTTGGCAGTGGCGCCCTCATTGCACATTGAGCAGGAGCTGAGAGTTGCAGTGTCGTGCTTCAAACCTAGCTTTGAGAAGCTGTGCTGCAAAACGTGCTCATTGTAGCCATTAATCTTGGCTTCCTCATTTTGAGAAAAAAAAATCAGCACAAATTGTTCTATTTGTTCTTGTTTTGTAGGTTAAAGTGTTTATATATTGTGCTCCTGAGTTAATGTTTCTGAAGTCAATTTGAATTATTTATTGATTTTATTTTCAGCAGCAAATGGTGTGGTAAGTTTGTCAAAAATGTAACAAGGATATTATTATTTTTAAATTTAAGGCAAATTGATGCACTTTCTTTTACAGACTAATAAAGAATGTTAGTTATTCTTGTAAGTTGAACTATATCTCTTTCTTTTTGTTTTATTTATGTTAACAAGGATACGATATAATGAAGAGATATACCTGTAACTATATTATAGAAAAAAGTTATAATTTATAGTTGTGGCGGAAAGTGGGTGGTGGTGGGGCGCGAATTGTTTTCTTCTTGCTAGGGGGGGCGTAACAGAAAATAATTGAGAAGCACTGGGCTAGCCTAAGAGTCAAGGTCCCTGGTGTGCGCCCCGTTGTGCACGGTCCTTCCCCCACGCCATTCAGACCCCCCCCCCCAGGAATCAGCCATCCACGACGCAAGTTGACCCTCAGCCATAGGTTGGGGTTGAGTCAGGCTTGGGGCAATTTCGAGTTTGGTTATCGATGAGGTGAAGTGTATTTTGGATTGCTAGAAGGGGATAATGGGGTGTGCTCCTCTAGGTTATCCAGCAGAGTGCAGGCTAAGGCCAAGTGGAAGACGGGGAACGGGCCCTGGGCCGAGGTTAAGGTTTGGGCTTGGGGTTAGGGGCTAGAGGCTAAGGTTAGGGCTGGGGCCGGGGTATAGGTTTGGGCTTGGGGTTAGGGGCTAGAGGCTAAGGTTAGGGCTGGGGCCGGGGTATAGGTTTGGAGCTCCCGGTTCGGGGCTTGGGTCAGGCTCAGTTAGGCTGAGATGTTCGGGAGCCAAAAGGCTAGCCTGAGAGTCGGGGTCCCCGGTGTGCACCCGCGCGCCCCGCCGTGCCTGGTCCCCACCCTACGTCACTCCGATTTCCCCCCCATGGACCCGTCATCCACGAAGCAGCCCCGGAGGTTTAGGCTAGGGAGGTTTCCTCTATGAGAGATAAGTACTTACCTAGAGGAGGGGGAGAAAAGGGAGGTCTGGTGTATTTCATTGAGTCCTGTGGGATTGATGAGCATTGCCCCTGGTCCATGTGAGGTGAAGTGTTTGTAGAGATGTCTGTTTAGATGTTTCCGTCGGACTATATTGTACCCGTGTTGATTCATTCTGGTTGCAATGGTGTTTCGTGTTTGTCCCACATATTGCAGTCCGCAGATGGTACAGGTTATGACATAGATGCAATTCTTTGTAAGGGGATATAAGCCGGGGTCTGCCTTGAATAATTGTTTTGTGGTTTTATAGAAATTTTTTCCGCTTTATATTCTGGGCATAATCTGATATTCCTCGAGGGAATGATTGGTTTCAATTTTGACTGAAATCAGCAGGTCTCCGAGGTTTTTGTGTCTTTTATAGGCCGAAATGACCCTATGGTCCCCGAGTGTTTCCGTGCATGATATATGCAGATCATAATTGTGTTTGATCCTATTGTGTAATTTGGTGTGTGGCATCCTGTAGGTTGTGATGAGTGGCAATATTGTAGTTTTTTCTCTTTGTTTTTTTTGTTTTAAAGTCTTTAGGACCTGTCTCAGGAAGGATCTGGAGTAGCCCCTAGGCCTCAAGGCCCTGAATAGGATGCCCGTGGCCTCCCAGAAGTCCTCCTGTCGTGAGCAGATCCTGTTGAATCGAATCAACTGGGATTTCACTAAACCTTTTGAAGGTATGTTTGGGATGTAAACTTTTTTTTTTTTTTTTTTTTTTGGTAATAACTGGTGGGTGTCTGTTTCTTTGAAGTATAATTTTGTGTCCAGCCTGTGAGTCGTGTTGAAATCGGGGCCTTTGAACGTCGTCGTGTCCAGAAAATTTACGGTGTGCCGATCCCTAGTGTGTTTAATTTTTTTGGAAGGATGGTGCGTCTTAAATGCTAGTGAAGTCCTCGAACGTGTCCTCGGCGTCTCCCCAAACTCCCATATATCGTCCAAATATTGTACGGGTTTGATGGGACAGGTCGCTAAGGCTGTTTCCTCCCGATCTGCCATATAGATATTTGCATAGGAAGGGGCAAACTTTTTGCTCATTGCTGTGCCCTTGACCTGCAGGTAGTACTTGCCATCGAATTCGAAATCATTACGTTTTTAGGTTGATCTCGAAGATGGAGAATGTGATCGTCCGGGTATTTGAGAAACCAGGATTTGACTGCTTTTAGGCCGGCTTCAATGTCCATGTTGGTATAGAGGCTGTCGATTGTGAAAAGAAATGATTGGGTTGTAATTTGAATCTGTCTGACTTTGTCGATAAAGTCAATGCGATGTCTTTAATATAACTAGGGTGTTTATGGGATTTGGGTAATAATCTACGTATTTGGCCAATTTATAAGTGTCACTGTTGCAGTTTGACACTATGGGTCGTCCGGGAGGGATTACATGGGGGATGCTCCAGGACGCCGGGTCATTGTGGATTTTAGGTAGCAAGTAAAAGCGATGGGGCCGTGATCCGATCGTGTCGAGGAGATGTTTCTTGTTTTCTACTGAGGAAATTTTTGTCGATTATAATCTGTTTAACCATAGGGATCGTGTGTGTGTGTGGGGGAATGGGCTCCTCTGTTTTTATAATGTTCGATTTTAGATAATTGTCTCTGAGCCTCCCACTGGTACTGTGTCCTATCCATTATCACTTTCGAGCTGCCCTTGTCCGCGGGTTTGATCGCTATATTTTTGTTCTTCAATAGTTTAAATAGGGCCTTGACTTCAGAACTATTACGGTTAGGTCGAGTGTTATCGTGCCAATCGAGTGACCGTGTCACGTGGAGGTTAGCCCTGATAAATTTTCTGACTTGTGGTGGTACCTGGCTTAGTTTGGGTGTCCAGTTTGAGGCGTGTGTGAAGGGGAATTTCTGGGTCCCTGTTTTGTGTTCGAAGAAAGAGGCCAGTAGGACTCTCCTATGGAAAGTTTGGAGGTCGAATAGAGTTTGTGATTTTCTATCTTTGTCCAAGTTGAGTGAAGGGATGAATTTGAGGCCTCTGTTCAAGAGGGTCTCTTTGTCTTTGGACAATCTAAAGGATCGAGACAGATTGATGTTACGGGGCCCGTTCCCGAGATTTGGGCATTTCGGGCCTACCAGTTTAAAAATCCCAGCCAATGATTTAGGATGGATTTCGCCGTCTCGGGTCCAGTGGACGTTCTCGGAGGTCGTATTAAATTGTATTTGTGGTAATGGCGGAATGTGGTTGTTTATTTTTTGAATACTTTTGTTCATGGCCTCCAAATTGATTCTTTCTACCGGTGTCAGTTTCCTGGAATAATTTAGTAGGGGGATCCAGATCTCCGCCATCGGGAATTTACTCTTGGCCTTTCTGAATGCCATTTGAAATTGCTTGATGAATGTTTTTCTCGGTGACCGTGATCTGTGGTTGATTCCGAAAGCCATAATCACCGTTTACACCTGTGTACTAGGTTGGATCTTATCTAAGAGGGTGGCGCATGTCTAAATGTAGCACCAGTGCGATTCTATTTGGAGTTCCTGGTCGGCGTATCTCTGGATTATGCCCAAGTTTGAGTCCCCGATATTAATTTCTTGTGTGTTACCGTTTATTTTTCTTAGGGTTCGCTCATGTCCGTTTGGCTGAAAGCCTGCGACGGGTGTGCCCGGAGTAGTCTGTGTCATCGGTTGTTACGGGTTGCCCTGGGGGGACCGGACATTCGGGGAATTCGCTGTCTAAGGGGGGTGTTGATGTTGTATGGGCTCCTGCTGTTCAGTTATCTCCCTCAGGGTGTCTGTTTGGTAAGGGTCATGCACCCGCACTGTGTGGGGTTTTTTTTTTTTTTTTTCTTTTTTTTTTGAATATTTTGTTCTGTCATTATGTTTTTGTCGTTTGTCTGGTTATCGATTCAAGTGGCATCCATTCGGGTGGATACCTCGGGGTTTTGGTTGTGCCCATCGGTGGACCGTACTGACAGTCGAGGGGTCAGCCTATGTGTGTTTGCATGGATTTGGGTGTCCTTCTGGCTGTGGGCAGAGGGTCGTCGCTATTGGGTTGCCTGGGGCCCCTGCGGTCGGCTCGTCGGGCAAGAGGGTCGGCCTTTCCGTGGGGGCCCTCAGGGAGGAAAATCCTCCGCCGTGTCCGCCTCGGTCGGCGCTACCCCACACGAGCCCTGCGCGTTAGCGCAGTGTCCGTCTTGCACCAGACGCACCAGTATTGCTCTGGTCATGTCTAATGTGGTCTGTCAGCCTATTTCCTAAGGTTTTACCCGCCCACCTACCGGCGGTGTCGAAGAGAGCGGCCCATTCGTTTGGGATCTGTGACCTGATGGTGTCCGACAGGTCCCGACTCACACTCTCGGTGATCTCTCAGGATGAGGTGTGTGGTGTATGCCCACTGAGTGGCACTGCCCTCAATCAGGAGGGTTGTTCTCGGGTTCGGAAGGGCTGGATTAATCGAGGTGGTCAATAGTTCGTGAATTTTATTGATAGTCGGTGGCATATCGTTCGGGTACCCCACGTTTTGTAGATGGTGGACCGTTCTGATCAAGTTGTACATATTTTTAGCTAATGTTTTGAGTTCCGGATGGAGGCTTTGTGTGTTTTCGATAGACTGGTTATTGTTGTTCGGTCGCGAAGTGCTAGTGTGTTGTCCTCTGTTTGGGTCATTATGAATGGCCGGTAGGGACCGTCCGTCACGCCGTGCGTCGGGGGGGGAAGAGTTTGGCCGCGGACATGGGAGGGAACGGACGTGTCGTTCCGGACACGGGTGGGGGTTTCCCTACGTGCACGCCGCTTTGTGCTATCTAGTGTCCCGGGCTTAGGATCGCAAGTACGGTCACGCGTGTGCTCTTCCAGGCTATAAAGGGGCTCGAAACGGTTATATGTCTGCAGAAAATATCCAGCACCGTCACGGTTTTGGTCGCGGGGATCGGATCTAGAGTGGCCGTGGCTCTTTTCAGTGCGAGTATCCTTCCGCGTGCCTCCGTCGAGGCGGTGCGGCGGAGGAGCTTTTGCGCCTCGTGTCGCACTATCTAATGCTCTGGCATTCAGATCGCCATTACGGTCACGTGCGCGCTTTTCTGGGATGTACGGGGCTTTAATACGGTTGCGCGTGTGTGAAATCAACCCTGCCACCGTGGTTTGGGTGGTGTTGGAATAATTGTATGAATTACCACATCTTTAACCTGTTTTGTTACTCCAAGTATAAATGTTGGAGACTGCTTGTTGAGGTATTTTGCAGAAACATCTCTATCTCCATGGGAGGCAGCCGAGTGGACACGACCTTGAAGTTCTCACACAACAACGGGATGACTCCCTAACTGCAGCTGGATAGAGAGCTGAAATGAACATTCTAAACTAGACAAAGTAGATAAGCATAGAACAATGATGAAGGTCATGATGCTGCTTCACATACACCCCTCGCCTTTAGGAAATCAATATGACATGTGTAACTAGAAATCACCCTGAAGGAATTAAAGAGGTTCTCGGTCAGGTTTCAAGCCAGAGCAGCTAGGAGACTTGTAATTGGCTATGAAGCCGACTGCTCTCCTCATATGAGAATGAACTTGACTCTCTGTGTCTCCTTCCTAATGAGTGTGTGCGCGTGTTGATTTAGAACCTGACATTAACTTGGTCCTTCGAGCCGGATGCCAACATACCCGACGATTCCTGCTGATGCGGTGGACACCGGTGAAATCCTTGGCCAAGGCAACTCGAGAGTGAGTTGACATCAGACTCTATTTGGGACCGGGAGGATCCACCTGTCCGCAGGGATCCAAGGATCGACGGCAAGCCGAGGAGGAAACACGGGGTGAGTTAATTTCTTTTAAAAACAGAAGTGAATGAACTCGGGAACAAAGGTTTAAAAAGTAAAGAGACGGTTAAATTCCGTGGAAAAAAACAAAAGTGAATGAGCTCGGTTTATTAGGGAAAGAAGGGAGGGACGGACTCCCCTGTCTATAAACAAAACCCTGGGTATTCTAGACAATGGCGGGGAAATGACAGCAGCACGAGGTGGCGGAGAGACTGTTAAATTCTGCGTAAAAATAAATAAAATATAAAAAAAAAAAAGGGAGGCGGACTCCCCTGTCTATAAACTGAACGGCCGTGGAGGAATGAATGTGTGTGAATGGAGGACGTAATCCTTGATTAACCTCCTCATATAAACAACTGTGGGATCAATACGAGTTTTTGTGGATGCAGAGGCAAGAACCCTCCGCCTGAAAAGGTAGAAGCTTGAGGGTTACCACAGAAATAATTAATCGTTGTCCCATAGGAAAAGATAAACCAGTGTTAGGACACCCTAGGTGCAACAAACCACTGGTCCAAATTGGGTTAAAATGGGGGTTAAAAACAGTAGGCCTAGAGATAAATTAAAATGTGGAGATCGGAAAGCGGTAGAAAACCAGGCACCTGATAGAAATATTTAAATGTATGGGTTCAACGGACAGTTAAATGTAACAAGATTAATAGAATTACAGGGAGCTATTAGGCAGAACTGTAAAAATAAAGAAGAAAATGAGAGAGGCATGGATTAAAATGGCAAATAAAAGGCAGGAAGGAGAAAAAGCAAGTAAAGGGAGAAGAAACAAACAGAAAAAAAGCAAGTGAAAAAGATGGGCGGGGGGAGGACAAAGAGAAAACTAAGGAGAAAAATGAAGATATTGGAGAACACAAAGTACTGGACCATAGAAAAGAGGATGACGAGACAAGTTGTGGAAGAGGCATTCCGATTACAAGTGGATGACTGGCCAACAGGGGGCCAAACATTTGCAATACACCTGAAAAATGGTCTGCATGGTGCAGCACAAGAGAGTAATGCAGCTGGAGGATTATGCCGATCAGGCAATGCATGCAGATAAAGTAACCAAAAAGAGTAGAAACCTTCTTTGAGGACTGTGATGACCCTGAAGTATATTTTCAGGGGACGAGAGGGCGAGGAAGAGGAGTTTTAAAAACCTGGAGGGGATGAATGCTGGGCATGTGGCAAGAAAGGACATTACAGCAGAGATTGTCCAGAACGGAAACAAAACCAGAGTTCAGCATGACTAGATACATCATGTAAAAGTAGTACCTCTTCAGGTCGAATTGAACCTGCCACACAGACGAAGGATTCAGCCCAAAAAGAAGTTGATCTAAATTTAGAAGAAATGCCGGCACTGGATATTTGCCGACCGGAAATAAGACTAATAGTGGATGGGAAAGAAGTGACCTTTCTATGTGACACGGGTGCATGTAGAACCACCTGCAATGAGCCAATACCAGGACTAAGAAACGGTGACGAGACTGACCACCACGGTCTCGTCTCGTACTTTACTGTGCACATCTCCGAGCCGGTGTGAATCGGAGATCCAGAAGGATCAATCTACCATATGCCGACATTGTATATGCCTGAATGTCCAGTAAATTTATTAGGCAGAGATGGAATGCTGCAATAGGGCTGATCCCATCAGCCACACAATGACTTGTGCTGTTAAAGAAAAGAACTAGAGGAAAAAGGCCTGATGGTCCTACAAGGACATGGAGAACCGTTTTATTATTACACCCTTGATATTGCAAATAAACAACCCTGTGCAACAGGAGATGCCCTAACGAGGATAGGAAGTCATTGACCGTTCCAGGAACCGAAGCCATGAATCCAAATGATCTACACATGGCGACAACGTGGTTCCGACCTTGTCCGGATCTCTACCCAGAATATGAATGGGCATTGCAAAAGTCACACCGACCAGGATAACACTCACCTGTGTGTACGGTGATGAAATGGCAGCAATTCTGCCTAAAAAACCGGCGTCATTACGAAGGCAGCGGACACCCTCGCGTGTCCCTGTATAAACACGGTACCATGAGCTGGAGGAAACCTGGTAGAAGCAGGAGAAGGTGCTGAGGACCGGAAAGAAACACAACCGAATTTGTGGTACGGTGTAAGAACGGGACTCTGGAAAAAGACAATCCAATGGACGACCCAAGTATATATGGGCGTCCACCTACAGAAAAGATACAGCTGACAAAATGTTCGAACACGAGGCAAATGAAGCACTCGGTGAGGTCCCAGAAGAATTGTGGTCTAAAGGCCCTGCAGATGAGGGCTGATAAAAGGTGTGAACTCGGTCCAGATACGGCCAAAAAACTGAATATTGTCCCCGTATCAAACGGTATCCCCTTAAACCAGATGCCAAAGAAGGAATCGAGCCTGTAATTGAAATAATGCTGAAAGCAGGAGTATTGGTGGAGAATGGTACAAGATTTACAAGCTGTCGATGATGCAGTAATCCAGAGAGCCCCGTGTGTGGCAGATCCCTTTTAAACAGCCTAAGACCAGATGCAACTCGCTTTACTGTGGTGGATATCGGCAACGCATTTTTCTCGGCGCATCTCGATAAGAATAGTCAGTTCTGGCCTTGCCAGATGAAGAAACCTGCAGAAAAGATACCATAGCACTCCTCTGACATCTGTCAGCTGAAGGGCACAAGGTCGGTAACGAGTTTACAGATTTGTGGTTTCTAACGTCATACTTGGGGCATAATCTGAGTGCAGGAGGTAGAACCATTGTGGCTGACAGAAAAGCAGCAGTATTGCAAGTACCAAAGCCGGTGACGAACAAATGAAGTCCGTTCTAGGACTGACGAATTACTGCAGAGCATGGATACCGAATTATGCAGAAATAACACATCCACTGTATCGACTCGTGTACGAACAGGAAATCGGCAAGTCAACAACACTGGTGACTTCAAGGTCATCCGACATCGTTTCAGAGATGTTTTACAGGATATGCAGGAACAAAGCCCAGAAAGTGATGACGCATCCTGGATAAACGAAGGGGCACAGATCATAAACGGACTCTATACCTGTCCCGATAACAAACCGATCTTACCAAAGAACCTATTTAAGATGGGCAACATTATTGAGCCACGGAAAAACCCATGTCTCAACAGGAGGGACGGTGAGACGGGTAGATCAGAGATGTACTGCCTATGGCTTCAATCTATGAGGGAAAAATTTTGTAGAGCATGTCTAATCTGCACAAAACACGATGCCTAATCGGAAGCATAAAAACAGTGCTAGCATTCAGCCAAGTGGGAAGGCACATACCAAGTACTCCTGACCACCCCGACTGCGATCAAAATAGCTGAAAGAGGAATGTGGATTCGTCTAACACACTGTAAAAGCGTCATCAAAGCGGAAGGGCCAACCGAGGCCGAGCCTGGTAATAGTGTGGACTCGGATCAATAGGACTGGGTGAACCACGAAAGCCAGTGAAGAAACCGACGAGCCTCTAGTCTCTTAGTGGTCACTGACGCTGAGGTGACCAAGAAGAACGGCGTAGAAGGAAAACCCTACGGGAAAGAGATCAAATGGATTTGAGAATCATAATAATCTTCTGTATGACTGGAAAAGCTATTCAGATACAGCCACAAGCCAATGGGGAGAAATGTTGCAATTTACACCTCGGACAACCTCGACCTTTCTCATCAAAGTTGATGATACCAAGAAAAATATAACTGCCTGTACAATATGAATAATTCCAGCAGAAATAACTCCGCATTGCCTAATAGACTTGATAAATAATACAGTTCCGACTAATAGCTGCATGACATGGTATAGTGTATATCCTCTCACAGGACCAGAGAGAAAAATAAAATTTTCTAAAGTAGTAGCTAGAGGGAATTTTTCATGCATCACCATGACTGGCACAGGTCAGATACTAGAAAATTTAAACGCCACTGAATGGTGCACTAGCATGAATACAACGAATATTGGTTTTAACCCTTTATCAGGAAGTGACACGGTGGTGGTGTGGAGACCGTAGGCTGTTTGGTTGCCACATAATAAAACTGGTGTATGTGCTATCGTCACCTTATTTCCTGTATCGATATACCCTAAAACAGAAGAACACTATTAAAAGGAGTAAATAGTGTATTACCAGGTGCCTGGAAAAAAGCATTATAATTGCGATCACGTGGCAGGGTTCACGTAACCCCACTTTTATATAGATGCTATAGGAGTTCCACAAGGATGAATATAAACTGGTAGATCAAGTAGCAGCTGTGTTCAAATCTACCATCTGTTGGTGGTGTACTATTGATAAAAATGCGGCTAGAATAAATTACATCCACTATGTTTAAAAAAAAAAAAAAAAACCTAGACAATTGAACACAGACAGATTTTAAAGCAGTCTTTTCCTTTTGGCTTTTCCCTTCAGGGGTCGCCACAGCGAATCATCTGCCTCCATCTCACCCTATCCTTTTGCATCTTCTCTTACACCAACGACCTTCATGTCCTCCTTCACCACATCGATGAATTGTCTCTTTGGTCTTCCTCTAGGCCTTTTGCCTGGTAGTTCCAGCCTCAGCATCCTATTACCAATATACTCACTATCCCTTCTCTGTACATGTCCAAACCATCTCAATCTAGCCTCTCTGACTTTGTCTCCAAAACATCTTACATGTGCTGTCCCTCTGATGTGCTCATTCCTGATCCTATCCATCCTCGTTACTCCCAAAGAGAACCTCAACATTTTCATCTCTGCTACCTCCATCTCTGCCTCCTGTCTTTTCCCCAGGGCCACTGTTTCTAACCCATACAACATTGTTGGCGTCAACACCGTCTTGTACACTTTTCCTTTCATTCTTGCTGATCGGACACTTTTCTCCAACCTGCCTGCACACGCTTCTTCACCTCTTTTCCACACTCTCCATTGCTCTGGATTGTTGAGCCTAAGTACTTGAAATCCTCCACCTTCCTTATCTCTGCTCCCCGTAATCTCACCGTTCCTCTTTGGTCCTTGTCATTCATGCACATGTATTCTGTCTTACTGAGGCTAATCTTCATTCCCCTCCTTTCCAGGGCATACCTCCACCTCTCTAGATTTTCCTGCACTTGTTCTCTGCTCTCACTACAGATCACAATGTCATCTGCAAACATCATAGTCCATGGGCAATCTTGTCTCACCTCGTCTGACAGCCTGTCCTTCACCATAGCAAACAAGAAGGGCTGAGAGCTGACCCTTGATGCAGTCCCACCTCCACCTTGAACTCTTCTGTCACACCGACAGCACACCTCACCACTGTCTTACATCTCTCATACATGTCCTGCACCACTCTAACGTACTTCTCTGCCACTCCAGACTTCCTCATGCAATACCACAGTTCTTCTCTCGGCACCCTGTCATATGCTTTCTCCAGATCCACAAAGGCACAATGCAGCTCCCTCTGACCTTCTCTGTACTTCTCCATTAACATCCTCAAGGCAAACACTGCATCTGTGGTGCTCTTTCTTGGCATGAAACCAAACTGTTGTTCACAAATGCTGACTTCTGCCCTTAGTCTAGCTTCCACTATTCTTTCCCATAACTTCATCATATGGCTCATCAACTTTATCCCTCTGGAGTTGCCACAACTCTGCACGTCTCCCTTGTTCTTAAAAATGGGCACCAGCACACTTCTCCTCCATTCCTCTGGCATCCTCTCACTCTCCAAGACCTTGTTAAATGTTCTTGTCAGAAAATCTACTGCTACCTCTCCTAGACACTTCCATACCTCCACCGGTATGTCATCAGGACCAACTGCCTTTCCATTCTTAATCCTCTTCAATGCCCTCCTCACTTCACCCTTACTAATCTTTGCTACTTCCTGGTCCTCAACAGTCACCTCTTCTACTTCTCTCTCTCATTTTCCTCATTCATAAGCTCTTCAAAGTACTCTTTCCATCTTCCCAGCACACTTCTGTCATCAGTCAATACATTTCCCTCTCTGTCCTTTATCAATCTAACTTGCTGCACGTCCTTCCCATCTCTATTTCTCTGCTGTGCCAACCTGTATAAATCCTTTTCTCCCTCCTTACTTTCCAACCGAGCATACAAGTCATCAAACGCGCTCTGTTTGGCCTTTTGACACTGCTACCTTTGCCTTATGCTGTGTCTCCCTGTACTCCTGTTTACTCTCTTCGGTTTTCTCAATGTCCCACTTCTTCTTGGCTAATCTCTTCCTTTGTACACACTCCTGCACTTCCTCATTCCACCACCAAGTCTCCTTATCTACTTTCCTTCCAGATGACACACCAAGTATTCTCCTACCTGTCTCCCTGATCACATTAGCTGTAGTTGTCCAGTCATCTGGAAGCACTTCCTGACCACCCAAAGCCTGTTTCAACCCCTCCTTGAACACAACCTGACACTCTTCCTTTTTCAACTTCCACCACTTTGTCTTCTGCTCTGCCTTTGCCTTCTTCACCTTCCTCACCATCAGCATCATCCTGCACACCACCATCCTATGCTGTTTGGCAACACTCTCACCCGCTACTACTTTGCAGTCACTGACTTCCTTTAAATTACATCGCCTGCACAAGATGTAGTCTACCTGTGTGCTCCTACCTCCGCTTTTATAAGTCACCCTATGCTCCTGTCTCTTCTGGAAGAAAGTATTTACCACAGCTATTTCCATCCTTTTTGCAAAATCTACCAACATCTGTCCTTCTGCGTTCCTGTCCTGGATACCAAACCTGCCCATCACTTCCTTGTCCCTTCTGTTGCCTGCACCAACATGTCCATTGAAGTCTGCACCAATGAGCACTCTTTCACCTCTGGGGGTACTCTGCATCACTTCATCTAACTCGCTCCAGAATCTCTCCTTCTCTTCTAGCTCACATCCTGCCTGTGGGGCATAAGCACTGACAACATTGAACATCATGCCTTCAATTTCTAACTTGAGACTCATCACTCTGTCTGTCACTCTTTTCACTTCTAGAACATTCTGGCAAACTCCTCCTTCAAGATGACTCCTACTCCTTTTCTCTTCCCATCCACACCGTGATAAAACAGCTTAAACCATGCTTCTAGCCTTGCGACCTTTCCACCTGGTCTCCTGAACACACAGTATGTCCACCTTCCTCCTCTACATCATGTCAGCCAGCTCTCTACCTTTTCCTGTCATAGTTCCAATATTCAAAGTCCCCAGTCTCAGTCCTAGACTCATGCCTTTCCTCTTCTCTCTCTCTGCCTACGGACACGCCTCCCGCCTCTCCGTCTTCGACCAACAGTAGTCCAATTTCCATCAGCACCCTGTTGGTTGACGGCACTGATGGCGGTCGTTGTTAACCCGGGCCTCGACCGATCCGGTATGTGATTCTTTCTTGTGATTCGCGTAGTTTATTTGGCATTTGTTTTATGCCGGATGCCCTTCCTGACGCAACCCTCTGCATTTATCCGGGCTTGGGACCGGCGTGAGGGAGAGACACCGGTTTGTGCCCCTCCCTCACGGCTGCATTCAGATTTTAAAGCAGTATATAGTCGATTAGCAGCAACTTCACTGATGGCTTTCCAAAATCCACAGCACGAGACCTTATTAGCAGGAAAAGGTGTATGCGCAGTGTTCAGGGAACAATGTTGTACTTTTATTCCAAACAACACTGCATCAGATGGAAGTCTAACACTAGCAATAGAAGGCCTAAAATCTCTTAATAAAAAGATGAAAGAACGTTCGGGGGTAGATACATCCATGTGGGACTCGTGGTTCAGTGTGTTCAGAAAATATAGTACCCTTGTATCATCTGTATTAAAATCTGTAGTTTTTGCAGCTTTTTTTACACTCTGTGGTTGTTGTGTTCCATGCTGAATCGACTCATCGTCACTGACCTGGGTTTTAAGATCCTGAATGCTACTAAGAAAGATGACATTACTGTCTGAATGTAAACAGTTCTGAATGAAATTAATGAATTTATTAATCTAAAATCTGTTTGGAGTGAGTAAGTGATATCTTTTGTTTGAGCTGTGATAAACGGGAGGAAATGTTGGAATAATTGTATGAATTACCAGAGCTTTAACCTGTTTTGTTACTCCAAGTATAAATGTTGGAAACTGCTCGTTGAGGTATTTTGCAGAAACATCTCTATCTCCATGGGAGGCAGCCAGTGGACACGACCTTGAAGTTCTCACACAACAACAGGATGACTCCTAACTGCAGCTGGATAGAGAGCTGAAATGAACATTCTAAACTAGACAAAGTAGATAAGCATAGAACAATGATGAAGGTCATGATGCTGCTTCACATGCACCCCTCGCCTTTAGGAAATCAATATGACATGTGTAACTAGAAATCACCCTGAAGGAATAAAAGAGGTTCTCGGTCAGGTTTCAAGCCAGAGCAGCTAGGAGACTTGTAATAGGCTATGAATCCGACTGCTCTCCTCATATGACAATGAACTTGACTCTCTGTGTCTCCTTCCTAATGAGTGTGTGCGTGTTGATTTAGAACCTGACAGGTGGCGAGGGTAGAATTCAGAGCGCTCACGGTATCGTTCTACGTGAAGATCACTCCGCGTGTTACGGCCGAGCTGCGGGGCGAAGCGGCGCGGCGGAGATTTTGCGCCTCGTGTCTCATTGTTTGATACTTCGGCATTAACGTGGCGGTAGCGACCACGCGCTCGCCCCTTTTGGCTCATACCGGGCTTCGAAACGGTTTATGCGTTTGCAAGAATTCTCTTCTGCCGCCCTGGTTTTGGCGGCGAGGACAGAATTCCGAGCAACCATGGCTTCGTTCCGTGTGTTGCGTATGCCTCGGCCGAGCCGTGGGGTGAAGCGGCGTGGCGAAGGAGAATAGGTCCTTCCGCCTTTATAAAAATATATAAAGTGTTCTAATGCCCCACGGGAACTATTTTAAAGATAATGAGTGAATATTGTGCACAAATAACGCAAGCCTTTTGTGCGACGTTTCGGTGCAATGCGCACCTTCAGGCGGCTGGATTGCACTTTCAAACGAATACGAGAAAATTGGAGATGGTAGAATAAACGATTAATCGCAAAGGTGGTGATATGGAAAAGTTAAATAACACTTTAAAGGTGTTTTGAGAGCTACTTAGCTTGATGTTGCTGCGAGGCGGTGCTCGAGGTCATTGGCGATGGGTGACTGAATGTGGGCACCCTCCCTCCACCACCCGTTTTTAGAAAGGTTTTTTGGGGGAAGGGGTTTTGGGAAAGAAACCTGTTTTCAAAGAGAATAAACATGTTTTATCTTTTAATCGTGATGTTCTAACGAGGTGGCATGGTTAGGGATTTTATCGATATTGTCCTCCGTCTCTCTGGTGTAGGAGAATTTGTATGGTTGGAAGGGGACCAGATGGCTAGTGACCGGGGCGTGCGAACTGGCGAAAGGGAGGCTCAGGCTGGTTAGGATGAGATCTTGGGGAAGCCGAGAGGCTAGCCTAAGAGTCGGGGTCCCCAGTGTGCACCGGTGTGCCCTGTTGTGCACGGTCCTTCCCCCACCCCATTCAGACCCCAGGAACCAGCCATCCACGAAGCAAGTTGACCCTCAGCCATAGGTTGGGGGTTGAGTCAGGCTTTGGGCAATTTCAAGTTTGGTCATTGATGAGAAGTGAAGTGCATTTGGGTTGCGAGAAGGGGATAATGGGGTGTGCTCCTCTAGGTTATCCAGCAGAGGGCAGGCAAAGGCCACGGGGAATGGGGCCTGGGCCGAGGTTTGGGTTAGGGGCTAGAGGTTAGGGTAAGATGTTAGGCTAGCCCTCCTGCTTCCCTAAGAGCCAGGGTCCCCAGTGTACACCGGTGCGCCCCATTATGCACGGTCCTTCCCCCACGCCATTCGGACCCCTCCGGAAGCCAGCCATCCAGGAAGCAAGCTTCCCCTCAGTCATAGGTTGGGGCCGAGCCAGGCCTAGGGCAACCTCGAGTTCGGTCATCAGTGGGGAGGTGTAAAGTGTAAGGTTGGGGTTAGGAGCTAGAGGTTGGGGTTGGGGTGTAGGTTTGGGGTTAGGGGCTAGAGGTTAGGGTTGGGGTCAGGGCAGGGTTGGGGTTGGGCTCGGTTTGGGGCTTAGGGTCAGGCTCAGTTAGGCTGAGATGTTCGAGGAGCCAAAAGGCTAGCCTGAGAATCAGGGTCCCGGTGTGTACCAGCGTCCCGCCGTGCCCGGTCCTCACCCCACGTCATTGATTCCCCATGGATCCATCATCCACGAAGTAGTCCCGGGGGTTTAAGCTAGGGAGGTTTCCTCTATAAGAGATAAGTACTTACCTAGAGGAGGGAAAAAGGGAGGTCTGGTGTGTTTCATTGAGTCCTGTAGGATGTGTTGTGTCCAATTTTTTGACCCATGCGGCCTCTCTTTTCATTCTTTCTCCCCAGGTCCACGAAGGATCAGCCTGTAGGCCTGTCACGGACATTGCCCCTGGTCCGTGTGAGGTGAAGTGTTTGTAGAGATGTCTGTTTAAATGTTTCCGTCGAACTATGTTGTACCTGTGTTGATTCATTCTGGTTGCGATGGGGGGGTTAGGGTTGGGGTTAGGAGGTTGGGGGGTTGGGGGGGTTAGGGTTAGTTGGGTTGGGGTTAGGTTGGGGTTTAGGGGGGTTTTGGGGTTGGGGTTAGGGTTAGGTTGGGGGTTTAGGGTTGGGGTTAGGGTTAGGGTTAAAAATTAAAATTAAAATTAAAATTAAAATTAAAATTAAAATTAAAATTAAAAATTAAAATTAAAATTAAAATTAAAATTAAAAATTAAAATTAAAATTAAGAATTAAAATTAAAATTAAAAATTAAAAATTAAAATTAAAATTAAAATTAAAATTAAAATTAAAATTAAAATTAAAATTAAAATTAAAATTAAAATTAAAATTAAAAATTAAAATTAAAATTAAATTAAAATTAAAATTAAAATTAAAATTAAAATTAAAATTAAAATTAAAATTAAAATTAAAATTAAAATTAAAATTAAAAATTAAAATTAAAATTAAAATTAAAAATTAAAATTAAAATTAAAATTAAAATTAAAATTAAAATTAAAATTAAAATTAAAATTAAAATTAAAATTAAAATTAAAATTAAAATTAAAATTAAAATTAAAATTAAAATTAAAATTAAAATTAAAATTAAAATTAAAATTAAAATTAAAATTAAAATTAAAAAAATTAAAATTAAAAATTAAAATTAAAATTAAAATTAAAATTAAAAATTAAAATTAAAATTAAAAATTAAAATTAAAATTAAAATTAAAATTAAAAATTAAAATTAAAATTAAAAATTAAAATTAAAAATTAAAATTAAAATTTAAAATTAAAATTAAAATTAAAAATTAAAATTAAAATTAAAATTAAAATTAAAATTAAAATTAAAATTAAAATTAAAATTAGAAATTAAAATTAAAATTAAAATTAAAATTAAAAATTAAAATTAAAATTAAAATTAAAAATTAAAATTAAAAATTAAAATTAAAATTAAAAATTAAAATTAAAATTAAAATTAAAATTAAAATTAAAATTAAAATTAAAATTAAAATTAAAATTAAAATTAAAAATTAAAATTAAAATTAAAATTAAAAATTAAAATTAAAATTAAAATTAAAATTAAAATTAAAATTAAAATTAAAAATTAAAATTAAAATTAAAATTAAGAATTAAAATTAAAAATTAAAATTAAAATTAAAATTAAAAATTAAGAATTAAAAATTAAAATTAAAATTAAAATTAAAAATTAAAATTAAAATTAAAATTAAAATTAAAAATTAAAATTAAAATTAAAATTAAAATTAAAAATTAAAATTAAAATTAAAAATTAAAATTAAAATTAAAAATTAAAATTAAAATTAAAATTAAAATTAAAATTAAAATTAAAATTAAAATTAAAATTAAAATTAAAATTAAAATTAAAAATTAAAAATTAAAATTAAAATTAAAATTAAAATTAAAATTAAAATTAAAATTAAAATTAAAATTAAAAATTAAAATTAAAATTAAAATTAAAATTAAAATTAAAATTAAAATTAAAAATTAAAATTAAAATTAAAATTAAAAATTAAAATTAAAATTAAAATTAAAAATTAAAATTAAAATTAAAATTAAAATTAAAAATTAAGAATTAAAATTAAAATTAAAATTAAAATTAAAATTAAAATTAAAATTAAAATTAAAATTAAAATTAAAATTAAAATTAAAATTAAAAATTAAAATTAAAATTAAAATTAAAATTAAAATTAAAATTAAAATTAAAATTAAAATTAAAATTAAAATTAAAATTAAAATTAAAATTAAAATTAAAAATTAAAAATTAAAATTAAAATTAAAATTAAATTAAAATTAAAATTAAAATTAAAATTAAAATTAAAATTAAAATTAAGAATTAAAATTAAAATTAAAATTAAAATTAAAATTAAAAATTAAAATTAAAATTAAAATTAAAATTAAAATTAAAAATTAAAATTAAAATTAAAATTAAAATTAAAAATTAAAATTAAAATTAAAATTAAAATTAAAATTAAAATTAAAATTAAAATTAAAATTAAAATTAAAAATTAAAATTAAAATTAAAATTAAAATTAAAATTAAAATTAAAATTAAAATTAAAATTAAAATTAAAATTAAAATTAAAATTAAAATTAAAATTAAAATTAAAATTAAAATTAAAATTAAAATTAAAATTAAAATTAAGAATTAAAATTAAAAATTAAAATTAAAATTAAAATTAAAATTAAAATTAAAATTAAAATTAAAATTAAAAATTAAAATTAAAATTAAAATTAAAAATTAAAATTAAAATTAAAATTAAAAATTAAAATTAAAATTAAAATTAAAATTAAAATTAAAATTAAAATTAAGAATTAAAAATTAAAATTAAAATTAAAATTAAAAATTAAAAATTAAAATTAAAAATTAAAATTAAAATTAAAATTAAAATTAAAAATTAAAATTAAAATTAAAATTAAAATTAAAAATTAAAATTAAAATTAAAATTAAAATTAAAATTAAAATTAAAAATTAAAATTAAAATTAAAATTAAAATTAAAATTAAAATTAAAATTAAAATTAAAAATTAAAATTAAAATTAAAATTAAAAATTAAAATTAAAATTAAAATTAAAATTAAAATTAAAATTAAAATTAAAATTAAAAATTAAAATTAAAATTAAAATTAAAAATTAAAATTAAAATTAAAATTAAAATTAAAATTAAAATTAAAATTAAAATTAAAATTAAAAATTAAAATTAAAATTAAAATTAAAATTTAAAATTAAAATTAAAATTAAAATTAAAATTAAAATTAAAATTAAGAATTAAAAATTAAAATTAAAATTAAAATTAAAATTAAAATTAAAATTAAAATTAAAATTAAAATTAAAATTAAAATTAAAATTAAAAATTAAAATTAAAATTAAAATTAAGAATTAAAATTAAAAATTAAAATTAAAATTAAAATTAAGAATTAAAATTAAAAATTAAAATTAAAATTAAAATTAAAATTAAAATTAAAATTAAAATTAAAATTAAGAATTAAAATTAAAATTAAAATTAAAATTAAAATTAAAATTAAAATTAAAATTAAAAATTAAAATTAAAATTAAAATTAAAATTAAAATTAAAATTAAAATTAAAATTAAAATTAAAATTAAAATTAAAATTAAAATTAAAATTAAAATTAAAATTAAAAATTAAAATTAAAATTAAAATTAAAATTAAAATTAAAATTAAAAATTAAGAATTAAAATTAAAATTAAAATTAAAATTAAAATTAAAATTAAAAATTAAAATTAAAATTAAAATTAAAATTAAAATTAAAATTAAAATTAAAATTAAAATTAAAATTAAAATTAAAATTAAAATTAAAATTAAAATTAAAATTAAAATTAAAATTAAAATTAAAATTAAAAATTAAAAATTAAAATTAAAAATTAAAAATTAAAATTAAAATTAAAATTAAAATTAAAATTAAAAAATTAAAATTAAAATTAAAATTAAAATTAAAATTAAAATTAAAATTAAAAATTAAAATTAAAATTAAAAATTAAAATTAAAATTAAAATTAAAATTAAAATTAAAATTAAAATTAAAATTAAAAATTAAAATTAAAATTAAAAATTAAAATTAAAATTAAAATTAAAATTAAAATTAAAATTAAAATTAAAAATTAAAATTAAAAATTAAAATTAAAATTAAGAATTAAAATTAAAATTAAAATTTAAAATTAAAATTAAAAATTAAAATTAAAATTAAAATTAAAATTAAAATTAAAAATTAAAATTAAAATTAAAATTAAAATTAAAATTAAAAATTAAAATTAAAATTAAAAATTAAGAATTAAAATTAAAATTAAAATTAAAATTAAAATTAAAATTAAAATTAAAATTAAAAATTAAAAATTAAAATTAAAATTAAAATTAAAAATTAAAATTAAAATTAAAATTAAAATTAAAATTAAAATTAAAATTAAAATTAAAATTAAAAATTAAAATTAAAATTAAAATTAAAATTAAAATTAAAATTAAAATTAAAATTAAAAATTAAAATTAAAATTAAAATTAAAATTAAATTAAAATTAAAATTAAAATTAAAAAATTAAAATTAAAATTAAAATTAAAATTAAAATTAAAATTAAAAATTAAAATTAAA